>CM012453.1:29241871-29601871 GCA_003999625.1 Oryzias javanicus | reverse complement strand
CAGCTTCACTGACTCCTCCGTTTGTCTCGATATATCATGATTTCTGTCTCGCACCATTATTAACTTATCTCTGTTTTTTCTTCAGGTGAAAAGTTATATAAAGATTTAGTAACGCTTTAGATTAAGTGCTGCAAAACACTCAGTATAATGTAGACAAAGATTGTTAATACATTTGTTAAGCTTTTAAGCAGTTTATTCATTTAGCTTTTGTAAAAAATAGTCTCACTTTAGATGTAAATAAATCTTACTAAGTATGTTAATGAACCTTATTTGGCTTATTATGACAATAAATGTCTTATAAACATCCTATAAACACATTAATAATGTTTATTAATGTGTTAATAAAGCTTGTTAAGGAGATTTTTTTGGGGTACACCTTCACTTTACAAGGGATCCGCATGTACTGTTAAAATAATAATAAAAAAAAATTTAAAAAAAAAGAGGCCCTGGAATCAATTTTAAAAAATTAATTTGCGATTAATTGCGATAATTTATTTATTAATATTTTTAGTGAAAGTATTTGCCGACCACTTTATATCTGCTAATAACCACTATATGAAATCACAGACAAAACTGTACATTTAATATTTATATATATATATATGTATATATATATATAATATATATATATATATATATATATATAATATTAGTTCCTTTATGACAAAAAGAGTTCATAACTTAATTTATTTTCTGATTCATTCTGATTTAATATCTTTCTTTTTTTCAAAAATTTCTTTAAAATCAATTTTATTTGGTGACAAAAAACACTTTACTGAGAAAGTGATGCAAAGTTTAAATAATAAAATAACTAAAATAAAAACTAACAGAAATAAATCAACTATCCAAAATAACAATTATATTATTGTTTTGATTAACTGACAATGATTTTGATCAAAAATATATATTTATTTATTCATTTTTTTGTTTTCTAAACTTGGGGTCTCAACCTTTTAACGTTACTTTCATACTAACCAAAACCAAATGAGAGCAATTAGTTCCACTTTCTGTTCAGAGAAATAAACTTTATTTATATTTTGTGGTCATTAAACTATTATTTCTTAAATTGCTTTTCTTTTTATTTATATAACAATTTTAAAATATATTTCTTTTGACATGAAAAAATAAGATAAAATACACACCGTTTTAAATTAAGTGAGGTTATGTTATAAGAATTTATGCTTTCAGATTATTTTAATAAATTAATCTTTTTGCTATAACTTTGCTCCATTGTCTAACATGTTAAAAATATAGAAATATAATAGAATTTCAAATATTATTTTCATTTTTATTTTATTTTTCAATTACAATATTTTTTATTTTGGTTTCTATATTTCCTTCAAGGTTATTTTTTTTCTATTTTTAGTATTTCTTTCAAATTAGTTAATTTTAAAATTATCATTTAAAATTTCAATATTTCTTTTCCAATTCACCTTTTCTTGTGTGTCCGTCGGCAAGAACAATTCTTGATAATCGATTTTCATTGTAGCTTTCTTGTTTGCATCCCTTTTTTTTTGTTTGCAGTTACTTTTTAGTTTTTGCAGAGATCACTTTTTTGTTTACAGGTGTATTTTCTTAGTTTTTGCACAGTTGCTTTTTTATTTACTGTTACTTTTTTTTTGTTGTCAAGGCGAGTATTGACCTCAGTACATATTCAATATTTCTTTCAAGTTTTAAATATTTTTCTTTCAAATGCTCAATATTTCTTTAAAGTTTAACCTAATTTATTTCAAATTTTCTTTTCTTTTAATTTCCATATTTTTCTTTTAAGTTTCATGTTTTTTCATTGACATGTTTAGGATTTTCTTTCAAGTTTATTTATTTCATATTTAAGTTTTAATTCGAAATTTAATTATTTCTTAAATGTAGATTTTTTTTAAAACGAACAATTCAACAACTATTCTTTATTTTCATATATATATATATAATTTTATATATATTTTTCAATGCTCTTTTCCTATTCAAGTTTTTAATATTTCTCTGAAATTCACTCTTTTAAATTTTAAATTAAGATTTTTTTAAATTGAAACCTAATGTTTATTCCAAGTTAACAATGTGCATCTTTGAGTTTAAAAGGGTTTTCCAAGTTTTTTTAAAATATTTTTTCAATTGTATCATCTGGTTCTTCATTTAGTGTAAGACGATCCCGGTTTGATTCCACACAGAACCAACGGTCGTTGTTCTTCCTGTAGTAACATTAACTAGAGTAATATGACCAAAACTAAACACCAATAGTTTATTCAGAGCAGTTTCCTTCAAAGCAGAAGGACATAGGAACCATAAGTGGCTCTGGAACCTCCAGACCCCTCCTCTAAACCCAAACCCACTCCTGCAGGCCCAGACACATGGTTGCATCGGAAGGAATGTTAACATTTATTTTCTCTTAAACATAGAAATAACAGTTGTTTTTATGCAATTCCAAGTCTACCCCTTTGCAGAAAAAGAGCTTGATTAAGAGTAAAAACAGCATAAACAAAAGGCGCCGTTTCACTTCTTGGCGTTGAAGTTCAGACACCGTCAACTTGAGCTCCTGGGATTATTGTGACCTGCAAGAGCAGAAGGTCGCCAATCTTTCCAGGAATGAGCCCTTCAGTGAGTTAAGACCAAGGTTAACTAGCAAACAAACTACCTAAATGAAAATATTTTCTGGCTTCAATCAGTTTTTTAAGTTAAATGATGAAATCTTCAGGTGTAGCAGAAGAAAAAGAAAAATCCGTGATCCTGCTTTATTTTAATAAAGAAAAAGTGTTTGTTTTCTGTGTAGTTTTGATGCCTTCAAACTAATAGTTTGTGCAACAAATCATCTGACTCTAAAGAGCAGTAAATCTCTTGAAAGTTGTGCAAAAATGTCACATTTGTCACATTATTTATTCGGCTTCAATGATGCATTAAGGTGATCCATCACATTCTAGCGTCACTATAAAAGTCTGGAATTGTAAATTCTTTTTTATGATCTTCCCACAACTGCATTTATTATCAGGGACGACATGTTAGAGCACGGATCCTTTTTCGTTCTGTCATCTGAAATCGGTCTTTAGTCGTTCCTAGAGTAAACACAGAGGAGCTGCGTTCAGCTTCTATGCTCCGCAGATCTGGAACACACTTCCAGAAATCTTTCCACTGAAACACTTAAATCCAGGTGAAAGACTTACCTGTTCTCAGCTGCATTTAACTAGAATATCTAAAGTTCACATCTTTCCTGTTTATTGGTTTCCTTTTAATCTTTTTTCATATCTTATTTTAATGATCACACCTTTAATATTTCTTTTGATTTTAATATTTTATGTAATGCCCTTTAAATCGTCTCTGTACATGAAATGTGTCATACAAACAAACTTGTCTTGCCAAACGAGGAGCAATTTTTTTTTTAAATTTGGGTTCTTTTTAAGCTATTTGGAAGAAAAAAACAAGGTAAAAAAACTTTCATTTGATCTGATCAGAGGTGGATTACACAACTATGCAAAACTATAAAACAAAGTAACTAAGTAGGGGTGAGATTATACTTCTTTTCAAACTCTACTTGACTTGAGTTAACTAAAATATTTAATTAATACGTTTGTCTTTGTTTGTTTTCTAATAAATGCGTTTTATCATTTCTGTAATGAGTCTGAAATATTTGTCCTGTATTTTTCCACAATCTGTGCTTGAAATCAACCAATCTACTTAGTGAAAATAGATCAGATCAAACTTCTTGAAGTTAATCACACTTAGGATTTTTGACGACACCTCTTGAAGTAACTTTGAGGCTTGACTGAAGACAATGAGGCAGATCTGTTATTTGCAATGCACAAAATAAAATTAATTGATAAATTCTCCTTTAAATGTTAATTAAAGACCCAGTTGGCAGACCTGACTCAAGTCTCGGTGGAAACCCAAAAATGGAACCATAACAAAAACTGGACACCAAAGGAATAAAAGGAACACAGTTTATTAAATAAATGAAATCCTGTGTCCTGAAATGAAATAATTACTGTGGTGAGTCAAACAAGAAGACAAACCAAAGGGAATTGGATCATATTGGATCATTCAGGGAGACTGCTGAGATGTCGACCGTTAGAGTCACCAGCTCCCTGCTAATGGCTGCCTAACCGAAATAAAACCGTCTTGGAAAAATTCACGTCTGCTGTAAACTGCTGAGAGAGCGCGCTCCTTTCCGCGCCACTTCGCGGCGCTTCCGTGTCCACTGTGAAGCAGGCGCGTTGGCTACACCTGCCAGGTGAGAAGAAAGACTGGATGGAAAAAGGTCCAGCAAAAGTAGCAGAACATAACAACTGAACATAAAAACATGCAGCAACAGCAGTCCAAAATCTTCCTGCTACGTGTGGAAAATTAAGTATTCAAAAAATAAAGTAAAGATTACTTAATTAGAATTATTTATAATCACACTTGAAGCAATTTTACCAATCTTGGTATCAAATCGTTCAGCTCGTTCCGGACATTACTGCTTGTGGTTTTTGGTATTTATAAACTTTACAGTTTTTGACATATTGAGCAAAATATGCCCCAGGAAATGAATGAGAAAGTTAAAATTTTAAGCAGATTAGCAACAAGCCTTTAAATATATTTATGGGATATTATTTCATCTTTTGTAGTCATTTTCAAAAAAATTGGAGTTTACAAAAAAATTTTAGTAGCATGCTAATGTTTTTGACTAAATTATTATTTACTTGCGCTTTTAAGGTTAATTTAGAGTTTAGCTTCTATTTTAGTAACAGGCGAAAGTTTTTCACTAATTTGATTTAGGCTATTTTGGAATTCAGTTTGTAATTAAGCAACAAACTATCTTTTTTTATTTATTTTTTTTGGGCTAATTTGGCCTCTACTGAGTTTTTTATGCTAATTTGGAGTTTAGCTAGTATTTTAGCAACAAGCTAAAGTGTTAACTAATTAGTTTACTGAGGAATTTTAGGCTATTTTGGAGTTCAGCTTGTAATTAAGCAACAAGCTAGCTTTTTTATCTTTTTTTTATGCTAATTTGGAGTTTAGCTAATATTTTAGCAACTTACTAAAGTCTTGATTAATTTAGTTTACTGAGGAATTTAAGGCTATTTTGGAGTTTAGCTCGTAATTAAGCAACAAGCTAGCTTTTTGGCTAATTTGTCCTCTAATGAAGTAAAAGTAAAAAATAATAAATCAATAATATAAATCACATTCTGAGAGATGCTAGGTTATTTTGAAATTTTAGTTTTTGTTCGTTCCAAAAAAGAGACATAATTCATATTTATTAAAAAAAAGAAATTAATGAATGAAAATCCAAATTTCTTAAAGACTAAAGTAAATCGGCTCCTTCCAGGTTTTGATCAGTAGAAAACGAGCCCAAATGGCTCTTTTATTTTAAAATGAAGCAAATGATTATTAACTTGAACAGATTTTTTGCAGTTTTTCGCATACTTGTATTCAAACTGTAGTTTGATCAGAAGATTGTCTTGTTTTTTTTTGTTCCACTTCTTGAAACCAGAAGGTTTTCCTTCTGGTTCAAACCAAACCAGCATGTTACAAACTGGACAGCTCAGGATTTTTATTTCTTTTTTTTTTTTTTTTGCAACATCTGCAAAAAGGAGAAATATCATTAAATCTTCAGAAAAGCAATTTTTTATGCTTTTTTTCCCCCAGTTTTTTCCCTCCATGAGCCCGATCCTCCCTCGTCTGTCAGCGCGTGTTTGTCTCCTGTACCTCTCTGTCAGCCTCACCTTGTCGTTCCTTCTCTCCCGTCTCATGCTCGCTACCCTTTAAGCACTCGGATTGAGTGACGCATGTGATACCTTGGAAGACGACTAATGTGGGAGGGTGCAAAGCACATGGACTGGACACACACTCACACACTGGCTCTAGCAGATTACGAGAATTATCAGAAGCTTTGAAAGGATTTCGCATTGGAGGTGGGGGGTGCTGCACTTGAATCTCACACACCTGATGGCCATTGATCCATCTGACTCTTGCATATATAAAGGTGTTGAAGAAAAAGTCGCTTTCTGTCATCAATGACTGAATTCTGAAATATTTTTAGCCTTTTTTTTCCAGTTGGTTAAACTCAGACGTTGGAAGCAGCTCCTTAAAATAGCAATCAGCCCTGGTTGCAAGATTTGTTTGTCAAACAGAAATGATTTCAACATTCATTTACACCTGAAGAGGTGCAAATGCACGAGCGATAGGGAAAAAAAAAAAAAAAAGACGGTTTCCTTTCAAACAACATTTGGAATAAATCTGCCTCTACAGTACGAAGCTCCTTATTAGCGACGCATCTGTAGATTTTTGTTCTCTCAGATGAGTTGGTTGATAAGCAAAAGGTTGCAATCAGCAAGCTGTCAGGTGAGAAAACACGGTAATGTCAGCCGGGAAAAGGCACTGCTTTTTACCGAGCTGTTGATTGGGATGTGCACTGCAAGAGAATCAACTTCAACGTTTCACCAACACGAACAGATTTACATTTCTGTATTTTTCAAACATGAAAAGTTTAAAGACCCACTTCAATAAAAATTGTGTTTTTGCTGTTTTAGCATGTTGATGTTGCATTTTTTTTTCAAGATGGGGATTTTATATATTAAAAAATTAAGATTAAAAGGCCCAGATCAGAGGGTCGGCAATCTTTAACAGTAGAAAAACCATTTGATCTCGTTTTCAATTAGTTTTACTTTAGCCTGTAAAAATTTGGATTTCATTTATTCTTTTTTAAAGATGAAATATGTCTATTTTTTGGCACAAACAAAGGAAAAAATATAAAAACGAACTGGCATCTCTAAAAATTTGATTTTTCTTTTTTTTTCTTATTTTCAAAATAAGTTGATCTGTGCAAAACAAGATCATCTCAGTGCAGCTTTGGGAAGCTAGTAACCAACGTTGTGCAGCATAACATTATTATTATTAACCTTTATTTAACCAGGGGTGGATCCCATTGAGATTTAAAACCTCTTTTTCAAGGGAGCCCTGGGGAGGAATCAATACAACAATAAAATACAGCATTTATTAAGCAAATAAAACATAATTACAATGATGGTTAAAATTTCATATAAATTAATTAGCTAAAACATGTACAATATGAAGAAGCATTTGATAATTTGTGCTTATATCTCATAAAAGATCAAACTTTTTATCAAAGTTTTGATTTGCATATACAGTCTGTTCATTCTGCAGGTATCATTGAGGAAACAAGATGTCTTCAGGTCAACATGGATGTAAAAACCAACAGATTATCATCTATCAGCACCTCAGTCATCAATTTATAAATGTGACTAATCTCAATTTAATAAATGCTAATTAACTAATCCTTTCTTTAAAATATTTCTATTTCTTTATTTTTTGTCAATTTTTTTAAATTTTCTTTTTCCCTCTATGTCATTAACAGTCTTACACTACTGGGTTTTGTTATTTTAGTTTGGGGTTGGATCTTAGTAGTCTTGATTTGCAGGTTTTGTTTATTTGTTTTCTTTTGGCCGTTTTGGTTAAGCTGCCCTTTAGCAGGGAGCTGCTGACTCAGACGGTCGACATGGCTGGATCATCAGTCTCTCTGACTTATTTTACATTTGGCCAAGAAGCCACCATGAGAGATAGAAGATCCACAGGTGGATCTGGAGCTGCAGGTTGCAGACCCCTGGTCGAGACCAGGATTTTAAGAGGAAATTATATCCATATAAATGGTCAAATATTACCTTTGAGGCATGAAAGAATACATTATTTATAAAAAAATTTTAAAAAGTCGTTTTTTTTTTATACTCTTTCCCTACCTGGAACTAAGACACCCCAATCTCTGAGGCTCCGCCTTTCACTCCTTGTGGATGTCGCACATTTCACGAACTAGAACCGGCCTCATCAGCGTTCGTCTTATGAAAAAGAACATCCAAATTTTTTCAAAGATAGATGTACATGTTGTGTGTTTGCCTTTGGTTGCCTCAGCATTCACAGACAGAATGGGGATGGCTAATGGGTTTATTTTGCGGGGAAATTCGGTCAAAAAAGGCAGACAACGCCAGATGAACATTTCAGGATTTATCGAAATGATGAGAACATTGCATTATGATTAGCTCTGGTGAAGCATCGTCGATCTCCGTATCAAGAATCCTCTTCGTGACGATCAATTTCCTGGAGACGCACACCTTTTCGCCTTTGCTCAATAATCCATGTTCAAACCATTTCTTCTAAATCTTTACTCTTTACTTTTAACTCCACTAGGAAATCCGTTTAGCTCTTTTGTCTGCACCTGTCTTCTTTATATTCCCCGTCTTCTTGCGCCATTCTTGTATGCACCCTTAAATGTCTTGCGGATTCCTCACCAGAATGTACTTTGGCGTATGCCACCGCACGAAATTTAAACGCTAAATTGAAGGAGTGTTTCTTGGCCATCGGTACACTGAATCAAACCACAAACAGCACAGACTGTGCAGGAGCTCCTGAAGTTAGCTGATCACCGCTAGCTGAATGTTTGTGTTAGCCTGGGGCCAGACTCTCGCTGAAAGAGGCTGTTTTCAATTTATGACGTAAGCCTGAGTTTTACCGGCCTGCTTTCATGGGTATGGGAGGGGCTGCTGTTAAGAGTGCAGGTTTTTAGAGGATTACTCAGAAATAACAGAATCAAAATACAGCTTTGGGATTGTTTAATGTGAGAAATGGACAGTATAATACACGTAAATGCCCAAAAACTGATTTTGCATAGGCCCGGGGTCTGTAACCTGCAGCTCCAGAGCCACGTCTGGGTCTTATACCCCTTCACTGTGGCTCTCTGTTTGAAGAAAAATACAAAGCTTTTAGTTTGAAATAATAACTGTAAAATAAAATTAAAAAAAAAAGAAGGAAAACAGCATATCACTTTGCGAGCCTTCAGTGTTTTATACGTGCTTTATGATTAAAAAAATACATTTAATTATCTCTGTTTTAATTTTAGAAAGTTAGAAATATTAATTTTTAGCTAAGAAGCACCAGGAATGTTTAAAAACATTTCTTTTTCCATTGCTGACACTACTTACCACCGATTGCTCCATCAAGATGATCCTATGTGACACAGGAAGTCTTATTTTGACAGGACGTCTTGAGAATCTCTTTTAAAAGTTATAAATTGTGTCATATTTGGGGGAAAAAATCAATTTTCTCTTAAAGTTTGTTTAATTTATGCAACAAAAAAAAGTTTATATTTCTCAATAACATAACAAAAAAACAGAAATGCAAAGTCTTGTTTTTCTAGAAGATGTGTGGCTCCTACTGGGTTGTGGTGAGTGAGAAATTGACCCAAACGGCTCTTTATGTGTTAAATGTTGCAGACGCCTTGTAAAGGCCATTTAAAACTGCATTTCTGAGTATTACTGTATCCAAAATGTTGTGAATTAGAAGTAGAAAAAAGCTTGTAGTTGTTACGTAAAATCTACGATTGGTAGGCACTCCAAACGTCAACTTTCAGACAAATAGATCCGTTTATGTCTTTTTGTTCACCATTTTGTTGCATTGGTATGTCAGGTTGGGACTGTAAGCTAGCAGGAGAGAGTGTGACCAAAGGGATGATGGGAAATGAGGCAGGCTCACTCTTGGACCAACATTCTCGCTCTACAGAAATTATGTCCTAGAAAACATTTTTTTTTTACATTTTGGCTAAAAATCAAACGACCAATGGGAATGCTTTTATATCAGAAGATGATTGGAGTGGAACATACGTTTTTATTAGTTAACGTTGTTTGTTTGCATACAAATCCTCAGGAAATGATCTGACTAAATGGTTAAATTTAATTAAAAACAAAATTAGCATAAAAAATGAATGCATAACAATGACGTTGTAGAGAAACGATGTGCGCAGACAGTAATTCATGACCAGAACTGCATGTTATTATCATGTTCTTGCGTTTCTAAAAGGTCAGTTTTCTCAGCCCCCGCCGGGGACACGCGCTGAAGCAGACAAATAACTCTGTTCTGGATTGATGAAGTAAAAGTTCAGGATGTCCATCACCACATTCACCCCCACCCCCCCAGGTTAGTTTTGATTTGGTAATTATGAACACATTGTGTCTTCAGGCTTGACAAATGGACGTCTGCAGGTTCCTGCTGAAGGCTGGAGGTGAAAACATTTTGTGTTGTCTGTTAGAAATCTGCTCCAGTTTGTGTTCATTTATTTGTTAAAAATATTGGAATTTTGTAGTTTTTCTGCTTTTGAAGCTTTTTTTTTCTTCAGTGTTAGCACATTGTAATTACGTCTGAAATTACATAATTCACAGCATGCGCTGCGAGAGTCTCGCCTGGGGTTTTCTTTGTTGTTTCATTTGCTGGTGTTGAGCCAATGATTGTGTGATTATACAACCAGCAGCACTCGGGCGCACTGGTGGGACTTGCAGTTGCCTGGTTGTTGTTTCAGATGATCACTTGATGAGAACGAGAGGAAAGTCCTGTCCCCACAACAGCCGCACTCTTGAATCATCTTCTTTCTCTTTCTGATATTTGACTTTGCTTTTACATTAAAAGTCAAACTCAATCGCACAAGGGGCCAAAATCCAAAACACACCTTAGGTCACGGGCCGAACAGGATAAACAGTTATTGAACACACTAAAACTAATTTCTTCAAACTTTACAACAGTAATTTTTCAACATAATTATGTAGATATGTAGATATATAGTGTGAATGCTGTGAGCAGAATTTGGCCACTGACGATGATAGTGCTGATAGCTGAAGATGCTGAAATTGACAGCTGAAAATGCTGAAGGTGATAGCCTGCTGAAATATTAGCTAAAATTTGCCTGAAATACTGAAAAAAAAAAAGATTAATCAAAACAGCGAGCATGAAGCTGAAAAACATAGCTAAACTTAAAAATAGCCAAGATTGGCCAAAACAACAGCTGAAAATGCTGAAGCTGATAGCTAACTAAAAAGTGAGCTAAAACCTAATAATAATAACAAAAAAGTGGTTAGCCAAAACAACTAGCATGTAGTGGGAAAAGTAGCTAAACTTCAAAATAGCCTTAAATACTGAAAAAAAATCCTAAATCAGCCAAAACAGCTAGCATGTAAATATTAGCCTAACTCCAAAACAGCCTGAAAAAACTTTAAAAAAAAAAATTAATCAGCCAAAACAGCTAGCATGTAGCTGAAATATTAGCTTAACTCCAAAATAGCTTAAAAAACGGAAAAGGCCTAATTTAGCTAAAACGGCCAGAAAGTAGTTGAAATTTTAGCTAAATTCCAAAACAGCCTAGAAAAAACTTAGAAATGCCAAAATAGTCCATAAAGCGAGCAGAATTCAATTTTAAAACTTAAAAACTGTAACTTAACATAATTTTATAGATATATATAATGTGAATGCTGTAAGCAGAATTTGGCCGCTGACGATGATAGAGCTGACAAGCTGAAAATGCTCAAGCTGATAACCAGCTAAAATATTAGTTTAAACCTATAAAACAAAAATAATAATAATAAAAAATTGGGTTAGCCAAAAACAGCTAGCATGTAGCGGAAAAAGTAGCTAAACTTCAAAATAGCCTAAAAAAGTGAAAAAAGCCTATGTCAGCCAAAACAGCAAGCATGTAAATATTAGCCTAACTCCAAAATAGCCTAAAAAACTTTAAAAAACCTTAAATTAGCCAAAAAAGCTAGCATGTAACTGAAATATTAGCATATCTCCAAAGTGGCTTAAAAAACAGAAAAGGCCTAATTTAGCTAAAACAGCTAGCAAGTAGCTGCAATATTAGCTAAACTCCAAAACAGCCTAAAAAATCTTAGTAAATGCCAAAATAGTCCAAAAAGCTAGCAGAATTCAATTTTTAAAACTTTAAATCTGAACTTTTAACCATAATTATGAAGAATAAAAAGGCAAGAATATTATTCCAGAATAAATCAACTTAAACCTTAAATAACTTTCAATAGTTCACTTTCCATAAAAATATATTTTGTCAAAATTAAACAAGATAAAGATAAGCGCAAGATAACATTGGACCATTAATAACAATAAAATAAAATGTACTGGAGGGCCAAATATAATTACTCGGAGGGCCAAATCTGGCTCCCGGGCCTTAACCTTGACACATGTGATTTAAATACTTGTTCTATGTTTCAGAGCAGCTAAAACCATCAACTAACACTGATTTGCCGCAAATGAGATTTTTTGTTTCAGAGAACATGTGAGGATTGAGTACTTTACTCTGAATCTACTGAATTATCGTGTAACGGTGGAAAAGTTGCATTAAATCAAAGAACATAAACTATTGGAGCTCCAGTGTTAAAGGGTTTATTACTCTCAGCATATATCAGTGTCTGGTTTTATGGTCATCTGCTCTGCTGTGACACCTTTTTGTTTTTTCTTGGGTTTTGTCTGGTTCTTTATTAAATGTTTGAGTTTCTAAGTCTTCTGCATTTAGGATCTTCTACCACCAGTTCCTCCAGACAGCACAGGCTGTTATCATCAAGTCGCTTCACAAACAACTAATTTAAACTTCAAACTACACTATATTACCATAAAAATTAAAATAACAAGTTATGTAATATTTGCTGTGTTCTTATAATAAACATATTTATTTGGCAATTACAACTACCAGTTTTTTCCTGTTAAAACCATTTTTATATATTTTCACAGCGCACTTGAGTGTCTTTTAATGACTGCACAACTGACAACACCAATCGGCTTCTGAGCTCATTTGAACCAAAACTTGGAAGGTAAACTACAGTGTAAGACTCGGAGCAAAGTGACCTCTATCTTGTGACCCACATCTCTCTCTCAGGGGGCAGAGGCAGACAACACAACATGGCTGGCATACAAACGAGAAAGGTGGAAATTAAGACAATGCAGACTCGAGCTGCTGGTTTGAATTAGGAGTGTATCAAAACATCGACATTGAGATATATATTTGGGGAAATAATTATTATAATCACATACTTCTCCAATATATGCTTGAAATATAAATGATGAAATATGTATATTCTCTACATAATAACATAGAAGGCTGCTAGAAGTTAGAAGCTGGGAAAAGTATGGTGCACTGGGGCTCTGTCCTCTTTTCCATCTACTTCTCCTCTCCTCTACTTTTTTATTTTTCTAACTGTATGCCTGTGTTGGTGGTGCAGTATAATTCACATGTTTTTCTTCTCTCGACTCCCCTGTGGGAGACCGGGAGAGACTGCAGTTTCCGGGAGACTTGTTGGTGATCCTGACGAAGCCCGCCCATCTGGATGAAGCCCGTCACCATCCGTCACCATCCTGCATCTCTGAGTGGGAGTGATTCCTGGTGGGTTCTGTCCTCCTGCTCCTGGTCGTGGTCTGCAGTTCTGCCTCATCTGGACTATGGACTTAATCATCACTCGTCCCTCAGCTCTATATGAATGAACTCAGCTCTATATGAATGAACTCTACTCATATATGCAGTTTTAGCAGCTAACTTTTCTTTAACCGTTTTGGTATCGCCTGTCCGTCCTGGGATGGGATCTCTCCCTCATGTGGGAATCCCTAAGGTTTCTTCTTTTTTCCTGACTCAGGTTTTTTTTAGGAGTTTTTCCTTACCGCGAGGGAGGGTCTAAGGACAGGGATGACCTGTTCTTTATAGTCTGTTTAGTTTTTACCTATTGTGCATATTTTATGACTCCATCTGTGCATCTGTAAAAACTGCAGGCATGAAGCCCAATGAGGCAAATTGAATTTGTGATATTGGGCTATATAAATAAAATTGAATTGAATTGAATTGAAATTGAATATATCGCGATATTTACTCCTGCGATTGATTCTCAATGAGTCCTCACCAAGTATCGATCTTTTATTGTTGTTTGAAGAAGCTGTAAAATTTTACGTTTTATCTTCCTTTTATAAGATGTTCCTTCATTTCAGAGTGAGAAAAGGCAAACCTGGAATGGTCAGGAGCTGGACTGTGTCCGTCCCCCTGTCACCCTCTCCGGCTCTATAACTCACACGTGTCAAAGTCAAGGCCCGGGGGCCGGATCCGGCCCTCCGAGTAATTATATCCGGTCCTCCAGATCATTTTCTTTTGTTGTCGTTAATGGCCTGATATTATCTTGCGCTTATTTCTAACTTGTATAATTTTGAAAAATATATATATTTTTATGGAGAGTAAAATATTAGAAGTTATTTAATATTCTTGCCTTTTTTATTATTGATAATTATGTTTAAAAGTTACAGTTTTAAAAATGGCATTCTGCTAGCTTTATGGACTTTTTTGGCATTTACTGAGATTTTTTTTAGGCTATTTTGTAGTTTAGCTAATATTTCAGCTACATGCTAGCTGTTTTAGTTAATTTAGGCTTTTTAAAAAGTTTTTAGACTGGAACTCGGCTAATATTTGCATGCTAGCTGTTTTGATTAATTTACGATTTTTTCACTTTTTCAGGCTATTTTTAAGTTTAGCTATTTTATTTCAGCTGTATGCTAGCTGCTTGGCTAACTTAAGTTTTTTTTTTAAGTTTTTAAGGCCAATTTAGCCATTTAGCTAATATTTTAGCTGGTTATCAGCTTCAACCCTTTCAGCTATCAGCCTCAGCGTTTTTAGCTATCAGTTTAAGCATCTTCAGCGGCTAAATTTATCTTACGGCATTCCCATTAGCATTATTGCAGGTGATGCTATTTATCTATTTCATGTTAAAAAAGTTACGGTTTTAAAGTTTTAAAAATTGGCATTCTGCTAGGTTTTTGGACTAGTTTGACATTTACTAAGATTTCTTTAGGTTGTTTTAGAAATTTAGTTAATTTTCAGCTACATGCTAGCTGTTTTGGCTAACTCAGGCTTTTTTTTCCAGTTTTTTAGACTATTTTGAAGTTTAGACATTTTTTTTCCAGCAACATGATAGCTGTTGAGGCTAACCTATTTTTTTTTAGGCTTTAGCTATAAGCTGACTATCAACTTCAGCATTTTCAGCTAGTAGCTTCAGCATTTTTTAGCTATCAATTTGAGCCTCTTCAGCTAGCTTCGCTAGCATCCGCGATCAAATTCTGTTTCAGCTTTCCCACTAGCATGAGATGCTATATATCTATATAATTATGTTAAAAAGTTACGTTTTAGAGTTTTAAACATTTTAGTTTTAGTGTGTTTATTAAATGATCCTGTTCGGCCCTCAACTTAAGGTGTGTTTTGGGTTTTTGGCCCCTTGTGTGATTGAGTCTGACACCCCTGCTATAACTGGACATGGCAGTGGCATCCAGTGACGGATGACTAATCCATCCGTGGTAATGAATGAGACACCACCACCACCCCTGAATGCCAAAAGGTTGTTTGGTGGCTTCGGTGCGGCTGGCACGCGCGTCTGAGCTGTGCCAACCAAATGAAGTGATTCCTGCCGTGCGTTAATGCGCAAGGCAGAGTGGAGGAGACGGAACATTTGCAGAGGTTTTAATGATGGAGACCTGTGATGTGCATGTGGGAAAGGAGAAATCAAATGTACGGGTGATGATGATGATGATGATGATGCTGTCTGAGCGGCGTGGGAAGCTCTGCTCCTGCGCTCATCAGTTCGTCTTGACTGTCGAGTAGCTCGGACGTGTCTTATCTTCTCTCCTTAATGCGCAGGCGTGATCCAATCTGAGCCCCTCAAAAAAAATAGAAGGAAAAAAAAAATCTGTTCCCATCAGAACTGCGCGTTGCTGACATTTTTGGAGCGGCCACATCCATTTTGCTGCTGAAAACGGAGGAAATGCGGAGCTGCTGGCGGGCTGATCTCTCCGGGAAACACCGTCCAACCTGTGGATAGTGCGGAGCGCGTCCGTGGCCACCGGCCAGCCGCCGCCGCCGCCACCGCCGCCACCGACGACGTCTGGGACGCTCTGCCTCCGCGTCCGATCCCCCAGCGTTCCGTTTGAGCTAAGCTGTGTGCAGGTATTCAGTTTATGAATGGCACTGACATGGAGGAAATACCGTTTCAGAAAGTCAAAACCAGGAGGAAGAGAAGTCACTGTCCGCCGGGCGTCCCTCTGACCACCATCGCGTGCGAGGACGAGTTCGACTGCAAGGAACTTGAGTCTCTCTTCCAGAACTACAACCTGAAACTGGAGCAGACTTCCACTCTCAAAGCCTTGGCGGTCCTCATTTTCATGTCCTTCACGCTGGCCGTGGTGGAGCTGTCCGGCCCCAGCCTTACCATCTCCAAGGGGTCCCACCCGGTCCACTGTGTCATCTTCCTCTCCCTTTTCATCGTAACTAATGTCAAGTATCTACAAGTGACTCAGCTCCAGCAGATCGTCAACTTGACGCTGCTGTTCGGCTTCACTTTCTCCTTCCTGTGCTGCCCCTTCTCTCTGGGGTCGATGGAGACGGAGCCCCCGACCTCGGAGCAGGGCGTGTGGCAGCTCATCCTGGTCACCTTCGTCGCCTACGCGCTTTTGCCTGTGCGGACGCTCCTGGCTGTGGTGTTTGGACTGATGGTTTCCATCTCGCACCTGATTGTGACCGCCACTTCTGTCACAGTCAAAACGCAGAAACTATGGAGAACGGTACGTATTGTTACGCACAGGGAACAGGGGTTTGTTTTGCGTCCGTGCGCACAACTCTGACTTCATTTCAGCACCAAGGACAGCTCCCCGCTGGGGGAGACTTTAGGAGTCTTTGCTCTGCCAACGAGCTGCTCTGGTTCTAAAACAGACAAAAGCTTCATATCACCAAATGTGAGCCACTTTTAGATCAAAAGCTGGATTTTAAACAAAAATCCTTTAATTTTCTCCTCCTAAAATACAACTCCACACTTGTATGTGAAGTATTTTGGAGTTTCGGTGAGCTAAATTCAAGGAAGTAGGACAAACTTCAGGGACACACAGGATCCTATTCAGAGAAAAGAGGGCAAAAATCTTCCCTTTCTTACAACGGTGTCAATGTTTACACTGATTGCTGAGTGTTAAACTGCAGGCCGGGTCGGATCGATTCAACCAGAGTGGCGAGATGTCGCCTTAGCCTCGTGAAGGACAGCGTTAGCTGGACAACCAGAGATAGCTAATCCATTAATCTTAGAGATGAGCTGCGTGGCATGACCCCACACATCCTGGTCCAGAACCAATCACCCACATCGCTCCTATGTGTTCAATTTAAGATTTTAAAACTCATTTTGTTTAAAAATGTGTTCCCGATTGGCTTAAAAGCTTCTACTTCAAACTGTTGTTCATGTCTTCCATGACACTTTCATCTTATTAAATAAGAACAAGAGCGGATTTTTCAAAACCGATTGACTCTGACATTTTTAAGCTCTGTGTCACTGCAGGTTACTTTATTTTCCTCGAGAGAATCCATTATTTACTTCTGCACTAGATATTAAATGGAGTGAAAATTTTGGTGGTGATCACAGGACCGTGACTGCTTCATCAGTCAGGATCAGGCAGTCTCGCTCCAGTAATGGAAAGCTGTGTCCTGCACAAGGTTAGTATGGAGGGGTTTTTGTGCCAACATATTGCAAGAAAAAGTCACAATTTTGAGATGAAAATTTTCTGAATTGCAAGTAAAATGTTAGGAATAAAACTTCATAATTTGCAAATTAAATTATTTGATATTGGCTTTGAAAAGCCTTTTTTTGCCTTCAAAAAGTATTTTTGCATTTTAATCTTTTTTTGCTTTCAAAAAATATTTTTGGGTTTTCAAACTTTTTTTGTTTTCAAAAAGTATTTTTGCGTTTGCAAACTTTTTTGCTTTCCAAAAGTATTTTGCGTTTTCTCTTGTTTCTTGCTTTCAAAAATAATTTTTCGTTTGCAAACTTTTTTTTTTCATTCAAAAATTATTGTTGCATTTGCAAACATTTTATGGCTTTCAAAAAGTATTTTTGTGTTTCCAAACTTCTGTTTTTCAGCTTTCAACAAATAACTTTGCATTAGCAAAACTTTGTTATTTTTGCTTTCAAGAAGTATTTTTTGCGTTTGTAAACTTTTTTTGTTTTCAAACATATTTGCGTTTGAAAAACTTTTTTGCTTTCAAACAGTATTTTTGCATTTGCACATTTTTTGGTTCTGAAAAACATTTGCATTTGCAAACTTTTTCTTGCTTTCAAAAATTATTTTTGCATTTTCAAACTTTTTTTTGCTTTCATAAAATCTTTTTGCGTTTGCAAATTTTTTTTTTTGCTTTTAAAAAATATTTTTGCTTTTGCAATTTTTTAGGTTTCAAAAGACATTTTTTTTTCACTTAAAAACTTTTTTAAATTTTCGAACAGATTTTTTGCGTTTGCACTAATGTTTTTAGATGAGTTCTGCCGCCTCTCGCTATTTTTTTTCAAAAGCAAAAAAAAGTTTGCAGAAGCAAAAATGTTTTTTAAAGCAAAAAAAAGTTTTTGAAATTTAATCTAAAACATTTTCAATTGTAAATCATGAAGTTTTATTCTTAGCACTTTACATTTTGCTTGAAATATCAAAAAGTTTGATCTCAAAACTGTGACTCTAGCAATATGGGTGGCACAAAAATTCCTCCATAGTTAGGAGCACAAGTTGCCCGTAGGTGTGAAAGTGAGAGTGAATGCATGTGTGATTGAGACCCTTTGACAGACTGGCGACCTGTCCGGGGTGAACCTGCCTTCCCCCATCATCCGTAGTGGGTCAGGCTCCGGCACCCCCGCGACCCCGAAAGGGACAAAGCGGCCAAGAAGATGAATGAGGTCAGGAGCATTCACGCTGCGGCAGCTGTTTTTCTGAAGATTCTTAAAACAATCACAGCTCACTCCTCAGGTAGTCATAAACAATAAAAGCAGCTGAATTTCTTCCGTCTTTGTTGATTTCGCGAATGTCTGTCTTCTCTTCAGAATTTGGGCTTGAACTGAAGCAGAAATATTTAGTTTTATTCGATTTTTACATTATTTTTTCAAGACTTTCTCTATAAAAAGTTTAATTTTTCATTTTATTTCAAATATTAAAAAAAATAACTTTAAAGAACAGAGAATTTGATCCACTTTTTAAACTATTTAAATTGAAATTATTCTCTTCATACCAAAGAATTGATGACATTTTGTGAACTTTTTTTTTTTTTTTTTTCCAGTTGGTTGCCAACACGGTTCTGTTCACCAGTGTCAACCTGTCGGGCCTGTTTGTGCGCATCCTGACAGAGCGAGCCCAGAGGAAAGCTTTCCTGCAGGCCCGCAACTGTATCGAAGAGAGGCTCCGCATGGAGGACGAGAACGAGAAACAGGTAGCAGCTCCTGCGTTCTTCCTGAGCTGCAGCACACGCGTGACTCACTTCAACACCTAATTATTTTAGTCTATCACTTTTTTTTTTTTATTGTCACAAACACTTCGTCTTCTGCTAACTTTTATCATTTTTCCAGTGTAAAAATAGCAAATCTGTCTCTTTTTTTTTTTTTTTCTTTTCGCACACATGTGTACACTCAGGAGCGCCTGCTAATGAGTCTGTTACCCAGGAACGTAGCCATGGAGATGAAAGAGGATTTCCTGAAGCCACCTGAAAGGATCTTTCACAAAATCTACATCCAGCGCCATGACAATGTCAGGTAGGACTCCGTCACGCAAACACGACTTGCTTACACTGCAGGCTGACTCAGGGGTTTTTTTTTTGGCTCTAATATAGTCTGGAGAAATAACACTATCCCTGTGAGGAAACATCCATATGAAGCAACAGAATAAACTCTGTCTCAGCTCATTAAAGGGAAACATTTGAATTAATTGACCAAGCATGTCCTTCGGAAGGGAACACTGAGGGCTATAAAAAGTCTGGAGATCTGACCCAACTGTGTCTTAAAACATCAACAGCCCCCCAGACTGCTGAGGCAGAAACATTGAGCAAAAGGTTTTCACATGTTTGAGACATTAGACATCTTTGCTGTAAAAGTAGAACATTTTTTTGCGATTTTAGTAACAAAAAAGTTTCTTTTTTATTTTTTAAATAGGCCCTATCATGATAAATCATCTTTTTGAGCTTTTACGTGGACTATAATGTTCATTTCTCACTATAAAGAACCCCAAAGCGCTAATTTGATCCGTTCTTTTCTGAGTAAACCTGCGCTCTCATGAAAACGAGCGAGTCCTCACGTGCTGATGTCACAAGGTGAGACCGCCCCTTTCAGGAAGAGTCTGCTCCGCCCCCAGGCTAACACTTTCTCCGCAAAGCTAGCAGCTGGAGCTAGCTGTGATCAGCTAGCTTCAGGAGTACAAGCCCCCTCCCCCACCTCTGGCTCGTGCACAACAGATGCCGGCTGTCTGTCCTGTGAGTTTGTGCAGACGGCCAAGAAATGCTCATTCAGTTTAGCGTTCAAATTTCGTTCAGTGCCATAGAAGCACGCGCTGGTGAGAAATCTGCACCACAATGTTGAGATGAATCCTAAACGTATCTGAGAATGATTCAAGCAGGTAACGATGTTGAGAAGATGGCAGGAGAAAGGGAGCTGACTATTTCCTGGTGGAAAAAGAGAGAAGAATATTTCCTGGTAAAGAAAGGAGAAAACTATTTTACAGTGGAGTAAGGGAACAGACTATTTCCTGATGGAAAAAGGGAGAAGACTACTTCCTGGTCGAGAAAGAAAGCATCATACTTCCTGGTGGGAAAAGGGAGCATAATATTTCCTGGTGAAATAAGGAGAAGACTATTTTCTAGTGGAGAAAGGACAAGAGTATTTCCTGGTGGAAAAAGACAGCTGAATATTTCCTGGTGAAGAAAGGAGAAGACTATTTTATAGTGGAGTAAGGGAACAGACTATTTCCTGATGGAAAAAGGGAGAAGACTACTTCCTGGTTGAGAAAGAGAGTGTAATATTTCCTGGTGGGAAAAGGGAGCGGAATATTTCCTTGTGAAGAAAGGAGAAGACTATTTTCTGGTGGAGTAAAGGAACATAATATTACCTGATGGAAAAAGGGAGCAGACTACTTCCTGGTCGAGAAAGAAAGCATCATACTTCCTGGTGGGAAAAGGGAGCAGAATATTTCCTGGTGAAGAAAGGAGAAGACTACTTTTACATAGGTGGGAGTGAGGGAAAGACTATTTCTTATGGAAAAAGGGGAAGACTACTTCCTGGTCGAGAAAGAAAGTGTAATATTTCCTGGTGGAAAAGAGAGCGAAATATTTCCTGGTGAATTTGATACGTTATTTCAATAAATCCTGAAATGTTCTTCTGGTGTTGTTTACATTTTTTGACCAAATTTCACTGCAAAAATGAACCAATGAGCCATCACCATTCTGTCTGCGCCAAATATGGGTCAAAATGCTGATATCAATATTAAAAAAAATAATAATAATGACAAAATTTCCCCTCATTTTATGGAGGGTGACACGCCGGTTCTAGAAGGATGTCATGAAGTGGGCGGCACCCTCAGGGAGCGAAAGGCGGAGCCTCATAGATTGAGTCGTTTTACTTGCGGGTATAAAAACAGTTAATAAAATAAATCATATTTAATAAATAATTATCTTTTTATTGTTCCACAGGTAAAATATGATCATTTACGCAGATATAGTTTACTCTGAAAGACTTACGAAATGGTCCCTTTAAAGTAGCTCCTCATCTAAAAAATAATTAAAAATCAAAATAATAAAATAGTACTTTACATTCTCTAACATTGTTTTTTATTCATGTGAACATAATTTGGCAAAAACAATATTCTTAATAAAATCAGAAAAAAACAAAAACATTTTCTGTTCAAATCTAAATATCTACATTAATAAGTTGAATTTGAGGTGAATCTCTATTTTCCAAGCGCGTCCATTCCTTCCGAATCCTGCAGATAGAGTGCTTGTTGTTTGACCGTCAACCCTTTGCCAGAAGAGAGTTTCTAGTACGTTTGAAAGGCAGAAAAACAAAAACAGGGCAATCACAGCTCCATTGTCTGCAGCAGACACACTTTCTTTATCCCCCCGTCCCCCTTTCTGCTCCTCCTGTGTGACTTGGTTTTCAAGTCTGGCCTTCTGGCTCCAGCTTTTCCTCTTTTTTTTTGTCTTATCTTCTGCTCCTCCTTCTTTCCTTGGTGCTTTTCAAAGCAGCAGGGAGTTTGGAGAAGCAGAGTTTGCTCAGCTTCAGGATTAAGTTGCTACAGGGGATTAAATGCAATGGAGACTAAATTCTGGTTGCGTAACGCTCCATGTGTGAGCTCGTTGACTCGGAGGTGCACACTTGGGTTAAATCTCAGCGGCGTTCTGATGATTGCTTTTTGTGCATTCAAACATTTGGACTGCGGGATCCTCTCAGTGATCTAGACTGGAGATGATTGGCAAACAGAGTTAATGGGTGTGACTTACGGGAGGATGGCAATTAAAAAAACTGATGATGCAGTTGAAGTTCTTTGTTTTCTGCATGAGAGGTATCATTGTTGGAAAGTCTTTCGGTCTTCGTTTTGGTTTTATGTTTTTTCATTGTACTGCAACCATGCACAATTCAATAGGATTAAGTGTCACATCAAAATGATTTTTATTAGTTCAATATTAAATGAGTTTTACAATTTTATTACCCCCAAAATATTTTCTTAAGTCCAAAATCATTGATACCCCATGGAAAATTTGAAACAGTTTTGCTTGGAATTTAAATATTATTTTTATATTGATGCTTCTTGTTGTGTTATTATATTTCTAAGATAATTTAAGTTTATGTTATTCCCGATCAAGAGGAAACTTACCCGTTGAGTTAAAGTTACTTTAAAATAAAAATTTACTGACCCAACAAAAGTGGAACTGCAATGAATAATATTGAATGGGATGGGAAAAAAAGCACAATTATTTTCATAAAAATATATAAAAGCAAATTTAAAATAGAAAAAACTTGAGAAAATTGCCTTTAAGGAAAACCAAATAACGAATTTGACAATTTTATTTAAAAAAGGTTTTTGAAAAAATCCATTTGATTTTACGGAGCCCTTAAAGGGACATCAAAGTAAACACTTTGTACTACACTCTGTACTTTTTTTACATTGAAGTTAAAAATAAAAAGGTTACTATCTGGTGTGCACGAGTTACTAACTGGTGTGCAAAACTTAATAACCGGAGATTTTTTTTCCAGTTATTATCTGGTGCACACAAGAAAAAACAATTCTTGTTATTTACTTTTGCACACGAGATAATAATTGGTGCTCACTAGATAGTAATTGAACTTAAAAAAAATGGAAGTAAAAAATATATTTTTCTGTTTACTAACTTGTGCACACCAGATTATAATTGGTTCTCACCAGACAGTAATTGATTTTTTTTTTTTTTAAATTGAAGTAAAAAAAAAAAAAAAAAAATGGGGTTAGTAACTTCTGCACACCAGAAAATAACTGGTGCTCACCAGATAGTAACTGGAATTGTTTTTCTTCAAAAATTTGAAGTAAAAAAAAGTTTTTTTCTGGTTACTACCTGGTGTGTACCAGTTAATAAACAGATTCTTTTTTCTAGAAATCAAAGTAAAAAAAAAAAAAAAAAAAATTCCAGTTACTATCTGGTGCACACAATTAAGTTACCAGGTTTTTTTTTCTTCGGTTATTATCTGGTGTGCAGTTAATACCAAGAATTACTTTTTTGTTTAAACTGAAGTAAAAATTAAATCTGGTCAGTATCTGGTGCGTACAACTTAGTACCCAGAAAAAACGTGTTTTTCTAAAAATTTAAGAAAATAACATTCTGCTTACTAACTGGTGCGTAAAGGATAGTAACTGGTGCTCACCAGAGATTTTTTTATTCCATATAAATAGGACGTAAAGATAAAAAAAATAAAAATTCTGCTTACAAACTGGTGCTCATCAGTTACTATCTAGTGAGCACTACTCAGCATGCAGAATTTATTTTAACTATTTTACTTCAATTTTAGAATAAAAAATTCCTGTTAATATCTGGTGCGCATCAGTTAGTAACCAGAAAAAAATTACGTAAATGTTTTGGAAAAAAAAGGAAACACTTTTCTTAATTCTTATTTATCTTTAGGCCATTGTACGATTAAGATTTGTTTTTCTTTTCCAACCCCAACAGTAAATAAACAGAAACTAACAATTCAGCTCCACAAATCCAATTCCTCATTTAGATTTGTCAGTTCTTTAGCTCCCGAGTAAAGATCAAACCTTCAAACAGTTAAAGTTATTTCAGGGATGACCCACTTGGAGTATTGACAGAAGGCCTGGGTGTCTTTATGGATGCTCATTCATGCTGAAGGAGTTGCAAGTTAACAGTCCAAAAATTATTTGTAAGCACATTGCACACTTATTGACTTGGCATCAGCACATTCGCAGCCCACGCCGCTTCCCCGGAAGGGCTCATCTCGAGTTAACCCTTGAGCTGGCACATTTGCTGCTGTCTTTGGCTGTGTGATTGAATTGACATCACATTTGCCAGAGTAGCAGTATCTCCAGAGAGGGAGAGAAGAAATTAGCATAACTGGGGAAATAATAACTCTCTTCATATAATTGCCACTAAGGAGGAAATGATGAAAGAGTGAGTGTGTGTGTGTGTGTGTGTGTGTGTGGAGGGAGCTTTGTAAAGTTATATTCACCACATGATTAGCTTTTTATCTCTTCTGTTCCACTGAATTTCAACACTACTGTACAAGTTGACTGAAAGGAAGCAAAGACTCTGGAGCTGGAAGGATGCTCTGACCACATTTGTCAAGATGTACTTTAACAAGTTTACCGTTTTAGTGTCAAAAAATATTGCTAAACCCTTTAAAGGTCGACGGTTAAGTGAAACTCAAAAGCTAAAAACTTGATATCCTTTTTTTAGGCGGTTTGAAGAAATGTTAACCTTTTTGGTATAAAGGATTTCTAGTAAACAAAACAGGAAATTTGTGATTTTCCTATAAAAATTGTTCTTTTATATTGTTTTTAGGTCACTCTTTTTATTATGGGGGATATATGCAAAGAAAATTAACATAAAAATGACATTTTTGAGTATTTCTTTATTCAAATTATTGTGAATCAGGAGAAAACTTTTGAAAAAGAGGTTATTTTTATGGCTGGGTGGGCCACAAACTTCCTCCACTTTTATGCATCCACTTGCAGACAGATCCATAGATCTTTGTTTTCATCCTCTGAGCTGCCATCTGGCTCAAAACTGGATAGATCCAAAATTACTTTCCTTTTTTAAAATTTTGCTTTCATTGTTTTTCACAATTTAACAGGAACATAAAACAAACAACAACATGGTGGTGCACGATAAAGTCATCAGTGCAGTGAAATAAAATACAGAGCATTATTCATTTATCCAGCTAAGTAGTAACTGGTTTCCATATTTAAAAGTAATCTTTTCGTTGTATAAAAATGTATCTGTTCTTCTCTAGTTTTTTTAAAATTTCATTTTCATTTTTGTAAAGGAGATAAATTCAAACATGATGGAAACAAAAACAAAAAAAGGAAGTAAAATACCAAATACTTTCAAAAATATATCAAATTAAAGAAGTTTGTCAGACTTCCAGCACATCAACCCCACAGAGAAATGACCTTCGCCCTGTTCTTTGTCTACCAGGTTCCAAATATTGCAGTGAGGGGGTTTAACGGGACATACCTATCCGTGACACGTGGGAGAAAATCAGATACAGAATTCTCTAAAGTTATTCATTTCTGACATTGAAATAAGAGATATTAGGTAATGTTAGGTAATGTTAGCTCAGGGTTGTGAGGTAATGTAAGCTAGCAGGAGTAAACAGAAGAGTGACGGGAAGTGGGGGTGGTCATACTCTGCATCAATGGTCGTCCCTGAAAAACTCAAAGGTTAACTCAAATTTCTATTGAACTCTGCAGAAACTATGTCTTTTTAGAATTATTTTGGGCTTAAAATCGCATAATCATAAATAAAAGACCACTGGGTATGCTTTTAAAATACATAGTAAAAATATCGTAATGGGTCTCTAAGTGACATTCTTAAAAAATGTAATCAATAATACATCAGACAAGATGAAAAAAACTCAATATTGTTCTATTTTTTTAAGAACAAAATCAAATTTTTAATGTTTACTTGTAGTTACTTGTATTTTCTTTTATCTATGTGGCAACCAATAAAAGCAAAATTAAAAAAATAATATGAAACTGATCAATTTTGAAATCCCAACACTTTGAAATACAAGATTTGTTGCATTTTGAGAATTTCAAATTATCCTTAAATTCTGCTAATTGTTCTTTCTTGAGTCAAGAATATGACTAAAAAAAACTAGAAATCCTGACTTTTCAGGAATCTTCTCTAGCACCACACTGTTTATTATAGTTTAAGCACAGTCAGAATTACTGCTCTAAGCATTAATTTCTCAGTCTCCAGAAAGATCTGAAATTGTCGTCAGGAAATGTCTGGGAGAAAACATAAGGAAGAGAGCTGACCCACGTCACACCACAGAGACGCAGCGCTCAGACGCAGCCTTCCATAGACCCTCCTCTCCTTCAAAAGCAGCGCTCTGAAATATGTAGGATTGACATTTAGAAGTCAGAAGAAAAATTTGTTCTCTTAAAATAATCTTTCTGTCTTCGCAGAAGTTCAGTTCCACACTGACGTCTAAATATTATATAAGAGCACATGTAGTTTCTCTTGTTTAAAGCTGTTGAGATCAAAATGAAAATTCAAAAGAAAACTACTTTTATGCAAAATAATTTAAGTACTTTTTCTTTTGGGAGTTGGAGGGTTGGTTTTAAGCCAACAGGACAGGATAATTTATGGAACACACTAAAACTATATTTTTAAAATTTTAAAACCAGAACTTTTTAACACAATTATGAACAAGATGTATAACATTACCGGCAATAATGCTAATGTGAATGCTGTAAGCTGAATTTGGTCACTGTAGATACTAGTGCTGATAGCTGACGATGCAGAAATTGATAGCTAAAAAGCTGAAGCTGATAGCTAGCTAAAATATTAGCTAAAATTTGCCTTAAATAGTAAAAAAAAAAAAAAAAAAACATAGGTCAATCAAAACAGCTTGCATGAAGTTGAAAAAAACAGCTTAACTGAAAAATAGCCAGAATTAGTCAAAACAGCTAGCGTTTAGCTGAAATATTAGCTAAACTCCAAAATGGCCAAACAATCTGAAAAAAGCCTAAATGAGCTAAAACAGACTAAAAAACTAAAAAAAAAAAAAAAAAAACTTAGGTCAGTCAAAACAACTTGCATGGAGATGAAAAAATAACTAAACTTAAAAATAACCTAAACTAGTCAAAACAGCTAGCACTTACCTGAAATATTAGCTAAACTCCAAAATGGACAAAAAAATAGAAATAAAGCCCAAAGTAGCAAAAACAGCCTAAAAAACGAACCCCCCCCTAAAAAAAAAACAAAAAAAACGCAGGTTAGTCACAACAGCTAGCATGTAGCTGAAATATTAGCTAAACTCTAAAATAGCCAAAAAAAATCTTAGTAGATACCAAAATATTTCAAAAATCTTTTAAAACTTTAAAACCATAACTTTTTAGGATAATTATGAATAATAAAAAGGAAGGAATATTATTCCAGACTAAATCAATTTAAATCTTAAATAACTTTTAATATTTTACTCTCTATAAAAATATATTTTGTCAAAATGATACAAGTTAGAAATGAGCGCAATGTAACACCGGGCCATTAACAACATCAAAATAAAATGGACATAATTATCCGGAGGGCCGCATCCGGCCCCCGGGCCTTGACTTTGACACGTGTTTTAAGGTATCAAATAACGAAAGTGATGGAATAACACTCACATGCTTAATGAATTGATTATTCAGCCCTATTTTAAATTTAAAAAACAATAATCTTTATAGATAGTTTTTTAACTTTCTGTTCACTTTTTTTGTGACTAATTAAAAACATCACCTCAGGTTTCTCATGTCTAATGTCTTCTAAGAGTTTCAGTGAGTACAGGTTGTGGTGTTTACCCAAACATGGTAATAAAGTTCTAAATCCCCGTCATCCCCAGATGGCAGACAGTTGAAATATTTAACACAAACGGAATAACCGCTCCTCACGACGGTGACATCTGCGAGAGAACAAAGTGACATTTAGCAGCTCTCTCTTAGAGATCCAGCACTCTGTCACTCTGTGAAAACTCGCATGGTAGCAGCAGTCTGCCATCAGAACAAGACCTGGACACGTGCGACTTGTCCGGGACAGTGCGATGACTAATCCCCTTCACACCGTCCACGGCTACAAGCATTCGTGTTAAATCTTTCTTGAGTAAAGTTTCTTTGCGGGGCTGAAATATACAAACATTTGCAGCCTCAGTATCTACCACTGGAGAATGTGATAAATGTCTCAGAAGTGATACTTTTTTGTTTTTTTATTAATGGATATAAATTATTACAAAAACTTTGAATATAATGTTTTTCTGTGCATAAATAGAGTGAATCTGTTTCTAGTTTGACGTAAAAAGCTTCATATTTGGAAAAGAATGCACATTTTTTCTTTAAAAATCCACTCCGATTAAATTTTAAAAGTGGTGGTCTTTTAATTTTTGCAAAAAAATTAATGAGGATTTTGCTGCTTTTTTTTCTAAAATCAAACATTTTTCTGGGACATTTCAGAATTGCCTCTGAGTTGTGGGCGGGACCACTGGTGCGGAGCAACCCCGCCCCTCTTCCCCTTCAATCCTCCTCTATCACTGCAAAATGTTTGGGTAAAAACATGAAAAGCTAGCTTCTATATATGTCTTCTTGCAAATATAACCTGCTACGACGATGGTGTTCTCCATCACATCTTTACTGAGCGTGGGTGGGCGGAGCCAAGCAGGAAGCTTGTGGCCTACCAGTCAGCTCCTGTTCACGATTTCAATAAAACAAAAAATGCAATGCAATTTTGAATTTAACTTTCTTTTATCATAAAAAAAATGCCAAAAAAACATGTTAAAAACACAAAAAACTGTTTTTTCTTTGGAGGGGTATTTAAATATGACATACAGTGGGGTAGTATTTAGTCAGCCACCAATAGTGCAAGTTCTCCCAATTAAAAAGAGGAGAGATCTGTAATTTCCAATGACACTAAATTAGAAAAAATAATCCAGAAAATCACATTGATTTTTTTTTTTTGAGGAATTTGTTTACAAATTATGGTGGAAAATAAGTATTTGGTCGATACTTTGTTATTCACTTTGTTTTAGTTGGTAATGGCAGCAGCCAAACGTTTCTGTTCACAACACAAACTGTTGCTGGTATTTTGGTCTATTCCTCCATGCAGATCTCCTCTAGAGCAGAGGTCTGCAACCTGCGGCTCCAGAGCCACATGTGGCTCTTTTATGTCTCCATAGTGGCTCTCTGGATGAAGAAAAATAAAATAACAGTAAATTAAAAAAAAAAAAATTGGAGATTAGCTATTATTTTAGCAACATACTAAGAATTTTAGAATTCTTACCTTCTATTTTGGCAACATTCTAACATTTTTGGCTAAATCTTCTGAGAAATTTTATGCTAATTTGGAGTTTAGCTAATATTTTAGCAACATGCTAACGTTTTTGGCTAAGTTTTCTGATAAATTTTATGCTAATTTGGAGTTTAGCTAATATTTTAGTAAAATGCTAATGTTTTCAGCTAATTTGTTATCTACCGAAATTTTTTTTTGAATAATTTAGAATTTAGCTTCTATTTTAGCAACATGCTAACGTTTTTGAACTGAGTTAGTTTTCTGAGGAATTTTAGACTGTTTTGGAGTTCAGCTAGTGATTTAGCAACAAGCTAGCTTTTTTTTTTTTTTGGTGGTTTTGGCCTCTAATTAATTTTTTATGCAAATATGGAGTTTAGCTAATATTTTAGCAATATGCTAACAATTTTAGCTAATTTGTTATCTACTGGGGGTTTTAGGCTAATTTTGAGTTTAGCTTTTATTTCAGCAACATTTTTGGCTGATTTAATTTACAGAGAAATGTTATGCTAATTTGAAGTTCAGCTAGTAATTAAGCAACGAGCTAGCTTTTTTGCTACTAAAGTTAAAAACGTATAAAAATACCTTTTTGAGAGATTCTAGTTTCTTTTTATATATTTTTTTGCTTTAGTTTGTGCCAAAAAATAGACATTATTCACATTTATTTAAAAAAAACAAACAGAAGGTTATGAATGCAAATCCAAATTTCTTAAAGGCTAACGTAAGTCAATGCGGCTCCTTTTAGGTTTTGATCAGTGGAAAACGATCCCAAATGGCTCTTTTAATGTTAAAGGTTGCCGACCTCTGCTCTAGAGCAATGATGTTTTGAGGCTGTCTATGGACAATAAAGATGTTTAACTCCCTCACTTATAACTGAAAATAACTATTTGGTCAATAACAAACACGAGAGGTCTGTAACTTCTTCTGTAAGAAGATCCTCTGTCCTCCACTCGTTACCTATATTAAGGACACCTGTTTGAACTCTATATGAAGACACCTGTCCAGAACCTCAAACAGTGACACTCCAAACTCCATTAAGACCAAAGAGCTGTCTAAAATTGTTGACCTACACCAGGCTGGGATGACTGAATCTGCCATAGGTGAGCAGCTTGGTGTGAAGAAATCAACTGTTATCAGGAAATGGAAGAAACACCAGACCACTGATAATCTCCCTCCATCTGGGACTCCCAGCTTGATCTCACCCCGTGGAGTTAAAATGATCACAAGATTGGTGAGCAAAAATCCCAGAACCACATGGGGGGGACCTAATGAAGGATCTTCAGAGAGATGGATCAAAGGGTACCTTCAGTAACGCACCACAAATGGTAACATCATGCTTTGGGGCTGTTTTTCAACAAAGGGTTCAGGATGACTGATCCGGGTAAAAGAAAGAATGAACGGGGTCGGTATGGTCAGATTCGAGTGAAAACCTCCTTCCACCAGCACATTGAAGATGAAACCTGGCTCGGTCTTTCACCACGATCCCAAAAACAGGAGGGGTTTCGTAAGAAGCATTTCAGAGTCCTGGAGTAGCCTAGCCAGTGTCCAGATCTCATAGAAAATCTTTGGAGGGAGTTGAAAGTCTGTGTTGCCCAGCAACAGGCCCAAAACATCACTGCTCTAGAGGAGATCTGCATGGAGGAATGGACCAAAATACCAGCAACAGTTTGTGAAGACTTACAGAAAATGTTTGACTGATTTCCAACAAAGAGTATATAAAAAGTATTGAAATCAACCTTTATTACTTATTTTCCACTATAATTTATAAATAAATGATTTAAGGATTTTTCCCCTCATTTTATCTCTTATAGTTGAGGTATGCTTATGATGAAAATTACAGGCCTCTCTAATATTTTTTAGTGGGAGAACTTCTTTAACTCGTAATTGCACATACAAAATTTGCATATATGTATATATATGACTTGAAATTTAGCACTGAACTAGCCAAATTTTCTATTTTTTTTTAGAATTCTCAGCTGTAAATTAGTCAAAAGTGGTCGCTTCAGCCTTCATCCAGTCTTCCTGATCCATATCGCTCTTAAACAAAACAGCCGAGTCCAGGCAGAACCTGAGTGATGCTGGCGAGCTCATATCAAAGATGGAGCCGATAAAGCGCCGCATGTTTTTATTATTGCCCAAGCTGGTAAACAGCTTCCCTAAAAGAGTGCAGAGGACCAGTTTTCAGCATCCATCAGCATACGCATCAGTCAAAGAACAATAGTTGACGTCATTCACCGATAAGATCAGCAGTGTTTGTTTTTCATCATTTCAGCTTTGATAAAACCCCAAAGACCGAGGATGCGCATGTGCCGGTTTTCTGAAGGAGCGGGGGCTTTTTAGTATCAGTTCAGGCCCTGTCAGTCATACGTGTAGCCTGTCATGAGGGAACACTCGTTCACCTGGAGATCGTGACAGCTCCTTGATGGTTGCATTATGTCTCAGAATGGCTCCTCTGCAGTTCCTAACAGGACATGTCTCTGAAGCCCATGAGAATACTCCTGCTGCTATTTTGAGTTGCTCTTCTTGACTGTGCCTCAAGTCAGTCAGAGAATGGAGCAGCCTTTTTATCTCCTTCTCTTATACTTTTTTTTTTTTCTCGATAACCAGTCATTTTTAAAGACCCACTCCAATGAAAATGGCGTTTTTGGTAAATATTAGCATGTTCTTGTAGGATTTTTCTCAGAATGGAGGATAGAAAATTACGCTAGAAATTGCATTTACAAGCATTCAAATCATTTTAATTAGTAGGGCTGGGTTGATAAAATCGATTCATGGATTTGAATCGATCTACACAGGGGTGGGCAAACTATGGCCCGGGGGCCACATGTGGCCCTTAAGCTACTTCATCTGGCCCTCTAAATTAAAATACATTGAATCAAAATGCTAATTATTGTTTTATTTTCATTGTATTTCTGGTTTCTTCTCATGAATGATGTTGTTTCTCTGGCGTTCGTGTGTGTTTATTTCTGAGAAGGTGATTTTTCTGATTTCTTTGAGTTCGCATTTTCCTCTGAAGAACATCAACCCATTGGATCACCAAAAAGAGAACAAAAATCAAAATTTAGAAATTAAAATTCCCAAATTTTCTGTTTTTAAATGAATATATGTGAATTTTAATCCAAATTAAAGCATGTTTTTCTCTAAATTCCTTATCATCTTTTTAGTTTATGAGGTTGATTACCAAATCACTCCTTCCATCTGCTCCTTGTCCGGCCCTTATGCCAAATTTTAGAACCCTTTCTGGCCCACAAATCAAAAAGTTTGCCCACCCCTGATCTACATGATCGATCCGTAAAAGTAGAGATCAATCTAATGCATAATGCTAAAGTCCCCTAGCTTGATGCTAACATATAATGAGATTTTAAACGAATATTTGTTTAAAGTGAACCTTTGTGGTCTAAAACACAGTTCTTTGCTAATTCTTCTTATAAAAAAAGTGTACCGCTATAGTGTGAGCTCCACCTAGTGGCCAAACTGAAACGCCCTCCAGGAGAGGCAGAACAATGTTTACAATTTTAATAATCTGAACATTTTTGGTAGAACCAAGAAATCCTCTAACACTGTTTGCTATTAACAATCTCCTTATCTCACTTATCAATTTTACAGTATGTCAACTGTATCAGAATAATATAAACATTTTCAAAATATAGTAGATTGTTAATGTATTTCTAAACAAATGTGTCTAATGTGTAAACTCAAAATTGAATTGAGATGATTGAAAGAATCATAAAAAATAGGAATCAAATAGATCAGGCTCTGGTGAATTGAATTATTATCAATATCTATCCCTATAAATCAGGAGCAGATGAAAAAATGCCGTTTGAAAAGTTTGTAGCTAAAGCGTAGTCACCTCTGTTCCATTCCGATGCATCTAATTACAGACAAATAGATCCAGTTATGTCTTCTTTTTCTGTCTGAGGTGACATCTGGCTCTAAACTGTACTGCTGGATTTGTTGCGTCTATAATGTAGAGTCGGTATAGTAGAAGCCTCTAAGGGTGCTTTCACACCAAACGCCATTCGTGTGGCGTAGGCGACCAATCAAGTCAATGGAAAAGACTCGACATGAGGCGATCTGAAGTCCCGCGGTGAGATTTGAGCGACGAGAGGGCAGCCAAAGTGTAAATATCTGAAGTTTGACAGGTCACCACGTCGCATCTGCTAAACAGGATCTTATCTTGGGGCTTGTGACGTTTTCAGTGACTCGATCAGTGATTAGAATATTAGTCCAGAGTGAGCGCCATTTTCCTTAATCTGCTGGAACCGCAGGTTTGCAAAGCTCATCCGGCTACTTTAGGGGAGGAAGACGCGATACACTGAACAGATCGTCGGATTTCGTTCCTGCGGTGGAGTTCACTCGCTTGATACGCCGGGAGACAGAGCTGCCGGCTCTGGCCTCATTTTAAAAAAAGAAATAGATCTCCTAATTAAAATTTTCCCCCTCTGGTTAATACGAGACTGTGAGCCTTCAAGCTCATCACAGATACACAGAAACACAGTGGAAGTGGCTGTCATACAGCTACAGCCACTGTAGCGGAAAATCTCTTAATAATAATCAGATAAACCCAAAAATGGAGACATAATGAATAACATTATGTTGAATCCTCAACATCATCCGTGTTGAATAGTGAAATATCCACAGATGTATTAGCTGGTAACTCCTCCCACATGCGGCCGCGGCGTCAAGCTCAGGAACACGTTTTTTTGACAGGCGACAAGCAGCGAATTTGTTGAAAGGGGGCGGGGCTCGCACAGATCTTGTATATAGTGTGAGTTTACTTTAAGTTAGCGGGATGATGGGAAATGGGACGGGCTTACTCTGCGCCAACAGTCCCTCCCACAATTCATTTCTAATGTCTAACGAACTACTGCCGCTCTGCAGAAAATATGTCTTAGAAAACAACACAGTTCTACTGATTTTAGCTAAAAATGGCATAATTATAATTAATTACAATAGATTAAAAATGATTCAGGGGAGACTTTAAGCTTCATTAAGTTTCACATTTTGTCTGAAATGATGTTGCAATTAACCAAATCTTATTGTGACAGAAACGCTCCAGTTAATCAGATAAGAAACCCAATGATTGGTTTTCTTCTAACAATGTTCTCCCTATGAGGAATGTGACCCGAATGTCTTCTCTCTTCCAGTATCTTGTTTGCAGACATCGTCGGTTTCACCAGCCTCGCCTCTCAGTGCACGGCGCAGGAACTCGTTAAGCTTTTAAATGAGCTTTTTGGAAAGTTTGATGAGCTCGCCACGGTGAGTCTGTTTCTCTTCATATCCCTCAATTACAGCCACTGTTAGCATTCAAAGCGCCTCTCGTTGCACCGCGCTGACACAAGAGGAGCGCACGCGTCCGTGTGTGTTGCATCGTTTCAGAATAACGTCGGTGAATATTGGAAGCCCATATGATGCTTAATATGATTATCTAGCGCTTCATTTGAGGAAGAGTTGACAGACCTCTTTAATCTGAGCCAGATTTACCCACAGCTAAACCTCGCCTCCTCTCTCGTTGTGTGAATGAACCGGCCGAAGGGATTGCAGAGTTGTACTCATCCCCAGTTGCTCTTGGTTTGCTTGTGAAAAAGATTTCAGCTCTCCCATCTGTCAATATTTCTCTCCGGATGACTTCAGGGCCGAAAGCCGCTCAGCTTCCGCTGCGAGTTTCGCTGCTGTAGTTAATCTATTTGCTTTCTAATGCGGCAATTTCTGCACCAGAGTGACAAAAACAACATTTTTTGATCGATTTATTCACGTTTTGGATCTTTTTGTTAAACATAAACATTTACAACCAAAAACACTGAAAATAACAGCAGATTAATTCATATAACTTATAAATCAGATTTGGGAAGAGAAAGTTTAAAATTAGTCAATAAAACAAAATAAAATGTCTTTGCTTGTGCAGACATTTTAGAGTAAAAGGAATTCTTATGAATTTCTCGTGAAGCAGAGTTTTTATTTTAAATGTGGATGCAGCAATGTCCGTTTGTGAACTTTAATAAAAGCTGACAATGTGTCCCAAAGCTTCAGACCAGGAGAAAACAAGGCTGACACTCTGATGTAAATGTTTTAAACAACTTTTTTGTGTTTTTAAGTGTATTATACCGTTCAATAAAGAACCCCAAAGCTGTATTTTGATGCGTTTCTGAGGAATCCTCTACAAACCAGCAGCCCCTCCCATACCCACGAAAACTGATGTCACAGACGGCCCCTTTCAGGAAGATTCTGCCCCGCCCCCAGGCTAACACAAACACTTTCTCCCCAAAGCTAGCAGCTCGAGCTAGCTGTGATCCAGAGCCACATGGTGGCTCTTTGGCCAAAGATAAACTAATTCATGGACGACCATGTCGAACATCAGAGTCAGCAGCTCCCTCGTAATGGCTGCCTAACCAAAACTACATCAAGAAAACAAATAAATAAAGTCTAAGACTACCAAGGTCCAACCTAAACTAAAATAACAAAACCCAGCAATGGAAGACTGCTGAAGACAAAGAGGGAAAAAAAACAAAAAAAAGAAAAGAAAAATAAAATAACACATTTTTAAATTAGTATTTATTTAACTTAGATCATTTACATTAATAAATTGATGGCTGAAGTGTACATAGATGATAAACTTTGTAGGTTTTTACATCGCTGTTGACCTGAAGATGTTTTGTTTGCTCAACACTATCTCCAGAATGAACAGATTTTATATTTACTTTGATAAAACAGTTTTGATCTTTTATACGCACATATTATCTTGTGCTGCACAACATTGGTTAATAGCTGCCCAGAGATGAAACAGAGCATCTTTTATTATGAAAATAAGTTATTTGAGCTTTTGTCAAACATAAAAAAAACTCTAAAAATTCAAATTTCTTAAAGGTTAAAGTGAAACTATGCGGCTCAAATGATTTTTTTTTACTGTCAAGGTTGCTGACCCCTGGTTGAAGGTAGCACAGGTATTAAAAGCGTCTTTTAATTATGATGGAGCAGTTTTTAGCTAAAAATAAAAAAATGTTGTTTATGTCACGGTCTACACCAGAATATGGTCCAAGGTCAAAGGAAAAAAAAAAAAAACATGAAAAAATATTTTTTCTCTGTAGGTTTTAGCAAAAATAGAAATATCTAGGAACTTAAAGGATATAACAGACAAATCTGGGAAACAAGAACTTTTAATATTTGCAAATCAATCCACAGTGCATAATGTTTATTCAGTTTATTCATTCATTGTTTCAAGCATGGTCAGTTACAGCATATTTCCATAGACAAATAACATATGTAAATAACCAAAATTAATTTATCCTCAGATTCAAAGAGTGTACTTCCTAGTACCTCTTTGATATCTTTCTTTTCTTTATAAGAACTAAATAGTCAATGCTTGAAACGGGAAGGAAAGAAGCAAAACTTATTTAATCCCTTCCCCTCTATAATCTACATAACTGACAACATGGTTGCTATATTTTAATTTATCTAAATATAGTACCTAATACTAACTTTATCCAACTATATATTTATATCAGTAATCACAATAACCCTTATCAATAATAATACATCAATATAGTTCCTATAAGACTACTCAACTTCAGATCTCACCTCAGTGCACCATCCATAATTTAACACTATGTCCATCCCCCCTTGTGACCATTATTCACCTCCACCTCTATACTGGGACAATAACATTTCTTTGTATATTTTTTTAAATATATGAATATTAGAGCATTGTTTGAGGTCCTCACTTAACATATGCCACAGTTTGATGCCACACACTGATACGCAGAAACATTTATGTATCATGTATGGATGTTTGTGTGTCTTCAGCAGCAGTAGCACAGCCCCCTGAATGGTGGAGCAGATCAGGGAGTTGAAGCTTGTCGCTTTAGGTCCTGCGTCACATTTGCAAACTTATTCCAACTGTTTTTTTTTCAAAGGATCTTGTTGCCAGTTTCTATTAAAAAGCAAATTTTTTTCACGTTTCTTCCTATTTTCATAGGATTGTTGTGTTTCTTGAATAGCTAAAATTTTAGAAACACCTTGATTCTTGTAATACTAAAGTGACTCCCTGCGTGGTGGTTCACTTTTAAACCTTCCAGGTATGTCCATACACTCCTCCACTGTGACTTTAAATTCCTGATCCACTTGAAAAAGCTCCAACTCGATCAATAAATGTGCCGTGAAGCGTCGCTTGGTTTTTCAGGACATTTCGGAGTGCAGAAGTTTTCCTCAAACACCTGATATTCTTTTTATTATAATTTAGGTGAAAGGAATCTTTTTGGCCCATGAATTTGACTTGCATATCATTGTTTGGACCGCGTCCCCGACCACGTGTAATCTGGCTTGCATTACTTACAGTAGGCACACGCCCCTGTCAAATCCACAAATCCACAACAGGATTACAACTAACCTTTTTTGCTTCTACAGAAGGTTTCACTTAACCCTGCCGGGAGCTTCTATTTTTATCCTGTTTGTTTACAGGCTCAAATTTAGTACAGAGTAATGAGGAATAATACCCCTGATTGGCTTGTTTTTCCCCTGCAGCTGATATTTATCCTTAAACATCATCGCCAGCATTTGTCTTATATTATAAACCTTATGTTAAACGCTTGCTTGGAGCCTAATCTTAATTGAAAAGGTGGTCCCCAGCTATGAAACCGGTCATCAGATGCCCCCCTCTTACCCGAAGCCCGCTCGCTCGGATTCACTTTGGCAGGTAGGGGCAACGCCTCTGATTCATGGCCGCGGTCACCGTGGGCTCCCTTTCGCCCCATCCGAAGAGCGAGTGGTGCCACATGGCCACTGGGCATCATCTCATTATACCATTCCAGCACCATCCCCACACCACCTGTCCACTCTTTGGACTTGTCAGGCTGCATGGGAAGAGGGCCAGGAACACAGTGTTCTCCAAAAGTGCTGTTGATTTCGCAGACCGAGACTCCTTGCTTTTTCTCTCGTTAAATTTTTTAACAAGAATAAATGTGAACCGGGCCTTTTCTGCAGCCTTTCTCACTCTGTCTCCCTTCCTTTTTTTTTTTTTTAAAATGCTCCATCGGTTCTAAATTGACTCCGTGTTAGTCTATAAATGGAATCCGGACAACGATCGGGCGTTTTATTTCAGGTGATCTTTTTCAATCCTCTCCTTACATTAATTCGTTAGGTCAACCCTTTGGAGATGAGAGTGTGGACTCAAACATAAACCAGTCCTTGGATGTGTGCTTTCAGATTACTGTAGCACGGATAAACGAGAAGCAGGCTGTTTGTGGATTACCGAAGGCTTCACGTTATCTTTTCTTTAGGGCTTTCGGGCCACAGGAGAATGTAAGTTTGTTACTGACTCATCACACCAGCTCTTACCTGTGTGAGAATGTCAGCTTTTATGTGATTTCACCTCTCAAGCTTGGTTTGATGTGTTTTATGATGACAGTGAGGGAAATATATTCATTTACGCTGATGTTTCCAAACAAAATATATAAATATTGTCACCTTGACATTAAAAATCAAAATATTTTTCGATTATATATTGGTTATTGGTTTACTGGAATTATTTTTTCTGTTTTATCATTTTGTCATCTCAATCTGGGCCCCTGGAATCGCCCACCTTTCACCCCCCTGGTGCCGCTTGTAAATTAGGTGGTGGCGGGCGCCAACAAATTCTCTAAGCAGGAAAAACCCTGTACTACTCATAATATAATAATAATAATAATAAAACATATCAATGGCATGTTAAATAAGATTTAAATAAAAATGGAATGCCTCCTTTCTGTTTGCAGCCTTTTGAAGTAAAGACGGATCACTACCTTCCTTCCTTCATCCAAGACCGCTACTGACACAGGAGGGAGCGTGTCTGCCTCTGTCCTAATTGACGCATCGAAACAACAGCAGAGCATTATGGGATTTGTATTATAAGTGGTGAATGCTGTGTAATACAGGCGGGCTAGCTCTGATATTAATTTGAAATTTGGGTCAGAGTTTGACACCTACGGTGTAAACTTTACCTGATGGCATGCGGGGGAAATTTTATGAAGATTTTGTTCCTTTTGATTTTTCTCCTTCTGTTATATCATCTTTTTTTCCTTTTTAATTACTTTTTTTTACATTCTCTAAAAAAATTATTTCGACTACCGGTGTGCATCTGGGGCAAAATTGATGGTCAAAGGCCCAGAAAGAGGGAAGAATTCCAAAAACCATCTGGTCTTTGCCAGTCTGGGACAAAAACAAAACCTTGTTTGAATAGTTAGAGATACTAAATAAAAAAAATCTAAATCTGTGAGCTAGCAAAAAAGTGACGAGAAAATCTTTTTGACTTTAAAACAAATTTTTGAGCTTCAAGCAAAATTAAGTCAAATAAATTAGATTCAACAGGCGGAGAGGAAGCTTACCAACTGTATGGCAACACATGTGGATATCACGTGTTCTTTCTGTTGTTGGGAGGTGAAATAAGAGGAAGATTGCTTTCACGAAGACTGCCTGTGCTTTTATTGCAAAGCAGATAAGTGGGAGAGAATCGAGGAAGATGGTGAGAATGGCATGTTAACACATTTGAATCTGCAGTTGTTTTATTAGCACTAAGGCAAACTAACTGTTGCACTGGCTTAAAGACAGAAAAATCCAATAACAAATGCAGTATTTAATAACCAGATGTAGCAAATAAACAAGGTTTCTTTTTTTTGATGCTCAAAGTTACATTTTTGTGTGTATAGGGTCAAGTTTTTAAATGAAAAAAATATTTTTTTACTTTTATTGACTACATTTACCCCAATATCTTATTCCAAATAAACGTATATTCTAAATGACATGTGAAAAAGCTTTTCTGATTAGTCAAATAGAATCAAATACATACAGAAAATGAGCTGGATGATTTTAAAGATATTTAAACTTTTGAATATCTTATTTGCAATGATACAAATCCTCCAAACAATGTTGGAGTATGAGCCATATTTGATCTAATTTATGGTGTTGTGATTCCTTCCAACAGCTAAGTGATCGCCTGAAAGCCGCCCCATATTTCCTGTTTATGCATTTTACTGTCAATTTAATTGATTACTTTAACCAATTATTGTAGTTCTACTGACAGTGTGTTTGTTTTCACTTATAAATATTGTAATAAAAACAGCGAGGCAGCGATCTCTTTCAGGATTTCATACTGTTGGACAATTGTGAGTCCCCTGCTAAGCCATTAGTTTAAATGAAGAAGTTTTCAAGAATGCATGAAAACAGTCGTTAAAACAAAAATAAAAATGGTGAAAAGATAGCTCTTCTGCTGTAAATTTATATAAAAATATGTGGAATTGAAGTTTTCAAAAACTGATTTTTACACAAATCTGAAACCTTATTACTGCCTAAATTTGAATAATTCTGGCTGTAAAATATTAAAACTATAGACTGGGTTATAAAGTGGTTGTGCTGGAGTTTATATGTTGTAGAAAAAGTCAAAATAAAGCACAAATACGGTTCTTGGCTGGAACAACTTATAAGAAAAGAGCAATAGAGAGGTAATTTGGAACACATTGTCCAAAGTCACCTTTTTTCTATGATTTTTAAATTCCAAACAGTGTGTAGTACCTGTGGCTTTTAAAAGAATATGACCTTCAAATCCTCTTAAAAATGACTTCTTATAATGCATGAAAAGACTGAGAACTGTAAGAAATGGAGATGAAACAGGAGGATGTGTGGCTTTTGAACAGGAATGAAATGTAAATAAACTTTAATAAGACAAAAAAGCTAACAAAAAAAACCAAAAGTGACAATATTATAGAACTATTCATATTTTGATCTTTTCTGAAAGTGTTCCCAGTGGTTTTTTAATTACGACTCTAATATTTTTAATACATTAAAAAAACAGGCGTTTTCTAGGAGGTAGTTTTTGCAGAGCGGCAGAAGTTCATTAGAAAATATTACTCCGAGTCGTGGGTGGGGCCATTATTGGTGCAGAGCAACCCCGCCCCCACTTCCACTCCCCTTTGCTGAGAGCTCGGAACAGCAAGTTTGTATCTTGTCCAGTGTATTTTCTATGTCACAAATAAGCTCTTTTTAAAACTCTTTTTTCTTACTCCTGTTTCAATTTTAATAAATAAATCTCTCTTAGCTTTCATTTTCTCAATATATGTCCTCCATAACCATGAAAATGTAATCTTAACATCTTAACTCTAAAAACATGATTTTAATTGCTTTAAATAAAAACCTGAATTATGGCTTGATGATAAAAAATATAAACATGACTGGATTAAACAAAACCTTAAATATAAGATGACAAGAAAAAAAATGACGTTAATACAACACTATCTTACCTAGTTCAAAAATGCGTACATTAATAAATATCTGTCACAAACTGACAGACAGCTGGTCACACGTGCAGCAGGATTCTTAGTTCAGACAGGAACAGCTAAAAAAAGAGTCCACAAAACTAAATCACGGTCAGACAGGCAGAGGTCAATTAAGATCATCCAAGAAGAGACTAGAGTTGTCCAGGCGAGGGTCAGGGCACGCGGCAGTTAATCAGAGAATAAACAGGGTCAGAATCAGAAGATCAGGTCCAGGTAGAAATGCTCGGTAATGCAGGCAAGGTGGCACAAGCAATACTTCGCACTGAGCGAGGCTCTGTGGGCTGCTTAAGAAGTAGGCGGGTGATTGTCGGATTAGAGATAGCTGAACAGCATCCAGGAACTGTGTGCTGGGGCTGTTGGGAGATGTAGTGCAGTCAGTTCTCTGGAGACTGATCTGCTGGCTGGTGGCCAGAGGAGGAGACAGAGCGCTGACTCCTGACGATGGCTACAACTGAATAAGCTTGCTTTTCCTTGCTAGCTGCCTGTTAAAACCAGAAAATGTTCTTTGGGTGTAAGAATTAATTGTTAATATTTCAGTAAAGGCAAAACTAGACGCTAAGACACTACAGCAGTGGTGGACGTGAACAAAAACACTTGTATATAAATTACTTTTTACTTTTTAAATCCTTACCTACGATGAAACAGCAAATAACTTCATTACTTCTTTGCTTTTACACAGCATTAATGTCAGGAAACCACTTTTTTTTTATTAAAAAACGTAAATTTTAATCAAATTCATTTTAAATACATTATTTTTCTCGGAAAAAACATAACATTTGTTGAATGAGCTAATTCAATAGATCAGTCTCATGCCATTTCAGAGATTTGTAGTGTACTTTAAGAACTAAATAATGATGGATTCGAAATTTATTTTAGACACTTTTATTACGTTTTTAGCGTGGGGGCCCCAGAGTGTTGGGGGCCCCAGGTGATCGACTACCGTTTCTTAATGGTTAGTCCGCCCCTGCTCTACAGATATTAACAGAAAAACATGCCAGCTCAGGGAATCTGAGTTTTGTAATAAAAACCAAGTTATTTGTGTTGCTGTCAGGTTGGAAATGTGAACTTGGTTGTGTTTGCTTCTTCTAAATTGATTGAAACAAGAGTCCCAAAAATCAAATCTTTTAATTTAATAGAAAATTGATGGTTCGGGGTACTTTACTGGTGCAGATTAACACATAAATCTTTTTTCGGAACAGACTTTAGAGTGAATATTACCATCTTATTTGTTCCCATTTTAACGCGGTTCTCTAGTCCGCTTGGCCGTCGTCACATCTAGATGACACACCAAATGGTCCTCATGAAGCCCCCTCTCTGTAAAGACTTCCTTCCTCTGGCAGAATCTCCAACAGCCTGTCCTGTTCCTGAAAAAAAACACAGTTCTGGCTGAGAAAGGATCTGTGATTAATTTATGGTGGCTGTTGTGCTATGTAACATTAATAGCTTTATAGTGGAGGAGCTTTTGCATCCATATATGTGCCTGTACCATTGGTGTTTCCTTGGCAGAGTGTCACAAAGCCTTTCATTCTTGTCCTTGTTTTTTTCTGCTCTTGCAACACCTCCATGCATCACAGCTTTCAGACTCCTCCGCTCCTTGTTTCGCAGCTTTTTGATTGACATGCAGCAGCCTACTTCCTTCAGCTGTGTCTTTTTAAGCCTTGCTTTTTTTGAGCTCTTCTCCTTTTTCATGTTTCTAATTTTAGCCTGGCTCATTGATGTCTCATCTACTGTCTCTTAATTCCACAGGAAGTTTTATTATTGCACTGATTTCACCAAATCTAGCAAAAGAAATGTGCAAATCTTTACAGTAAGCAATTCTGGAGTTTTAATATTTTCGCCACAGAAAATTTGAATTTTACAAATTAAAAAAAATGTAAAAAGATTTTTCTATAGATTTACAAACACTAGAAACTATGAAGCCTTTATATAGACGGGGGGGGGGGGGGGGGGGGATTAAGAAATAACAAAAAAATAAAAAAGCAGTTAGTCAAGAAAAGTTAGTGAAATGGGCTGGTGAAGACCAGATGCTAACTGATGTGCACCAAAAGAAGTAACTGGTGTGCACTGAATTGGTAACTGGTGTGCACCGGTTAGTATCTGGTGCTCACAGGTTTGTATCTGGTGCTCACAATTTAGTATCTGATGTGCAGAAGTTAGTACATGGTGCACACCTGTTAATATCAAGTGGTCACAAGTTATTATCTGGTGCTTACTCTAGTATCTGGTGTTCAGTTAGTATTTGGTACGCAGAAGTTAGTATATGGTGCTCACCAGTTAGTATGTGGTGCTCACTAGTTAGTATATCAGCAGGTATAATCTTTTGCGCAGAATTAGTACATGATGCACAAAAATTTGTATTTGGTGCACAGAAGTTAGTACATTGTGCACATCTGTTAGTATCTGGTGCTCACCAATTATTATCTGGTGCTTACATTAGTATCTGGTGTTCAGTTGGTGTTTGGTGCGCAGAAGTTACTGTATGGTGTACACCTGTTAATATCCGGTCCCCAACAGTTATTTTCTGGGGCTTACATTAGTATCTGGTGTTCAGTTAGTATTTGGTACGCACAAGTTAGTGTATGGTGCTCACCAGTTAGTATATGGTGCTCAGCAGTTATTATCTGTTGTGCAGAAATAATATACGGTGCACAAAAATTTGTATTTGGTGCGCAGACGTTAGTACATTGTGCACACCTTTTAATATCCGGTGCTCACCAGTTATTATCTGGTGCTTACGTTAGTATCTGGTGTTCGGTTAGTATTTGGTGCGCAGAAGTTAGAACATTGTGCACAACTGTTAGTATCTGATGTTCACCAGCTATTATCTGTTGTTTAACAGTTAGTATCTGGTGTTCAGTTGGTATCTGGTGTGCAGAAGTTCGTGTATGGTACTCACCAGTTAGTATCTGGTTCTCATCAGTTATCTGTTGCACAGAAGTAGTATATGGTGTGCAAAACTTAGCATCTGGTGTGCAGCAGTCAAATTTTTTCTTTGAGATGAAACATGTCTATTTATAGAAAAATGTTTCTATTCTCATCATTGACAAAAAACATTTGTCTAAAATAAAAAACTCTAAATGTCAGGAAATGTGTCACAAATTTAATTTTATTACTTGTTAACTGTTAACTCTCCACATGGTGACAGCTGTTTTCCGGAAACTAAAAATCTGGACTTATCCCTCACCGAACAACGCTGTCTGGGTTTGTCTCCCGAGCAGATGCAGGGATCACTCAGAAGTCCGACTGTTTCCGGAAGATGCCTGCTTACTTAAAACTGTAAACCGAAAAACCCCAACCAAACAAGGCATCGTGGGTCTCTGACAGATGACTAAGAAAGATAAATAATTCTGACTAAAATAACAAAAAGCCCCATGACTGTACCTGATGCTGCTGCCAGCGTGAACAACCTCAGCTCACACTTCATTTATATGAGGTAGTAAAAAAAAAAAGTAAAAGTGAACTCACTTTTCCCAAAAGACAGAGACGGTAAGAGGATTTTAGTCACCATCACACTTCAAAAGTAAAAAAATAATGGCTAAGAAATCATTTTACACTTAGAAATTTAAGCTTTTTGTTTGCAGAATATCTGAATGGATAACAGTTTGTGTAAAACAGGATTTAAAATAACTGGTTTAATACATTCATAAGAGTGAATTTTCTGTTTTTGAGTTGAACTGAGGAATGACTTAAACCTAATCTTCCATTAAAATCTGGTTGTTGGTGTCCTATACACTTTTGTTTTTCTATTACAAGGCACCCATGCAGTCTTTCAACCTTCCTTCTATCATATGAAGTCTTCCTCTTTTTCAGTGAGATCAGCTGCTGAGAAAATCCAGTTTCATCTTCAGAGATAAACTGGTCTGGAACACTGAGCCGTTTCTATTTTCCAAATTTGCCGATTCCATTCTTGTCTTTTTCAAATACACACCCACTCCATCCAACCCACCGCAGCAAAGTGAAGGTAGAAAGGGTTGATTCCTTTTTTCATTGCTTAGAAAAAGAATTTTAAAAAGTAAGATTTCAGCTGACAGTGAATAAATAATAATAAATAAATGTTCAATTTTTTTGGCACCGGATGTACATTTTTCCTAAACAACTTTCTTTGTTGTGATTCTGATCATAACTTATTGTAATACACTGTGAATTTTGGTAATTTTGTGATAAAGTCAGGGATATATTTTGTTTTTCCTTTTTTAACCAGTTTTCAAGTTTGAGTGTCATCCTAATAATTCATATAGTAAGAAAATGACTTTAAATGAGTGTAAATGTGTTCATCAGTCAATCTTTTTTTTCTATAAAGCTCTTTTTGTAGAGAAAATAATACAAAGTTGATGTCAGAAAGTTCTTTCCGTTTCTTCTTTGAGTGACACTCATAGGTGACGAAGCTCTGCATGTCTCCTGATACTTTGCCGCTCCTTGTTCCTATACCTTCCACTCAGATTGCCTACAGGACTGCAGTCACATGACGGCGATAATCCTGCTTGGGTCTGAATCAGCTCCTAATCCCTCACACAGCAGATTAGCAAAGGAAAAATACAGTGTAAGAGTCTCTTTAAGTTGCAGGGCTTTCCCTACTTCCTGTACCTTCAGTTGTAGTACCATCTGTTACTGCAGCGTTCTGCCCCAGAGTTACCCCACACAGAACCCTGCCCCTAATACAAACACACATATACATACAGGTAACAGGCGTGAGATAGGAAAACAACCAGTAAAAAATAAAATGAACTAAAATTGTTATATTCTATTATAACATGTTCTCTTTCAGGTGAATTATTTACTAATTTGTCATGTTTTTAAAAAATCATCAAATTTATTTGTTGATCTCATCCACTTACAAGTACGGAAGAGGATGGATGGATGGATGGATGGATGGATGGATGGATGGATGGTGGATGGATGGGTGGGTGGGTGGTTGGAATTCTGACTTTAGTGTCAAAATTCTGACTTTTTTCCTCCAAATTCTAATTTTTTTTGTCTCAGAGTTCTGACTTTAATCTTAAACTTTTGTCTTTTTTTCCGCAGACACTTGATTTCTTTCTCAGAAATCTGCATTTTAACCTCAAAATTCTGATTTTTATTTCCCCAAAATTTTGACTAAAATGTCAAAATGCTGACTTTTTTCTCAGAATTATGACCTGCCATCATTAAACCACCTCCTTAAATCACAATTCTCAGATAAAAACCAGAAGTCTGAGATTAAAGTCTAAACTCTTTTTGGTTCTTAATTATTTTTTTTTTTTCCAATAAAAAGACCAGAGTCCTCTTCCAAAGACCAGCATGCAGTGGGTGAGAGTGGAAAAAAGACTTTCACGTAGTTCTGCAACCCCGACACAATACAAGTGGTCTCTTTCAGCCAGTAGAGGTCTGAGACAGTAAAAGAAAAATGTTTTTTTATCAAAAATAACAATTAAAACTGTTTATAGTAACTTTTATTTTCTAGAAGCACTGACAAGTGCTTTTATTTGTGTAATAAGGAGAGTGAAAGAAGTGTTTAATAATGTACCTGTTGTTATTAAATAGAAACAGCAGAATATTATGGAAAAAAATCATCTGTGTAAACTTTCTGTATTTAAGCTTTACACTAAAAGAAGTTTAACAGTTGCTCTTCATGTCATCCCTTCTGCTCACACAAGGTTAAAGACATCTTAATCCTCCAGTCTGGTGTCTGGAAAACAGTCAGCTTTCACTTTCCTGGAATGCAAACTGACTGTGTCACGAAGCCCTGATTTCAGAAGTGCCCTGTAAGAAAGAAAGGACATCGAAAAGCTCTTTAGCAGTCTGACTCGGATTCAGTTTGTTCCAAGCATTATTTTGTGTGTGTGCACTTTTTCACTGTATTTTTTCTTTATGGTAATTTAATCAAAAATCATTTGTATTACAAAGCTGTTTCTGTGAATATTCAAGCAGAAATAAATGCAGGAATGAAGAAGAGAGAAAACAGTTTTACTTCAGTTTCCTGCAGTGATGAATAAGCTAGGCTACACGCCTCATTGAATTAGTAAAAACAGGAAAAACCACAGTCCTTTCACATCCTCCTTACAATCTTACACATAAAGTATTGATTTTATTTTCTTTTAGTTGGTTTTCCTGGTCTGTCTTGCTCATTTTTATATCGTTCTGTTCCTGCAGCTTTCTTCTCACTTGCAAGAGTTTAAATTTTTGAGTTGCGCCGGGTTAATATTGCACGCAGAAGTGCTGTAAAGCAGCCGCTTTCATTCCCCATCCTTGTTTAACCTGTAGTGCAGTCTATAAAATGTCTACTTTGTGCAAGATCCACGAGCAAACCGCGTCAATCCTTGCAGGAAGTTATACCAACACCTGAGAAAACTCTGTCAACTTTCAAAATTTAACACATTTTTCACAATACCGCCATTGACAAATACAATAATATTTTTGTATCTACAAAGACTGTTGAAATGAAAATACAGTAAACACACAAACAAGACAAAGACACACAACGAACGAGAGAAAGGCAGAAAACAGTTGGTGACAAGTCAGGATGGATGATGTCAAATTAATTGTAGAAGCTCTAAACAACCACAGCTGAGCAGAAGCGCCAGCCGACTACCGCGGAGAAGCGGATTCCACGCGCACTACGCTTTGCGGCGCTTCCGCGTGTGGTGTGAACCGGGCGTTAGCGTTGTATACATACTATATTTATATATATATATATATATAAACAATAGACATATATATTATATATATATATATTTATTTATACAATATATAAGTATATATATATATACATACAATATACATATATATTATATATATATTTATTTATACAATATATGTATATGTATGTGTATATGCGTATGTATATGTATATATATATATGTATGTATGTATGTGTATATTATATATATAAAATATGTATATAATACATATATATTATATATTTATTTATACAATATATACGTGTATAATATATATAATATATATATATATATATATATATATATATATATATACAATATACATATATATTATATATATATTTATTTATACAATATATGTATATGCGTATGTATATGTATATATATATGTATGTGTATATTATATATATAAAACTTTATATATATATATATATATATATATATATATATATATATATATATATATAATATTATATATATATATATATGTACACGCATATAAATCCAAAGTGGATGAACATGAAATAAATCCACCCTAATTCTCCCGTCCTTTTTATTCACCCAAAGAAAATATCTTTCCCAGTCTCTCCACCAGCAAGTGGGCAAATATCCTCCACTAACGAGCCTTGGCTATCCAGTTATGCTGGAACTCACATGGCTACCACGTTAAAAATAGAGCTTCCGTCTTGTCCTGTGCCCACCGATGTGCATAATTATGGGTCTTTGTACTCCTCACATGCATAGGCAGCAATCCCATTACCTCCATGGAAACAATGAAGGGTTTATGAGGAAGCGCCCACGGTAACCTGGTCTCCCTGGTAAAATGAACATCTATTGCTCATATCCTCTGATGATGGGTTATATTTGTAAGCTGTCTTTTCATGGCACAGCTTATTGTTCCAGAGTGAGTGACTCACCTTATTCCCTAAATTGAGACTGATCCGTTGCACTGTTGGATCCATTTATTGTTGATGCGGCTTTCAAGTTTGAAGAAAGAAAAAATTCATAAAGCTATAATTAAAAAATTGAAATCTTAGTCACAGATTTGGTGCTCTTATGTTTACTTTTTTGCATTAGCTGTTTAGTTTTTGTTATTTTTGTTAGTTTCATTACATATTTCTATTATTTTTATTTCAACAAGCAAATACTTGGATCTTGGAATATTAATCAACCTTAGATTTAATTTATTTGGTGAATTGTGTCATGTCTTTGCTGTAAACTTCAAAATAAAGTGATTAAATGTTCAGTTTGGGAAATATCTTTAATAATTTTTTTTTAATGGATCACTTAAGAATCAACAGAGGAGCTGAGAGAAAACATGTTTTGGTTTTTATAGATGATACACTCATACAAACCCAAACCATGCATTTTCCAGTTATGGAACAATCATATCAGACCTAATCAGTTTTAAAGATCCACTCTTATTAAAATTGTGTTTTTGGTGTTTTAAACACAATCTTTTTTTGTGGAGATGGAGGACATTTATTGAGACAATTAAAATTGCTCTTCTGTCTTGAAATTGATGTGAATCAGAGCCAGACAGAAAACATAAAAAAAAAAAAAAAACAAACCTTATGTTTGACGTAGAAAATACGCTCATGTAGATTTGGCTGGCTCCAATATATCAGCGGTAATGTTAGGTTGGAGGTGTGAGGGGTTGTAATAATGTAAACAGAGAGCTTTCATCTATGGGTGATGTGAAGGGGGGCGGGGATGCTATGTGCTAACGTTTTCGTCCACAACTCGGAGGTGAATTTCATCCGCCTGAAAATGTGAACGTTTTTAGATTATGTCAAAAATGTGCATAATTTTATTTAAAAGACCATTTAGAATGCTTTTACAATAGATCAAAAGATGATGTAGTGGGACTTTAAACATTAAAAAAAAAGAATTGCTTTTAATTTTTGTAGTTGGTCACATCTAATTTTGTTTTACTCTTTTTCTTATCGCAATTTTTTGTTGTTTTTTAAAAGTCTTACTGTTACATTTGACTGTGTAAAAGAACTTAATTTCCCTTCTATTAATATTAGGTCCTCAGAAAAATTAAATGTGTATTTACAAGTATTGTAGAAAAAAGAAAGAGAAAAAAAATCTCTACAATAAATATAATAATAACTTTGATGTATTTTACATTTTTTTAGTTTTTAATGTGATGAATTTTCACTTTTTCATCTCCTTTCTTAATGTAAAAACTTTTAAATCCTGATGGCATTCCAAAATGCTACACAAATAAACATGCTCTCATTCATCCAGAGCGGATCACATATCTGTGGCTGTCCTGCGGCGTGTTTCTTGCTCTCCGGGTCAAACTGATCCATCCATCTGGACTAACGCTTTCTGTCTTCGGCCTGTGCTTCTGATTGACAGGAGAACCACTGTCGCAGAATTAAGATCCTGGGAGACTGTTACTACTGCGTTTCTGGCCTGACCCAACCCAAGACCGACCACGCTCACTGCTGCGTGGAGATGGGCTTAGACATGATCGACACTATAACGTGAGAGCACAGATAATTACCTTCATTTTTACTCTTAATATTTTGTCCTTTTGTGTGTTTTTTAAAATATTCTCTGATCAAAAAGTAATTTCACTTTGAGATTCCCGGCACTGAGGGGCTAAGACAACCTTTGACCCTTGCTTCACTGTAAGCACAGTTTAATGTAAATTCTGAAATGCATTGGACACTGAGAAAAGCTTCAGCAGCAGGAATCTAAATAGACTTTAGATATTTTTTTAAGCTGGAAAGCCCTTGCTTTCCTTGTATGACCTGCTTAAGATGAAATGAAATAAGGGCTCAAATGAAGGTTCAAGAGACAGAAGCAAAACTAAACAGGATACTTTTATGGCTTGATTGGAAGTCTTTAAATAATTTTTCCACTCCTATTTCAACACTAAATGTGAACAACTTAGGTCGAATTCAGAGTCAATATGTTCAGTTTGTTTAGCTCATGATTTTTACTTTAGAGTCTTTTCTAAAGTTTAAACGTTTCTTTTAGGTTCTAATTTGTTCGTGTCTGCCCTTTTGCCCTTTACTGTAATAAGTGTTTCATTCCTTGAGACTTCACACCACCTCTGTCTGCATTTGCTCCCATCAGGTCAGTAGCAGAGGCCACAGAAGTCAACCTTAATATGCGAGTGGGCTTGCACACCGGCCGAGTGCTGTGCGGCGTGCTGGGCCTCAGGAAATGGCAGTATGATGTTTGGTCAAATGATGTGACCCTGGCCAACGTGATGGAAGCTGGAGGCCTGCCAGGGTTGGTACTCAAGACTTTAGACATTCCAGTTGCAGTTTTAGTTGGACGTGAACCCCTTTAAATGGCACTTTTTATTCTGTCTCAAAGTATTTTGGAACTATTGTATATTTCATATTTCTTTTAGGGTTTTTTGTGCATGAAATCCATTGTGTTGTGGAAATACTCTTACACTTTGTTATGAGTGAAACATGTTATTCCTACGTGTAATGTTAAAATACATAGCATGTTTATAGTGTTTATCTAAGCAGTAGAGGAGGAAAAACTAGTTAATTGAATTAGAAAAATGTGATTAATCAAACCAAAAGAATTTTCACATTCAAGATAGAATAAATTTAAGCTATATAAAGCAAAAATATGAGAGTATCTTTGGGGAAAATTTATTTTGTTAGTTTTTAATTTAAGAACTAATAATTTATTGACAAAATGTTTTGTTATAATCACAAAACCTTTAATTTATACTCGCAAGGACGAGACATTTGGAAAGCATTTTTTTATTCAGATTTTCTATTTGAAAAGGTTTGAATACAAATTTATGAGTGGGATCAAATTATTTTGTTTGACAGAGTTTCAGGGCCACAAAAAAGTAATACTACAGTTAAAGTTTAAATCTCGTGAATTTAAAACTTTAAATCTTGGTAAATTCACAAATTTTAAATCTCGTAAATATATGACTTTAAATCTAAAAGTTAAGTCTTTTAAATTTACAACTTTAAATCTCAATTTTAAAATTTGTAAATTTACAACGTTAAATCTCTTAAATCTATTACTTTAAATCTCGACTTTAAATCTTGTAAATTTAAGACTTTAAATCTCGTAGATTTACAACTTTCAATTTCGACTTTAAATCTTTTAAATTTAAGACTTTTAAATTAATGACTTAAATCTTAACTTTAAATCTTATAAATTTAAAACATTAAATCTTGCAAAAAATTACAACTTAATTCCCGACTTTAAATCTCGTAAATTTATTAATTTAAATCTCATAAATTTCCGACTTTAAATCTTTTAAATTTACAACTTTAAATCTCAATTTTAAAATTTGTAAATTTACAACTTTAAATCTCTTAAATCTATTACTGTAAATCTCGACTTTAAATCTTTTAAATTTAAGACTTTTAAATTAATGACTTAAATCTTAACTTTAAATCTCATAAATTCAAAATATTAAATCTTGCAAAAAATTACAACTTAAATCCCGACTTTAAATCTAGTAAATTTATTAATTTAAATTTCATAAATTTCTGACTTTAAATCTTGAAAATTGACACCTTTAAATCTTGTAAATTTAAGACTTTAATTTTTCACTTTAAATCTCGTAAATTTACTGTTTTAAATCTTGACTTTAAGTTTTTTAAAGTTATGACTTAAATCTTAACTTTAAATCTTATAGATTTAAAACATTAAATCTAGTAAAAATATGACTTTAAATCTCTTAAATTTATTAGATTTAATGAGTTTTAATTTAAAAAAAATATATATTTTTTGTTAACTGGACCTGATACTTTTAATTTTGGCATATCTTGCTCAAAATAAAATAGTTCAAAAATTAATTTGAAGGTGGAAATTTTAAAGGTCTAGTTTTTCATGTCATTTTCTGTTTTTTTGTCCTTTTTTTCTAGCTTTGTGCGGTTCGTGACTAAGCTGTTGTGATACCATAGCGTGTAAAGTCTGTCTTATGTGTGTCCAGGAAAGTTCACATCACCAGATCTACGCTTGAGTGCCTAAATGGAGACTATGAGGTGGAGCCTGGAAATGGCCATGAAAGGAGCGCCTTCCTCCAAAAACATGAAATAGAAACCTTCTTTATCGTGCCATCTCACAGACGAAAGGTGAGAAGAGTGTGTGCTCTGTTTTGGACAACTACAAGTGTATTTATCTTTATTTCAAAAGGCAGATTTTCTTGAATTTAATCCCTACAAAGTGCGTTTTACAGCTCTTGCCGCATGTTGACCTAAATTATGGTTTTACTGAGATAGTGGATTAGGTTAAGTAAGTGCTTACCTCTGTGCTAAATACTCTTAATATAGAACTCAAGTGTCATAGAGTCCCACATCGCATCATAAAGCTCACACACGTTTGTTGTTGAACCCGTCTCACTCTTTAATTATTCAATCCAGGGGTGGAGGGATAAAAATATCCTGCGGCATCATCTCAAAGTTGCTCAGTCCACTTCCAGAGAAGCCGGCAGACAGATGTTCCTCCAGCAGCTGGAGAAGGGGATTTCAGTCTTATCTGTCGATCACCTCCTCTCCCTTTTCTCCTCTTAAAAATAAATTCCATAATACTCACATGGATCTCTCACATTCCAGTATTAAATGTCATGAATTATTCATTTTTATTACTCTGCTGATCCTCTTAATAAAGTGAAGACATTAAGTAATGCACTTGCTGTTTAAGATTCTGCTACTTTTGCTTATAAAAAAAAAAAATATTACTAAAAATTTTAAATAAGCATTTAGAAAAGCTGCTCCTACTTAGAGAAATCGTTTTTTATCACCTGTTATAAAGAACGCATGCATGCATGTGTAATGTTTATGGAAGTGTTAGAAAAAGAGATATTTATATGTTTGTGTGATGACTTAATCTTTGTTCCCATTTTTCCTCCGGTGACAGATATTCCCAGGATTGATTCTTTCGGATATAAAGCCCGCCAAAAAGATGAAGTTCAAAACCGTGTGCTACTTACTAGTGCAGCTTATGCACTGCAGGAAGATGTTCAAGGCTGAGATTCCCTTCTCCAATGTCATGAACTGCGAGGACGGGGATAAGGTATGAACTCTTTCTGTGTTTGTCCGTGATGTGATTTGGGAAACAAGTGGTGTCTAGAGTCCTAAAACATGCTTGGTTTGAAATGGTGAACACAATGTGTCTTGTTGTCTTTTTTTTTCATATTTATTGGTTTGATTGTTGTTGCTCGTTCATGCAACATGACTCCAGGAAGTAATCTGTTGTTCAGCCTCACATCTTGCATGCGTGGCTTTCTCCTAGATTTTGTTCTCGATGTCCAAAGACGTTTCTGTGTTCATTAGCTGCTCCCAACATATTCAGCTGCTGCACTTTAGCACCAAGAAAACCACAAACATTCTTCTCATCATTCTTTTTTTCCTTGACCATTTCCCTTTTATGTTGTGTGATGTTTGTTGATGATTGATCGAGTGGTTTTTCTTCGGAAAACAAAGTTCCAGAGAATGCTCGTTGGAACACATCAGTCCATGATGTACACAACATAACGTGACTCATGAGATTCAAGTAACTCCAATATCACTTCAATGTTTTAAATTATTTATTGAAAAGGATAAAAAAGAAAAACTTATAATTTCAAATGCAACCGATGCCATACAGCTAACAGATAACTTTTAGACCGGAACTGTAGCAAACAATTAGACAAATTAATGAGCATTAAAAAAAAAAAAAAAAAACATGTTAACCAGAATATTTACAACAAAAAACTGGTAGAATGTGGCTCTATTGTTCACAGGTTTGATCGACATAGGTCATATTTACTTTACAAGTAAATTTGTAAAGTACTTGTAAAGTATTTACAAGTAAATACTTTACAAGTACTTTACAAGTAAGATCTGGGAGGGCTTTTAATTTGGCAGTAAGTGTTCCAGATCTGCGAGCCTTTTACTGTGAACTTCACTTTAAATCTTTCACATTTACAAATCTCAGCTTCAAATCTTGTAAGTTCACAACTTTAAATCTAATAAATTTATGACATTAAATCTCAACTCAAAATCTCTTAAATTTTTTACTTTACATATAATAAATTTGTGTTTTAAAATCTTGACTTTAGATCTCGTAAATGTACGACTTTACATCTCGACTTTAAATCTCTTAAATTTACGACATTAAATCTTAACTTTAAATCTTTTAAATTTACTACGTCAAGTCTCGATTTTAAATTTCGACTTTAAATCTCGACTTTAAATCTCAACTTTAAATCTCGACTTTAAATCTCGACTTTAAATCTCGACTTTAAATCTCTTAAATTTACGACATATCTCAACTTTAAATCTTCTACATTCTCAACTTTATATCTAGACTTTAAATCTCTTAAATTTATGACATTAAATCTCAGCATCAAGTCTTGTAAATTTACGACTTTACATTTATAAAATTTATCACTTCAAATATCATCTTTAGATCTCGTAAATTTACGACTTTAAACCTTGTAAATTTTCAACCTTAAATCTCTTAAATTTACGACTTTACATCTCATAAATTTTTTACTTTAAATCTCGACTTTAAATCTCTTAAATTTACAACATTATATCTCAACTTTAAATCTTTTTAATTTTCAACTTTATATCTAGACTTTAAAGCTCTTAAATTAATGACATTAAATCTCAGCATCAAATCTTGTAAATTTACAACTTTACATTTATAAAATTTATCACTTCAAATCTCATCTTTAGATCTTGTAAATTTTGACTTTAAACCTTGTAAATTTACAACCTTAAATCTCTTAAATTTACGACTTTACATCTCATACATTTTTTACTTTAAATCTCAACTTTAAATCTTGTGAATTTACGACTTTAAATTTTGTGAATTTGCAACCTTAGTTATTGTAAATTTACAACTTTAAATTGCATAAATGTGCACCTTAAAATCTAATTAATTTACGACTTTAAATCTCGAGTTTAAATCCTGTAAATTTCGAAAGCAGGCATCAGAAATGAATTTTTTCTTCTCTTCTCCACAGCGGAGGGCCATGAGAACCGCTCCCCAAAAGCTGAGAAACCGCAACAACGCCAACCAGGCTAACGTGATCCAGAGCAGTCCCAGGACCCGGGTCAACCGCTACATCGGCCGACTGATCGAGGCGCGGCAGACCGAGTCGGACACGGCGGACCTGAACTTCCTGACGCTCATGTATAAATGTTCTGAGCGTGAGCAGAGGGTGAGGCCTTTAAAGATTCTGCAGACATTCTGCGCAGTGAGACGTCAGTAAGTGAACTGTGTCCTCCTCCGGTCCGGCATTAGTACCACCAGCTTCCGGACGAGTACTTCACCAGCGCAGTGGTCCTCTCACTGATCCTAGCTGCCTTGTTTGGCCTTGTTTATCTCCTCATCATACCACAGTAGGGTTCTTTTATACTTTCTATCTCTTCTACAGATTTTCCTATCTCACTCACTAATCTCTCAGTTTCTCTCTTCTGTTTCTTTCCCTCAGGGGAACGGTGGTACTCGTCCTTCTTGTCTTCTGCATTTGCTTCCTAGTAGCTTGTATCATGTACCTGCATATCACAAGAATTCAGGTAAACGCTGAGAACCTTTCCTGACATTTTATCACCTAATCTTTTTATTTATGCATATATTTGTTCTGCCTTTAAACAGAGTTGTCTCCATGGACAACGTCTTTTATTTGGTCTACAGTCTCATCATTGGCTAAGAAACCCCCATAGAATTTACACTACAATCTCAAATTTTTCAAATGTTGTTGTTGTTGTTGTCCCACACCAATCATGTTCTGATCTATTTTCAAATCGTTCCCAGTTGTCTTTTAACTAGGATTTTGTCGTTTTTAACCAAAATTTTAAAAACAGTGTTGTTTTCTAAGAGACGGTTTCACGAAATCGGCATTAGTTCAGTTGAAATTCATCTCTGAGTTGTGGGCGGGACTATTACCACTGCTGAGAGCTCTCTGTTCACACTCTCTGCCGCAAGATTGCAGCTCCTCACCTCCCTAATCTAGCATTAGTTGTCTGACAAAAATGGAAGGAGAGCTATTTTGGAGCTATAAATTTGACCCAGATGGCACTTTGAAAATGAATGAATAACTTTATTGTCATTATACAACAAAATTGAATTCAGTCCTCCTCCAGTGCAAATGTAAATAAAAAAGTAAAGAAATGAAGAAATAAAATACAATAATATCATGGATCTAGTGGTGTCGGGGTCTGCAACCATCAACACTTAAGGAGCCAATCTGGTCCGTTTTTCACAAACCAAAACCCAGCAGGAGCCACAAAAACTCACTTGATCCTTTAAAAAAATAAGACACAGATCTGTGCTGATGTCAGCGCTGCCATTATGATAAATAAAAAACTTATTTTGCATGAATAAAACATAAATAAAAAGAGAAAATACCCTTTTTCTTTCAAAATATGAAACAGATTATAACTTTTGACTGAGGTTCACATGATTTCCTTTCAAAATAAAGACACTTTGTGTCACACAGAATCAGCTCAATACTGCCAATGTATTGTGTAATGTCAGCAGTGGGGTTTAAAAAAAAAAATCTTTACTGTTCGTGGTAAACAGCTGCCAAAACTACATAAATTCATCTAAAAAATAAATCAGAGTTAGTAGTTTGGTGACTCTCACTGTATTTGTCGACCTAAAAGGCGCACATAGATATTGTTATAAATTGAAAATTTATTTTAAAATCTGGTGTTCCTTAATTCTGGTTGTTGCATTTTAAGACTTACAATTGATTTTCCGTGGTTCACAGAAATCTGCAACAATGTTTTAACCCGACTTGTGATATGTACTGTTTAACCACTTAAATAAGCTTTTAGTGGGTTTACTTCACTACAATTTTTACTTTACTATTTAATTACTTTTTACCTTATTTTCTTTTAACCAGAAAGACAGAATGGAGGAGTAAAAGAGCCACTTGAGCCACAAGTTACAGATCCCTGATCTAGTGGATCAAAATAGAGCAGAGCAGGCCTGCCCAATGTGTTTTCTACATAACTAATACAATCTTTTTCAAACTGCATTTTTCCCGTCCGCTCCTGATTCATATTGATAAGAATAATAAAATACTCAAAAATTCAATTTTTAAAAAATTTTTATGACATTCATCATCAGACAAATGTGTAAAAAATGAGTATTTTCATTGAAGTGGGTCTTTAAAATCTAATATTATGTGCAGCTTTGGAGAAATATTATTCCATAACGGAGGGGGCTGGAAGCAGAAAATGCATGGTCATCCACTGTTTCTGTTTGTAGATGAGAGTATCATAAATAAAAACCAACATATGCCACCAACTTTACCAGATTTTGTCTCAGCCATGTCAAATATATCATGTTTGGACTGTTTTTTTCTGAAAAGTTAATCTGTGACAGAGTATAAAACCAGCGACTTTTGTTTGTCCTTTTTAGACTATTCAGCAAAAGAGGTTCTAAAACCACCAAAAACACAATTTTTATCTATGTGTCTTTAATGGACATTTACATTTTTTTCATTTCTTTTTAAAAAGTATCCTCACAATTTCTAATAAACATTTAATTCTTTTGTCTTTTTAGTCACTAGGTCAGAGCTCGACAACCAAAAGAGCCATTTGGGCTCGTTTTCCACTGATCCAAACCTAGAAGGAGCCGCATTGACTTACGTTAGCCTTTAAGAAATTTGGATTTGCATTCATAACCTTCTTATGTTTTTTTTTAATAAATATGAATAATGTCTACTTTTGTCACGAACAAAAACAAAAAATAAAAAAAAGAAACGATCATCTCTCAAAAGGGAATTTTTTTTTTACGTTTTTAACTTTAGCAGCAAAAAAGCTAGCTTGTTGCTTAATTTTACTAGCTGAACTTCAAATGAGCATAACATTTCTTTGTAAATTAAATTAGCGAAAAATTTTAGCATGTTGCTGAAATAAAAGCTAAACTCAAAATTAGCCTAAAACCCCCAGTAGATAACAAATTAGCTAAAAATGTTAGCATATTGCAAAAATATTAGCTAAACTCAAAATTAGCATAAAAAACTACTTAGCTCGCTTTTTCTTTAATTACAAGCTGAACTCCAAAATAGCCTAAAATTCCTAGTCAAAACCATTAGCATGCTGCTAAAATAGAAGCTAAATTCTAAATTATTCCAAAAACATTTCAGTAGATAGAAAAGTAGCTGAAAACATCAACATTTTACTAAACTATTAGCTAAACTACAAATTAGCATAAAATTCCTCAGTAAACTAAATTAGTCACAAAAGTTAGCATGTTGCCAAAATAGAAGCTAAAACTCTAAATTAGCCTAAAAACCTAAGTAGTTAACACATTAGCCAAAAACCTTAGCATGTTGCTAAAATAGAACCTGAAACTCCAAATTGTCCTAAAAACCCCACTAGAAAACAAATTAGCCAAAAACATTTGTATGTTGCTAAAATAATAGCTAATCCTCAGCCAGAGAGCCACTATGGAGGGATAAAAGAGCCACATGTGGCTCAATATTATTTGATTATATTTTCATTGCTAAAAAACATACAAATTGTCCTTGACTTATTATTTCCTTGTATTTGTGTTATGTTTCCAGTGTTTTCCGGGATGCTTGACCATCCAGATTCGTACTGCTCTTTGCATTCTCATAGTGCTCTTAATTTACGCCGTGGCCCAGGCCTGTGTGGTGAGTAAGAACGTTATTTTGAAAAAAAAAAAAAAAAATAGATCAGCTCTCATCAGTTGTTAAAAAGGTGCCTGCTGAAGGCTGACTCTTGCCAAGGATTCCACTCTTTTTGTTCAGATTTCATCATCTACCTTTGATCACCTAAAAAAACCTTTAAACAAGCGTCTTCAAAGAAGTTTGGAAACCGCTGCACTCCTGAAAAAGGAAATATCTGTATCTTTTAGCAACTCATAACATTTTTCCACATGCTAAATTAATTTATTTTCAAATGTGTGTGTGTGTTTATTTTAATTCAGCTAATATAAAACAGATCAGACTGCTCTATCAGATCAATTACCATGGGCCGCTTTCTCTCTGTGGCAGGTGGGCTGCATGCCCTGGATGTGGGGAAGTGCCAACACCAACAGCTCTATTGTCATTATCGATGTGGACAGTGGAGCTAATTACACCATGGAAGAGCTGCCCTGCGACGGCGCCCGCTACGCCTTCCTGTCCTGCGTGGTGGGCACCCTCACGCTGGCCCTTTTCCTGAGAGTCTCCTGGCTGCCAAAGACGGCGCTGTTGCTGCTCCTGGGGGTGCTGTATGTCACCGTGTTGGAGCTCAGCGGCTTTCGCAGGACTGCAGGGTGAGGTTTACAGCAGACTACGAAAATAAACGGCAACGCTCGGTGTTTCGTCCATTTGGACAACAATGCTCTCTCTGTATCTGAGCTTCAAGCGACTGAACTGTAAGTGTTTGTGGGAATCATTTGGACAATGAAGGCCAGCTTTGAACGCTGTGCTCGTTTGATCCAGGAAATTTCGAATACTGTTGATGTTTCATGAGCTGAGATGTATGCACATGAAGGAGTCATTGCTTATCTTCAGCCCACACTTTCTTTCATTTTCCACTCTTTGAAAAAGCACACATGCTTATTAGTTCCAAACCAGAAGCCTTAAAGGACTACGTGGGCTGGATGATTATGGAGTGATTCTTGTGCCAGCATACTGCAAACAAAAGTCACAGTTTTCAGATCTAAATTTTCTAAATTGCAAACAAAATTTAAAATGATTGATTTAAAGTTTAATATTTGCTTTCAAAAATATTATTTGTGCTTTCAAAAAGTATTTTTGCGTTTGCAAAATTTTTGTTGTTGCCTTTAAAAAATTTTTTTTCGTTTAAAGTGATTTAAAATGTAATATTTGCTTTCAATAATCTTTTTTTCTTTGCTTACAAAAAGTATTTTTGCGAATGCATCTTTATTTTTTTATTTAAAAAACATTTTTGTGTTTGAAAACTGTTTTGTTTTCAAGAAGTCTTTTTGTGTTTGCAAACTTTCTTTTGCTTTCATAAAATATTTTTGCATTTACAAACTTTTTGTTGAATTCAAAAAAAAATTTGCACTTGCAAACTTTTTTGCTTTCAAAAAGTATTTTTGCATTTTTACATTTTTGTTGTTGCCTTTAAAAAGTTTTTTTTTTTCGTTTAAAATGATTTAAAATGTAATATTTGCTTTCAATAATCTTTTTTTTGCTTACAAAAATTATTTTTGCATATGCATCTTTATTTATTTTTTTTAAAAAACCTTTTTGTGTTTGAAACTTCTTTGCTTTCAAGAAGTCTTTTTGTGTTTGCAAACTTTCTTTTGCTTTTATAAAATATTTTTGCGTTTACAAACTTTTTGTTGAATTCAAAAAAATGTTTGCACTTGCTTTCAAAAAGTATTTTTGCATTTTTACATTTTTTTTGCTTCCAAAATGTATTTTTGTGTTTACAAACTTTTTTAGTTTCAAAAAATATTTTTGTGTTCAAAAACTTTTTTGCTTTCAAAAATACTTGTGTGTTTATAATCTTATTTTAATTTCAAAAACTATTTTTTCTTTTGCAACTTTTTTTGGCTTTAAAAAAAAATTTTTGCGTTTGCAGCACAAAGTTTTTAGATGAGTTGTGCCACATCTCGCTATTATTTTTTGAAAGCAAAAAAACAGTTTTCAAATGCAAAAATATTTTTGAAAGCAAAAAAAGTTTTTTAATTTAATATTAAATATTTTTATTTGCAAATGATGACGTTTTCTTCTTAACACTTTCCATTTTGCTTGCAATTTTGAAAATTTTGATCCAAAACTGACTTTTTCTTGCAATATTCCAGCACAAAAATCCCTCCGTAGAAGATGCAGGTAAATTTTGCACTGATTTTTTTGCACTAACTGTATCCTGGACAATTTTATGGATGCAATTTTTTTCAAAAGTTTTTTATTGGGGGAATAAACTTAATTCGTTTAAGTTTTCCGTGACCGATTTCATTTTTTGGACTTAATGTCATTTTAGCAACATTTAAAGTCATTCTTCCACAGAAGATTGGTTGAAAACAGCTTTTTTTGTAGGTAAAACTTGACTCATGACCTCTTTGAACACTGTGGGGGGTCCAGTCAGCTTTCCACTGTAGTTTTCTGTGTGGTCTGGTTCATTTGTTCTTTGTGTGTTTGGTCTCTTCCACAGTGGGGGGTCCTTCCACATCCGGGGCTTTGAGCCCATCCTGTCTCTGTTGCTCTTTGTCAGCGCCCTGGCCCTCCACTCCAGGCAACTCGACCTCAAACTGCGCCTGGACTTCCTATGGGCTGTTCAGGTCAGAAGGAGGGAAACTCTTTAATCTTGCAACTGTAATACAAGCTTTAACAAATGTTCTGGAATGCCTCCATTCCGATTTAATGTGACGAGTTACATAAAGATGATGCATTCGACGCCAACAGTCTGGCAAACTGAGGATAAGAAGCTTGGTTTGGCTCCCTTTTACATTAGAATAAGTGTTTCGCTTAGTGGGATGGACGTGTTGAAGCGAATTATAAACACTATTTACCCTTTACCTAGCAGCATGGGTTATATAAGCTGTAGAGGATCTGTTTGGTCCAGCCAAGAAGTAAAGCTTTTTACTGACCCCATGTGGTAAAAATGTGGCAGAGACTCCGTCAGTGCTTCTGTGTGCCTCCAGGCGGAGGAGGAAAGAGACGGCATGGAAAAAGTCAAGCTGGATAACAGAAGGATCCTCTTCAACCTCCTGCCTGCACACGTGGCTCAGCACTTCCTAATGTCAAACCCCAGAAACATGGTGAGCCACGCTAATAGACAGGCAGGCATGCAGACAGACAAACAGGTAGAGAAAAAAGGCGGGAAAACTGAAAAACCGTATGACATCGGAGGATATTGTTTTTTTATGTCGCGTCTTTTCCTTCAGGATCTTTACTATCAGTCTTACGCACAAGTCGGGGTTCTGTTCGCCTCCATTCCGAACTTTAATGACTTCTACATAGAGCTGGACGGCAACAACATGGGGGTGGAGTGCTTGAGATTGCTGAACGAGATCATAGCCGACTTTGACGAGGTACGATTGAGATATTCTCTTCCATTTCCATTTTGCCAGTTGGATGGGATTCACTTTTTTATGAATTGGACGTTGCAGCTCATGGATAAGGAGTGCTACAAGGACATCGAGAAGATCAAAACTATCGGCAGTACATACATGGCAGCTGTGGGACTCGTCCCCACCATTGGGACCAAGGTGGGTTCTCCTACTTTTTTCTGTCAAATTGATACATATATGTGGACACGATTGATTAAACGTCTCTTATTCAGGCTAAAAAATCAGTTCATGACCATCTGAGCACAATAGCGGACTACGCCATTGAGATGTTTGACGTCTTGGATGAAATCAACTACCAGTCATACAATGAGTTTGTCCTGAGAGTGGGTAAGTCCAAGTCTTCACATTGAAGTTTGAAAGGATTTGGTCGAGTTTCAAGTATTTCTGGGTTATTTTCGCAGGTATAAATGTGGGTCCGGTTGTGGCGGGAGTGATCGGAGCACGGCGACCTCAATATGACATCTGGGGGAACACGGTCAACGTGGCCAGTCGGATGGACAGCACCGGAGTTCCTGGAAAAATACAGGTACTGAAGCTTTGTTGGACTAAATTTTTTTTTTTTTTTATTGACCCAGAAGAAATATTTAACATTTGTCCTGCATGTCAAACACAAGTAGTTTCACTTTGATGACTTGTAGTGGCAGAGCGGAGTCTGCCAATCTCCAAATACGCTTCTATTTTTAGTTTTGGCTACAAGACCATAAGATAGTAGGAACCGCTAACCAAGAACATGTGATGGCTCTGTTAGTTTTTGGTTAATTAAACAGTTTTAATTTGTGGTTTTTGTTTTTAAATATATTTTCAAGCCACATTTTTATGAAAACAATTACATGGACCTCTTCTTGATTTGGTCGTATTAGAGTCTTCAGTGTTTTGAATGAGTCAACATTGTTATCAGTCACTTTAACTACACAAAGTCATGACTGTAAAAGGTTACACCCAATAAAAGTAAACCACAACCACACATAAAAAAAACCTTATTTCAGTCTGTGAGTGCAGCATGAAACAAAACTTAACTCGTCCTCAACTGACTTTGTTCAGTTTAAATGCAAAAACTCGTGACTGATGGAAGCCGGGCTGTCTCTCTCTCCAATTATACTTTCTCTGTAACTTTAAATTGAGTCTTGACTTCTCTGTGTTCAGACTGTGATCTTCTCAAGTAAAATTTCATGACAGTAGAAATCATGTCACAGAAATCAGGGGTAAACTTTATATGACATATTTTTAAAGACGTAATTTAGGGAAAATCTACACGTTAGTGCTGTAGTTTTCCTTGGATGGTCAAGAGGCGGAGGATATATTCAGACTGGAAACATTTAGCTAGCTTAAAGTGAGTTTAAAGTCAATTTTTCACTCGGAATACACCCAAGTGGACTCTGGTCTGCCCTGGAACTGCTCTAAGATCCATCTTTCTCAGTTCGTTTCCAGTCGGACTTCAGTTCACTCTGAGTTTCCTCGCCTGAATAGGCTCCGCGCTCGGAGTGGAACAACTGTGATGTGAACAGAGTCAAACTCGGAGCAACAGCAGCTCATAAAATTCGGTCAGACGAATGGATGCACATATACTGATGTCTCCATAGTAACCCCCTTTGCAGCATGCGTTGCTGTACCAAAGAAGAAGAAAAAAGTAGAGTTGATCAGATCACATGATTGAAAAATCAGCCCGGATCATGTGACTGATGACTCAATGGATCTCGAGAGCTAAGCTTTCTCATATTATCTCTTATTATCCCCTACATTTACTAGATAGATTTTTTTATGTGGTGATAGTTACACTATTTTTACTTAAATGTTAAAGCTACTTCACAGAAGTTCTCTTTTTAAGAGTTAAATCGTAAAATAATGTTATAGGGAAAACATTAATCGATTTATACAATTTTTCAAAATATGTTACAAAAGTTACGGAACGGCATTCGGTATCGATAGATACTCAAAATCAAATGACTCAGAAACTTGATTGGGACATCCCTATTAAAAAGTGTTGTTCCTGACATTAATGCAGACATCCTAATTTGATCAGCAAAATATAAAATTTGAATAAATAAAATATCCCGATCTGGATTGCAAAGCGCAGAACTTCCATAATTTCTGCCTCTAGTAACTAGAAGCAGAAATTGACCAGCCAGACCAATAACATAATAACCTATGTTCATCTGTAGCTTTGTTTCTGTTTTGTTATTTTCCCAGTTGGAAAAAATGCCTCAAACATCCAAGTAGCCTAATTATTAATTCTTACATTTATATTTATTTCTTTATCTCTTGTAATGCTGTTTTTGTGTATCTTTTGCTCCCTCTACTGGCGGAATTGTGCATTGTGGTCATTTCTTTAAAGGGTAACCAAACAGGGAAGTTGAAGGCTGACTCCGCCCACAGCCGAAATTTGAAAATCTAGTCAGAGGGGGTGGGGCTGGGGATCATGACGTGGGACTTCTGAAATGACATGGCACTTAAATGGTTTGATCAATCACAAAATTCAACTGCAATCGCTCAGTTCAACCTGTAGGGGGCAGCACACAGACGGTTTTTGACTATTAGTAAAGAAAAAATAGGCAATGATCAACAGACTTATAGAAGTCAAGAGTTAAAAAAAAAAGTTGTGCTCGAGTCCTTGTGCTACTCTAGGCATGTTTACATTAAAAGTGGGGTCATCTGGACCCCACAAGACAACGTGCCAAACTTTTATTTAAGAATTTTTTTTTTAAATCTCTCCTGGTGTCTGCGGCAGACATAAAATCCTGTCCACCTTTGTCGTGGGAGGGATCACACATCAGTGTAAGGGCGGGGTCATCTGGACCCCGTTAGAGAGCTAAAGGGTCTAACTCGCCACAGGAATGGGCTGGAAACGTACTTTTTTTTTTCTCAACATCCTTATATGTTTTCTCTTTATGATTAGGCCAAATTAAACCATCTGGAGTTCCGTGTGTTTGATACCCCTGCTCTAGTTGCCCTGCCCCGCCCTAATTCCTGGCCAATGACTGAAGAGAAATGTCTGACAGACACCAGTATGAAAACAGATAAGGTTCAGGACTCGATCCAGACCAAATTAAGCGGACTGCTTAATTGACTGATTAGATTAGATTAATATAAGACTCTATAAAGGTGAGTGCCTTAACAGATCAGAGATCTGGATGTCCCTGCTTCTGTCGCCCAGGTGACCGAGGATGTCTACCGGCTTCTGAACAGCAACTACGACCTGGTCTGCCGCGGCAAGATCAGCGTAAAGGGCAAAGGTGAAATGCTGACCTACTTCCTGGAGGGGAAGGTGCAGGGCATCGGGACGGTGACCACCTCGTCGGTGATGCGCTCCGCCAGCCTGGCGCGTCGGATCCACTCCTGCGGCAAGACGAGCGTCCCCGCCAACCTGGGCTGCGTGTCCGCCGCCGCCAGCCCGACCGCTCACGCCAGCATCAGCGGCAACGTTCAAACGAGCGTCGCCAACACCAGTAACAGCCAATTGACATGCATGCCTTCACCCTGCGTGCCTGCCATGGGGGAGGAGGAGGAGGAGGAAGAGGAGGAGGACTTGGTCGTGACGGAGATCCAAATTCAGGCTGTGGCAGCTGTTGCAGATGTAGCAGTTTAGGAGGAAGGACTATTGGAAGGCGTGGAGCTGCTGACCTGAACGAGCGTTCATTCAGGATATAAACTTCCTCAGTTGAATAACAACGAAACGGACAATCATCCACATTTTGAAAGCCTGCTTGCTACTCTTCAAAACACGTGGAGTTTGAACGAAAGTCTGTCTTACAGGTATTCCGATTTGTAGTGTTTCGGGGCTCTTTCAGATCCAGGTCTATCGTTCATTTCTCGTTTTCTATGAAGTGCATACAAATGATGTACACTGAAAAACTCGGATCATGCTATTGCTTTTGCACTGTCTTTCTAATTATGCCAAGGATGTATTGCAATGTGTAAAATGATCATTTCTCTTTGGTGTATGTAGGCATGCATGTGTGTTTTTTTTTTTTTTTGTGAGCGTGTGCGTATGCATGTGTGGTTTACTCTGATTTGTAACGAAACAGCACAAAACCCCTTTTTCCTTTGCCAGTTCCGTCGGGCTTTTGATGATGCGTATTTACAACTATTACAGAGCATGACTTTTTAAAATGTCGACAGCCATAGTAATGACTTTCCTGTTTGAAGAAAACCAAAGTACTTTCTTAGATTTTTGAGTTCTATTACTCGCACTGCCGCACCGGATTAAAGGAAAGACAGCCGATCAGTCGCGCGTGGAGTAGGGTTGCAAAGTTATTGAAAAGGTTAATAAAGTGGAGAAGAAATAGATAAACCTACAGATGGTTTGTAAGAAGAGCGCTGCTATTGAAACTAGTTTATGCCAAAAGTTGGATAACAACATAGAGAAATAACAAAAAGAAGCACACGTACCTGATTGTTAGCACACCACTTCCACACATGCATGACTTTTAAATGCTTTAAGTAAAAAAATAAAATAAAAAAAAAAAATCCTCGAGGCCACAGAAACTTTAGTGCCGTGTCTGACTGCCGTCGTCTTTCAGGCATTTGTACATTCTCGCTTCTCATTATATTCAAGCTGCAGTTTGAGAGTTCGGTGGGAAATAGAAAATGAAATGTGGGGCTTCACGTATATTTATAGTCTTAATCTCACAGACGGTTCACTTGATCTGCTAACGTGTAAATAAAATCAACGATGTAACAAGTTTTTTGCCTTACTCAAAAGCTTACAGTGATTGCAAACTGCCTTTTTAGATTTTTAATCACTTTGATATGCAGATAAGGTGTTTTTTTTTTTTGTTTGTTTTTTTTTGTAAATAGCCAAAAGCTGTAAACTATGTTGTAACTTGTACAGTGTAAAGTTGGATTATTTAATATTTTTTAATAAATACATTATTGGTGTATAAAATATGTCTGTGAATGTGAATAATTTACAGTAATTCTTATTTAAGAAGAGCTGTGAAAGTTTAGGCTTATTGGTTTTATTTTCCATTTGCATGATTTACAAAAAAATGTACAAAATAATAATTAAAGAAAAGAAATCTCTGATGTTATTAGATGCCTTTCCTTCAATACTCTAAAAGTCTATGCTGATCAAATTTTACAAACCAAATTAACACAATCAAGTAAAAAAAATCAACTTAATTTTATTGTTAATTTAATTTTATTAATACACATAAATCAATTTTTTTACAAAAGTGTTTTATAATCATACATTTATATTTTAGACGTTTATTAAACTGTAAAAAAAAAAAACTTAATTTTTATTCATCACTCAATTCATTCCATAATTTTAATCCAAAAACTGAAACACGTTTCACCTTAGCACTGGTTCAAACTTCAAGCTGTTCAAACTAAAAAAGATCTCTTAAATTACTCTGAATAACTCTTAAAGTAAATTGTTTTATATATTTTACTCTATAAACAATTTCCAATACTTAAACATAAACAATGTCCTCTAATTTCATACTTTTAGTCAAACAAAATAAACAATTGTTGGTTCAGGGCATCGTGCAATGTTGATACTGTGCAGTATTTATAACTTTCTCTATTTGCATATCTAGCTATATTCAGTCTATTTTACTTATTGTTATTCTATTGTATTTATTTTGTTATTTTACTCCATCTTTGTGCTGTATGGACGCTGGTACCTGAATTTCACTGAGGACTTCCAAAGGGATTAATAAAGTATTTTCTATTCTATTCTATTCTATTCTATTCTATTCTATTCTATTCTATTCTATTCTTATTCTATTCTGTTCTATTCTATTCTATTCACATTATGCTGCTCTGTTAACTCTTCTAATCCCTTTTTGGCACGTTAACGCAGGCAATTAATAAATTATGTTAACTCGTTAATATTTATAAACGTCCTGTCCTAAAACTCTCTCCAAAAAAAAGTTATTTTTACGTTCTGTGATTGAGATTTTATTTCATTAAAGAGATATTAAGTCATTTATTTGTAGTTTTTGGACAAAAGTGATCTTTTATTTTAATAAATAAGGCGGAGAACGAACATCAATCTCACGGCTGTAATACTGAGCCGCAGCCGCTATGGGGGGGCGGAGCCAAACAGAGATGTCTGCTATTAGAAATTCAACAACGAGGAAACCATCTATTATTTTATTTTGGATAGGGACTTACTGAATTTCCACAATAGCAAGAACCGGTGTTGTCTAAAATTGTGGAAACTCAAAAGTCCCGCCTGACTTTCGCCTGGATTTTTTTGTATTTTCATTCAAAAAATCTTTGATTAGTTTGTTGACAATTTTATTCTTGTCATTTTTTTTTATAAAATTACGCTGAAAACTTTCATTCTATGTTGTAAAACACTTTGTTGAAACATTTTGGGGGTTTCAACAGGAAAATCCCATTATTTCAGACGGAATGTTTTGTTTTTGCATGATTTCATACCAAATGTGTGACTATAACATGGAAAAAATGATGAAATAAAGGTAGTGTCAAATAGGTGCAGTTTGCTGATTAAAATGATACAAAATAAGCAAGTAGGTAGTCTCACAAATTAAAAATACTTAAGTAAACTCAAAAGTAGACAAAAACTGAGCTTAGGCCCTTAAAGGGTTCAAAATAAATGTTCTAAATGTAAATGTGATTACATATTGTGAACAATAAGTGGCTAGCAAATACTGTAACAAAAAAAAAAAAAAAATTAATTTTTTCCGGATTTGCGATCAATTAGTTAATTTTTTTAACCGATTCCCGGCCCTAATTACGAGATGAGAAACATACATGACAACATTTATCATTGTTTCAAAACTGTTTTTTAAACATAAAAGCTAAGAAACGTGACTCTTTTTGAGTCTATTTTCCTACTTCATTCCAGTTTCTGCTTCACACCTTTCTTTCTTTCTTTCTTTCTTTCTTTCTTTCTTTCTTTCTTTCTTTCTCTTTATTTGTTTCCTTTCATGAAGCATCAGGAACATCAAAACACAAAATTAAATACAGAATACAACACAGTCCTAAAACTTCAAGAATGAAAGGGAGCTCAGTTAATAAGCCCTCGAACTGATCGTTTACGCAAAAATATTTGTAGAAAGTGACGGGTCAGCCAGAATGGGCTGGTGTCCCGAGCACTGAACGAGGGCCAGAATTGTTTTCCCAGCTCCAATAGTTTGTCTAGAGTTCACTCGGTGTAACAGTTAAGCAAACAAACATATCTTGAGCAACTGTTTTCCAGCGACCGATGCATTCTTACGATATAGAATTGTTTTGCGGTTGGATGAAATAAAAGATGGAAATGTTGGCAGTCCGGAGGGAACTTTTCAGAAAGTGGGTGAAACAAACTCGCCTGACTTCAAGCTGCTGTTGACAGAAGGCAACGAGGTAGAAACCGGGTTAATGGAGGTCAATAGATATCCCACATGTCATTGGGTTGAAAAGGTCAAGACAGATAAATTATGTTAATCCCTTCATGACTATATTTACATTAGGATACATTTTAACAAACAAAAAATAATAACTTTTATCATGTTTTATTGCACATTTTATGCTGTTCAAGGCTGGAGTTCATCCAGGCCTTGCAACGAGAGGCAGGGTGCACCAGTGACAGGTCAGCGGCCCATCAAAGAGCCCACAGGAGACAAACAACTGCAGCCTGACATCAGTCAGCCTAACATGCATGGGTCTGCGCTGTAACAGGAAGCCGGATTATGTGGAAAAACCCACGCACACAGAGAACACTCAATGCCCAACAGGATGACTGCAACTAAGATTGAAATGAGTTTGTTCAGTTAAAAGATGCTGAGTTTATCCTACATAAAACAGATTTTCCCACATTATTTTGCCTTTACTCAAAAAAAGTAAGTAAAAAAAGTAGGATTACAAAGATCCTGGTATGGTCTTTAATAAACTTTCACAAACTTTATTTACTTCAAACTGTCATCTTTTTAGATACTTTGTGCTGCAGGAATATCAGACTAACACAAATAAAAAATATACTAAAAAAAAAAAAAACACTCAGCACAGACAATTCCTCTGTAGGCTAATTTAAAAAAAAGCAAGTTTGTTCAAAAAACATAATTAAAACTCCAGCTAATATTTTAGCATTATGCTATCTGTTTTGGCAAAATTACAAATTCTTCCAGTTTTTTATGGCAACATGGAGTTTAGCTAATATGTTGGCATTATGTTAGCTCCAAAATCAGGATTGTTTAAAGTTCTTTGGACAAATTTGGAGTTAAGCTAATATATTAGCATTTTGCTATCCATTTTGGCAAAATTAAGCTTTTTTCAGGTTTTGTTTTGGCTAATATGAAGTCTAGCTAATATTTTAGCATTATGCTAGCTATTTGTCAAAAGAACATATTTTTTTAAAGTTCCATAGGCAAATTTAGAGTTTAGTTAATATTTTTGAGAGAGGCCCAGCTGCAGGCAAACATGGCGGATGTCACGGTGGATAGTCATCCAATGACGTAAGCAGACTTTTAGCAAGTGGTCGTTGGTTTTGTTAAATAGATCGACGGGCATCGAGGAGAATTGACAGAGGAAACAAAAGTAAGTAAAGTGTTCAAAATGATCTCTTAATGTATAAACACAGTTATTTTTGCGCTGATCAATTCTATGCAAATTTACAGGACTAAATGTCTCATAAACCTGAATGATTCAGAAGTCCATATGGACGTTAGCTTATAGCTTAGCATAGCTGAAAAATGAATGTTTTCATTACGCAAACTTCTCAACTTTTAATTTTATCAATGCTCTATCAGCAATATTTGCAAATTGCCATATTATCTATTATACTGTCATATAAGACAAAATCACCGGTAAAAGTATCATAGAAGTAAATACAACTTCAAAAACCAGACCACTCTCCATCACATTTCACCAATAGAGTTGTTTATATTTTAATTCTTAAAAAATTCATGAAAAATAAAAAAACTAGAAACATTCTCATTTTTGTTGTTAATAATAGAATATGTTAAACCCTTAGTTTATATATATTATATATATATATATATATATATATATATATATATATAAACAGCTCATAAAAATTAAAGTAACACTTTTTTTTTATTGGGCCTGGCATGAATTGAATGAAACCTGTCTGATCATTTTCTTGTTGGTTCAGCAGCTGAGAGCCTCGTTAATCAATTTCATCTGTATTGGTGTTCATGAATTAACAACAGGTGCACTTCAGTGGCAACAATTAGAAAACCCTCCAATCAGGACTGCTGTTACATGTGGAGGTCATTTCAAGTTTCTCCCTCTTAATCTTTTTTGGCTGGTTTTCCACTCGTGCTGATCTTGTCTTGTGTAATTCTCTCTACTGGCAGTATGAGGAGATTCCTTAACCCTACAGAAGTTGCACAGGTTGTCCAACTTCTCCAGGATGGAACATCCACACGTGCTGCACCAAGAAGGTTTAATGTGTCTCCCAGCACAATCTCCAGAACATGGAGGAGATTTCAGGAGACTGCTGGTTATTCTGGGAGAGCTGGACAGGAACGTAGAAGGTCCTCAACCCCTCAGCAGGACCCATACCTGCTCCTTTGTGCAAGGAGGAACAGGCTGAGCAGTGCTCGTAGTGGGCCCTGTGCTCACTGCCCAGCATCGTGGAGCTCCACTGGCATTTGATCAAGAACACCAGAATTGGCAAGTCCACCACTGGCGCCCTGTACTTTTCACAGACGAGAGCAGGTTCACCCTGAGCACCTGTGATAGAAGTGAAAGCCTTTTGAGTTGCAGAAATCTGGAGAAGACGAGGAGAACGTTCTGCTGCCTGCAACGTGGTTCAACATGACAGGTTTGGTGGTGGGTCAGTGATGGTCTGGGGAGGCATATCCATGGAGGGACGCACAGACCTCTACTGTCTAGGAAATAGTGCTCTGACTGCCATAAGGTATCCAGATGAAATCCTTGAACCCATTGTCAGACCCTACGCTGGTGCAGTAGGTCCTGGTTTCCTCCTAATGCACGACAATGCCCGGCCTCACGTGGCAAGAGTATGCAGGCAGTACCTGGAGGATGAAGGAATTGAAACAATTGAATGGCCTTCATGATCCCCTGACTTAAACCCAATAGAACATCTCTGGGACATTATGTTTGGGTCCATTAGGCGCCGCCAGGTTGCTCCTCAGACTGTACAACAGCTCAGGGATGACCTCACACAGATCTGGGAGGAAATGCCACAAGACACCATTCATTGTCTCATTGGGAGCATGCCGCGACGTTGTCAAGCATGCATACAAGTTCGTGGGGGACACACAAGATACTGAAAAGTATTTTGAGTTGCAGAAATGAAATTTAGGAGAAAATGGACTAGCCTGCCACATCTTCTTTTCATTATGATTTTATGGGGTTAATGGCACATTTATTTATTTATTTAATGGTGTATATATTTATTTCATTTTGGCTCTTTCGAGACTCCATAATTGAGCCCTATTGTAGGCTAAAAACTTTTATTTCCATTGAAAGACTTGGCATCCTTCTATTCCTAGGACACTGCCCTGTCGTTATTTGTATAGATATTCAACTTCATATTGAGATCTGATGGATCTAATGTGTTTCTTGAAAGTGCTTCTTAAATTTTTGTGAGCAGTGTATATAAATCCTCTGTGTGTATAGGTTCTTTAATTTTGAAATTTCTTGTATCTTGTTTGCAATTCGTAAATAAAGTTTGAAGGGGGGGGGGGGGTGCACCGTGATAATGTGATAATGAGGTAATTTCCAGACAATAGAGCAGGTTATAGAGTTTTATTAATAAATTACCAAAAAATGAGCAGACAAACAAAAAAACAAAACCAGAAACTTAATAACAGAACAGCAGGGCACAGTACTCCAACACTGAAAGCAGAAAAACATTTTCTTTAAAAAATTATTTAATATTTATTTAAAATAAACGTCTGCTGTCATTAATAAAAACATGAGCTTTATACCTGGTGCATCACAAAACCTCACTCCCAGTCTTTAAAGCTCCCGGTCAGTCCGGATCTACCGTTATGTTGCTATAAAATACAATAAAATCAATCACTCATTTTATTTATTTATTTATTTTTATTTTTAACTTGTCCTGAGTATAAACCCCTGTTGTATTTCATGGTAAACTTTATTTATATTGATTAAGTTTGTTTTTGTTTTGTTGGACCGGACGGAAAAGAGAAGGGTTAAAAGAGGGGGGTTTGGAGAAAAAACAAAATGATAACAGAGGGAAGCAACATCCTTAAACATCCAGACTACAAATAGACTAGAATGGGCGGGGCAATCACTCATTTTAAAACATTTGCCACAGGTGACAATAAAAACAGTCTGACCAAACTCAACTAACACAGCTTCGTCAGCCGCCCCGTCCCACAACAGGAAGCTAGCACCTAGCAACCACACATTAACTTCCTTTTATACCCTCTGTACTGTGGGGACAGCGACACCTACTGGTGCCTCCCGTTACAAAATGAAAACGTCCATCCGCCATTGTTATCTCTATACGCCATGTTAGGTCTATACACCATGACATCTGTCATGTTGTCTGCTGTTGTCCGCTGGGTACTCTTGAATATTTTAGCAACATGCTCGCTATTTGCCAAAATTAGACTTTTTTAAGGTTCCTTAGGCACATTTGCAGTTTAGCTAATATGTTATCATGATGCTATGATAAAGTTAGACATTTTACAGATTTTATAAGCTAATATGGAGTTTAGCAACTATTTTAGCATTTTTGCTAGCTTTGTCAAAAGTAGACTTTTTTTTTATTTCTGTTGGCAAATTTGGAGTTTAGCTAATATTTATTGCATTATTTTGTCTTTTTTGGCTAAGTTAAATGTTTTTCCAGCTTTTTAGGCTAATGTGGAGTTAAGCTAATGTTTTAGCTTAACTAAATCTACTTTGTCAAAAGTAGACTTTTTTAGGTTCTTTAGGCAAATTTGGAGTTCGGCTAATATTTTAGTATTATGCTAGCTGTTGTGGCAAAGTTAAGACATTTTTCCAGTTTTTTTAGGCTATTATGGACTTTCCCTAATATTTTAGCATTATGCTAGGTATTTTTTCAAAATTAGACTTTTTGTCAGTTTTTGAGGCAAATTTGGAGTTTAATTTAATATTTAATTTATTTCTTTTTATTTATATCTTTCAGGTTTTTTTGTTTGTTTTTTGTAGCTAGTATGGCATTTAACTTATCCTTTTGTAAGCTTTCAGCTTCATCCTTTTCAGCAATCATTTTGGGGCATTTTTTGCATCAAACTCTTGCATCTTCAGTTGCCACAATCAGCTTACAGCATTGCATTATCATACAGTAGGTAATACATCAAGTTCCTTTTGCTGTACCTAACTGTGATTAAATCACAGGTGTGAGGATCATTAAGGATCCCCACCTGGACTAATCAAAGGACCAACAGCTTGTAGCTACTGGAGCACACAACCGAAGGTCAGGAGATCTTAGTCATGGACTTACAACTACACAGGGTAAGTTTGAAATTAACAGCACACAGATGAGTGTCATTGCTTGTGTTTTATGATGGTTCTCCTATTTCTAATGTGACTTGAATGATCCTCACTGCAGAGGCCTCCCCTGGAGGCCATTCAAGAGGAGTCGGAGCAGGAGGATGAAGCTGTGAGCGGAAGATCATCAGAAGGGGAGTGTTACCCACAGGAAGAAGAGGTGCTGGAAGAACAAGAAGAAGAAGAAGAAGTTCTGAGGCCTAGAAGTCACTCAAGATTAAGCAGTAGAAGTTTGAGTCACATCCAGTCCAATGAAAAAGAAGTTCAAAATGTTTCTGTGCCAGGTTTGAGCAGGAATTCCATAGATGGAAGTAAAACTTCACCACGGTCAGATTCAAGAGAACAGACAAGAAGCAGAAGTTTCTGGTTAAAAGTAAGAATAATTTAGCGTTTGGTTTCTATTTCCCTCCTGAGGTTTCTTTTAAGGTTTTATTTATACCTTTTATGTGTATTTCAGGCCTCCGAGATTAGTTGGAAGAGACTGTCAAAACGTACTCCATCAGTGAAGAAAAAGAAGAGAAAGTTTAAGGTACGTTTGCTAAAGCAAGTCCTTCTGGAAGGATTTTAAAACATGTCTAAACTCTTACAATATCTCCAAGGATGAGCCGTTTCCTCCGTGGGTCGTGAACCTCATGATTAACATCGAAGAGGCAACATCTCATGAACTGGTGGTTGAGTGATGTTCATCACTGTAGGCCTCCCCAGTGGAATGTCAAACATGCGGGACGCGGCAAAACACGAATGCACAGTCATCAATGGAATGGTGGAAAGAACAGTTAATGCCCCCCAGGACTGGATGAAGATCGAGGGTCAAAGCAGAATGCAGCCTTTGTGAACATGATACTGCTGCCTGAGGAAAATGAGGGATTTTTGCTTTGAGTTTATTATAAATGATATAAATTTGACAAATATTCTTGGTCATTTACAATGTGAATGTAATGGAGCAAACACAATTTTTTTTTTTATTTTTTTCTTATTCTAAAGCAAAATATTTATTTTTTGTTATTTATGGTAAATCAAAATCATTTTTTATGAAATTTGCTAAATTACTGTTGAGCTAAAATGGTCTCAACTCGGAATTTAAATGTAAACTGAGATGAAAATTAAATAAACAACAATCAATAAAGACTGGCTTAACCTATACAATATAAAACATGGTTTTAAATATGCAATTAAATCTTAATTTTAACAAGGGATTCATTACTTCAAACAAAAAAATTTGCCTAAAATATAAGTCAATAAATTAACAAAAAAGCAAATTTGCCATCCCATTTTTCCCCCCCGTCAAGTCGCAGTAGTTGGATCCTTCCAGGAAAAAAAGCTGCTCCTCCCCTACAGGAAGCAGGAAGTCAAAAGTAAATTTTTAAAAGTTAACACATATGACACAAAGTTAATCTTGTTATGCCAAATAATATTCCTTAAAGGTCTTAAAGGACTGAATGTAAGAATTTGGAAATGATAACTTAAAAAATCTTCAGAAAGTCTGGAATTTAAATATCTGAACCTTAAAAAAATGTGCTCTTTGAAACTTCTGTCAGACAGGTCTTGTTGAAAATGTCATTTTTTAACCACAATTATTTTTGATGATTTTTTTTTAAAGAACAGAACCCATCATTTAGCAGTCATATGCTATTTGACTAGTTTAAAAAAAAAAAAGGAGAAAGAAACTCACTTATGCACCACAGCACACAAACAACTAGATAAGAAGTTATAGTTTTCATCATAAAATATAAAATAAGTCAAATGGGAAACAGGCTGAGAATTTAGTCTTCATGTTTGACATTCATGGGCCTAAAATGGTCTTAAAGTCTCAAATTTAACTTGAAGAAACTTGTAAAAAATTCTAAGTAAACTGATGTTTGTTTAAGTGCGATGGCTGTGACAGGAAAAAAAGTGAAAAATTGAACGTCAATGGAACCTGCCATTAACTTTTGCAACTTCAATATACCGTAACAAGAAAAAGGGGCTTCTAAACGCAGGAAACTGTGTTCACTCACCAATTTTAACTGCACCCTTTAGTACACACACCTAAAACCTCCAAATATACACTCTAACAAACAAACACACACACATGCATCACACAAGGAGGGTGGAACCTTCGACCTTCTGTCCCCTACCCCATCCCTGGCGGAGGGGCGGGAACCCTTGGCCGGGTGATCTCGCCTCTTGGGTACCGGTGTCCTGATCCCGGCGGCCTCCTCTCCACGCCAGGAGTGATTTTTTTTTTTTTTTTTTTTTTTTTTTTTTTTTTTTCTCCTCAGAATAGAAAAAAGGGAGAATTTGGTCCGACTGTTTTAGTTACTGCATCACATCACAACTGAGTTTTTTTTTTTTTTTTTTTTCAGACCACAGTTTTTTTTTCCTGTTCCTGATTCAGCATTATTTGAATAAAGGACTTTCTCAGAAACGTAGTTTCATATTTGTCCTCCATCATGATAAATACTACAAGAATATGCAAAAATCCTAAAAACACGATTGTCATTGGAGTTGGTCTTTTTTTTATAATTTGTTCTTAATTTGTCTAATTTAAAGTTTCTTCTCTCGTTTATTTTGAAGCACTGCAAGCAGCTGTAAAGTGCTAAATAAATAAAGTTTAATTAATTCATTTAAGAACCAACTTCCAAAACACCAAACTGTGCGCTGCAGGAGTTACAAATGTAGCCCTCAAGAAACTGTTTTGGTTTGTATTTTTTTTTTTTTAATGAATACTGACCCTAAACATCTCCAAAGGGAGTAATCTGTGCTCCTGAACTTCTTGCAATTTACCAGGTACAGGCAAAGCTAAAGAAGTCGTGTATTAAAATTAGTTAAACTTCTTGTTAATGCTTTCCAAGAAGAGATCCAAAAATGCTTTGAAGATGTGATGAAAGTTCCCGAGCTAATTGGGGCAGCAGTACTCCCTCCTGGATTCAAAATGTACTTGGCGACGGAGGGAACGTCTTAAAAGCAGATAAATAAACTCTCATTTATTTGAATCATGTTGCTTTAATAACAAAATTCCAAGGTATGCTACTTTTGGAGGCACAACATTTTTTTTTTTTGTCAAAGGCAAGCATTTTTACAGAAGAAAATCTAATCAATGTAATGTTTGACCGTGTCAGGTCCTATAGTTTAAACTCTGACCCCTGCAGTGGGGTCAGGAGAGCTGGAGGGGTATCTTTCCCGTCCATTGGCTGAAGTTTTGGATCTATTTCACTATGGAAACAGTCTCTAGTGTTTATTTGATGAACTGTAACTTTTGGAACTTTATTATTAACTTCAAACTTAGAGGTTTCATTTTGATGCAAATTATGTTTGACAGAATTCTAAAAGAAAGAATCACGCCAAAAGGCGTGGATTGTTTTCCTAAAATTATGTGTATGTTCTATATGTTTGGCATTCAACTTTGACCACAGTTTTGCTTTAAAACGTCATTTTAATGTCGTATTTATTTGGAGATGAAAGAAATGTGATTCAGGAAGCTATCTAGACGTATAGCATTACCTGTGATAATAACAGTGTGAATGCTGTAAGCTGAATGTGGCTGCAGAAGATGTGAGAGCTGATACCTGAAAGCGCTGAAACTACTAGCTAAGACAGCTCAAGTTGATTGATGAAAACAAGATATTAGCAAATGCTAAATTAGCACTCTAAAATGAAAAAAAGTGTAATTTTGACAACAGTTAACGTAATCCTAAAATATTAGCTAAACTCAAAATTTTCCCCATGAATTTATAAAAAGCCTGAATTTGACAAAAGAGCTAGCATAATGCTAAAATATTAGCTAAACTCAGATTTTCCTTAAGAAATTTTGAAAAATCAGATTTTTGACAAAACAGCTAGCATAGTGCTAAAACACTAGCTAAACTCAAAATGTTACTAAAGAACTTAAGAAAGTCACATTTTGACAAAACTGCTAGCGTGGTGCTAAAATATTAGCTAAACTAAAAATTTTCCTCAGGAACTTTTAAAAAGCCTGATTTTTTTTTTTCTTCAGAACAACTAGCATAATGCCAAAATATTAGCTAAGCTCAGATTCGCCTTAAGAAATTTTGAAAAGTCAGATTTTTGACAAAACAGCTAGCATAGTCCTAAAACACTAGCTAAACTCAAAATGTTACTAAAGAACTTAAAAAAGTCACATTTTAACAAAACTGCTAGCATGGTGCTAAAATATTAGCTAAACTCAAAATTTTCCTCAGGAACTTTAAAAAAGCCTGTTTTTTTTTTTTTTTTCTCTAAAACAACTAGCATAATGCCAAAATATTAGCTAAACTCAGATTTGCCTTAAGAAATTTTGAAAAGTCTGATTTTTGACAAAACAGCTAGCATAGTGCTAAAACACTAGATAAACTCCAAATGTTACTAAAGAACTTAAAAAAGTCAAATTTTGTCAAAACTGCTAGCGTAGCGCTAAAATATTAGCTAAACTCAAAATTTTACTAAAGTTCTAAAAAGACTGAATTAGAAAAAAAAAGCTAGCATAATGCTAAAATATTGGCTAAACTCCAAATTTTCCTAAAAAATCTTAAAGTTTAATTTTGACAAAACAGCCAGTGCCAAGACATTAGCTAAACTCCAAATTAACCTAAAAGTCTGGGAAAAAAATGTCTAGATTAGCCAAAAACAGCTAGCATGTTGCTAAATTAAAAGCTAAATTCCAAATTACCCAAAAAAAAACGTAGTTGTTGCTGAATGTTTTAAAGTTTGAATGGCGTCTTTAGTTAAAAGTATATGAGCAAACATCAGATTTCAAAGTGCGCAAAGTTTTTGAAGGATTTGATCTATTTCTCTTTCATTTCCTTTGAAGTACACTTTGCTCAATATTTCAAAAACTATAAAATGTATCAATAGCAAAATACAACCAGTAATGTCCTGAACCAGCTGAATGTGTTATCAAGATTTCTCAAATCGCTGAAAGTATGATTGAGTTTTACGTGCTGAAAAACACACAAAGAAGCAGGAGAATCACTAGTGTGAATGCAGTAAAGCATTTATTACAATTATTTCTCATGACATCACCACTGGGCAAAAACAGGCCTTGGGGTTACAAAACACCCACAATAAACGCATGATGCTCAGAAGCATGACATTTACCATAGTTATGACAAATACTACACCAGAGAAACAACCAATTACTGCCCGTATTCTTTAGACAAACATGTTGTGATTCTAGCTGCAGGATCCATAATGTTAGTGTGATGCAAGAGAAGAAAGATCCTGTTTTTCTGTCTGTCTGATAACAGGAGAGGGGTCACCGAAAGGTCCAAAAACACACAGGGAATTCTGTGTCAAGACATTATTTCCCAGAAGGATTTCACAATATTGAAGTCAAAGAGGAGATCAAAAGGATTTACCACCTTTTGCTACTATATAAAGAGCCAATCGACTGAGTTTTTGGGTGAATTTCTTTAGAAATAGGGGAGATAATCTTTAAGAAATTCATGTTTTTCCTACAGTGAGTGCAGAACTGGAGCATTCCTGTTTTCCGATCGGTGACACTCCTCCGAAAACATGGTTGTTTTGATGTCCGTTGCCTTTATGTCCCTATATCAATATTGACTAAAGACTTTGTGACCCTGGATCCACACACGTCAAGCGGGGGCCGCCCCCTGCTTACATTACCTTTTGTCAAAAATAATTTACATCTGGAGTTGCCGAGTCAATCATTAACCCCTTGGAGGCCAGATTCTCTTACAAATACTGCGGCTTCGCAGAATTCTCTTCAGAAGAAAACCTTTGGTGATACAGAGCAGTTTTAGAAGACAGAAAAAAGCCTGGAGATGCTTGGATTACATAAGAACCTGCTTGTGGCGGCTTCAGTCTTGGCTGTGGTGAGACCGTCCCCACTGGTGGGTCCCGAGCCCATCCGCTGTGCCCCCTGCACGCAACAGAAACTGAACGACTGCCCGGCGGTCCCGGCGGACTGCAAGCAGGTCCTCCGGGAGCCGGGCTGCGGCTGCTGCATGGCTTGCGCGTTGGAAAAGGGGGCGTCCTGCGGGGTTCACACGGCTTCCTGCGCTCGGGGGCTCCGCTGCACTCCCAGGCCCGGCGAGGCCAGACCACTCCACGCTCTGACCAGAGGGCAGGGCATCTGTACTGAAGATGACGGGCAAGGTACGATCCCAGACGACGTCTTCGAGCTGGTTTGAATTTGAAAAAATGCTGATTGTGCTTTCAATCCTCCACAGAGGAAGCCGCTTCTGATCAAAGCTCTCTTCATTACCTGTTTGGGATGAATCTCCCCTCTGAATATCAAGATTTCGCAGAAGGTCATGAGAGTATAAAAGCCAAGGTCAACGCCATTCGGGGAAAACTGGTCCAGCAGGTACAATTTCTACTAACTTTTCATCAAAAGAATTGACGAAATTCAGATAAATTGTGACTTAAAATTACAGAATAGTTATTGACAATCAGGGATTATTCTATTTTTCTTACAGGGTCCATGTCACATCGAACTGCATGCAGCGCTGGATATGATCGCCAGCTCTCAACAGGAACTAGGAGACAAATTTACGACCTTCTACCTGCCCAACTGCGACAAGCATGGATTCTACAAAGCCAAACAGGTAGGAACATACAGTTTCTAGAGCAGAGGTCTGCAACCTGCGGCTCCAGATCCACATGTGGCTCTTTTATCTTTCCATGGTGGCTCCTCAGCCAAACATAAAATAAGTCGGAGAGACTGCTGACTCAGCCATGTTGACCGTTGTAGTCAGCGGCTTAACCAAAACTACCTAAAGAAAACAAATTAACAAAGCCCACAAACGAAGACTACAAACCCCAAACTAAAATAACAAAACCCAGTAGTGTAAGACTACTCAGGACAAAGAGGGGTAAAAAATACAAAAAATAAATTAAAGAAAAATAAAATTGCAAATCTTTAAAGTAAGGATTACTTATAATTAGCATTTATTTAATTTTGGATTAGTTAAATTTATGAATTGATGGCTGAGGTGCAAATATATAATAACCTTTGTAGGTTTTTACATCCATTCTGACCTGAATACGACTTGTTTGCTCCACGCTACTTCCAGAATGAATAGATTTTATTTTTATTTATTTATTTTTTTTTTTTTTTTAACTTGTCCAGTCCAACAGCTGAGCAAACAGATACGGGCTGAGAGCCTCTTGCGTTGGACAGATTTTAATGTCCCAACAGGGGTTTATAAAGTATAAACGAATAGTATTAATGAATAGATTTTAAATGCAAAGCGAAACTTTGGTAAAAAAATTGTTCTTTTTTTTTTTAAATATGAGTTTAAAGAACATGTGCACAACAATGGTTCATATCTGTCCAGAACAGCACTGAGAGGTTTTTGTTTGGCTCACAGAATCTTTTATTTTGAAAATAAGTTTAAAAAAAAAGAGATTCTAGGTTCTTTTTATATTTTCACTTCGTTCGTGCCAAAAAATAGACAAAATTTATATTTATCACTTAAAAAAAATTAATTAATGCAAATCCAAAGTAAGACTATGTGGCTCCTTCTAGGTTTAGATCAGTGGAAAAACCAACCCTAATGGCTCCTTTACTGTTAAAGGTTTCTGACCTCTGTTCTACACCAACATATATGTTAGTAGAATAAACTCATTCTGCGTGTATTTCCGTTTCAGTGCGAATCCTCTTTGGTGGGACCGCCTGCTCGCTGCTGGTGCGTGTCTTCTTGGAATGGAAAGAAACTTCCAGGTTCAAGCGACCTCCTTGGTGATGCAGAATGCCAGCAGGAAGTCACGCAATGAGACCATCCCTCAAACCCCGATTGTTTATCGTTTTTAACTTAAGTTAGGGTGAAAATGTAAAAATACCATGCAAAAAGCAAAAATGCGTCAATTGCATGTTGATCTTATTTATTCTCTACTTGTATATCTCTGTTCACATTCACTGTTTTTCTGTCATTTTCAATAGTCTTTTTTGACAAAACAACTCCATTGCTCAAAACTACAATACTTTTTCATCAGTAGCTAAACCAGACATCGCTCATTCATCCATGCTGTTGACACTGTCTGAATGTATCTGCTTCCTCCGCGGTGGAAATTCTGAAAATATTTGCACAAACATTTCGAGTTTCATCCAAACCTGGCTTTGAGATGAGCCGGTCAGCATCTGTTTACCTCTGCTAGTCTATGCAGGTTCACTGGTTGAGCAGAGATCTCATCTTTCATTTGTTATTTATTTGCTCGTTCTTATGTTTGTTTTAGTGAACGTCCTTTGCGAAACAAATGCTGCAAAGCTTGTACATATTTTAATTATCCATATGTGTGCGATTAAATTATCTGATGGAATTGTGTCATTTGTTTGACTGAAAACGAAAGAACAAACACTTTTACAGCCTTTATTAAGTAAAAATAGACTTCTGAGGGTCACACTGGACATGCAAACATATTCATCTATTCTTTTTTTTTCAGACAAGTGCATGAAAAAATATCACTTTTTTTAGCTTATGCAATGTGACAAGAAAGGAGTAATACTAGAGCGACAGACAAAAATGAACCATGTCACTTTGGAGTTTGATATCCAGGCTTAAACACTGCTTGGAAACCTTTGAGCTGCACAGAAATCTCCATTAGGCACTGCAGGATTTACGCTGTCGGACATGGTCGTGCGTGGGACAAAATTAGGCGTGGATTTCTTGCGAAATCTACAGCTAATTTTGTCCCAAGCGGCATTCCATACTCATTTGTACATTTCATGGTCATCATGATAACAATGTCTACATAAAAAAATCACAAGCATACAATGATTCGTAACCACAATCATGCACACGTCTCAATAAATTGTGCGTAAATGAAGAGCAGACGTTCTCGGTTTCATGGTTGCTTTAAGGCCTCTTAGATGAATTCTTCAAGAGAATCCTTTCTCACGCAGAAGTCCGGGTTTCCTCTTGTCCTTCTTCTTTTGCCTCAAAAAAAAAAAAAACCCACTGGCGACAAATAGATGCAAACATCCATATATTGACCGAACCATCTCCTGACCTCTTTTCCAATATTCTCAGCGTCTCCACTGGTTTAGTTTTTCTCGAAAACTCCCAGCTCCCCTCCCTCCCGTCCCGCTTTGCTCCTATTGGCTCTCAAAGTCGTAGTACTGGGCGTCTCCTTGCTCCTTCCCACCAAAACTTGGCAAAGGCTGCCCGTATTTGTCCACACACCAGCAGAAGCCCCGCTTTCGGCCTTTCGACGGACGGCACTGCAAGTGGAAAAAAAAAGGCGTGAGGGACGCTATTGAAACGACAAACCTTTATTTCTCCATAAATGTTAGCTAACTATTACGATAATTTGTTAATTGTCATTAATAAAATACAAAATAAAGAGAAAATAGCTAAATATGAAGTATTTTATAACTTGACAAAGGGTTTACATGATTTCCTTTCAAAATAAAAGACACCTTTTCCCATGAAGGATACTCTCAAAGCAAAAAATGTAATAGTAGATGTTTAATGGCAGCAGTGATATTTAAAAAGAGAACTATTAAATGTATATTATACTGCTCTTGATGCATCTTGCCCAGAAATTTGTAAATTTAACTAGCTCAAATGAAATCAAAACCAGGGCCGGCCCTGGGCATGGCAACCTAGGCAGCCGCCTAGTGTGCCATCTGTTGGAGGAGGCACCAAAGTGCAATGATGATTTTTTTTTTTTTTTTTACAGTTTAACACTCCACTCGATACGTGTAAAAAAATTTGATAATTATAACCAGTTAAAAAAGCGCAAAAGTTTGACATATTTAATCATTTTTCCTGGTGTTGCGCCCCTCCTTGCCTGACACAGCACCTGTCAAAGTTAGGTGGTGATTGTGGAGGGGGGGGAGGCTGTTTTATCTGTTAGTGCTTCTTTAAAATTTTAAGGATGAAAAAGCAGAAAAACAAGCCCTCATGGTAAGCTTTAAGGGAAAAAAAATAAGGAAGAGGAGGAAAAAAAACTGACTCAAAGCAGAGATATGTCTGTTTTTTGACAAAACTCACACACAACATTTCCGTCGAAAAATACTCGTTTAACTGACAATCACGTTTTTTTTTCCTCTTTTTAAACACTGGAGATGCCTGTCAAAATATCTACCATACTAGGAAAGATAAACAAAATGATAATGCAGTGGTTAGTGCGGCTGCCTTGCATTACAAAGGTTGGGGGTTTGCATCTTGGCTAGGGAAAAGTATTACTTAGCTTAAAACCTTTCTAAGTTTTTATTATTTAATTTTTGAGAATCAAAATTAAATAAATACTTTCAACATATTCAGAGAGCAGATATCACGTTTTGCATGGGGCACGATGCAGCCCACGGCCGGCCTTGATCTGAGCTAATTATAAGTGACCCGGTCCAGAATTTTCTGACTATTTTCCCGACCTAAAATCTTACATTTAAAATAAAATAATAATAGGCCAATGATAAACAAATGATCTTTATTCTTACTGTCCTCACTTACCTTTATTTGATTTACTGTGGTACAATGCGCCTTAAAATGTGTCCTAATTTTGTAGTAGAACTTTGGTAAACTTGGAAAAAAAACTCACCGCTTGATTGGTTACTACAGGAGGGGTACGAACTGCATCTCAACCGTTTGTGAATGAGTTAAATAAAGCTGACTGAAAAGTATGTTACTTTTTAATTGTACAAACATTTTTTTCTCGAAGAGCCACAACGGTGAGGTAAAAGAGCCACATGTGGCTCCAGAGCGTCCGGTTGCAGATCTCTGTCTTTAGGCTTTAAAGGTAAACAGAAACCCGGTAAAATATTTGCTCACAACCATTGGTGAACAACTGTGAACCAACATCTATTTTCAGAAGCTGGTGGCCGGTACGAATCATCTGTTGCTGATTATATCCCACAGCACCAAATTATGGGTACTACAAATGACTTACAGAGTTAGAGTTGGAGGTACGCGAGGCCTGCTATTTTACAGCCAATTTTACTAAAGGTCAACCTCCACTCCAGTAAAACATGCAGCTATTCATTTCAGGAGCCAAAGCAAGCGTGACGCTGCTCCACAGAGGAGAATGTGCTGATCCGGAGGGCCGTGAAACTGGTCATTTCTTTATGAATCCAGATTTAAAGGCAACTGAATGGTACAAATAAAAAAAATATTGCAGAAGGGTTCAGTTCTATTTTGGTTTAAACTTACGCAAGTGTCCAAACAACAACTAGCTGACGTGAAAAGTGTACCACACATAGAGTGCTGGAAGGTTGCGCTCAGTGTACTCGTCTCTATAAACAAAACCCGGTGCTCATTGCAGGTCAAGGAGAGCACCTCCGTCAGGCAGGAGATGAGAAAAGCTGCCTCTGCGGAGCACTGGCACTTAAGTGGCTCCATATGAATGAATCAAAACCCCTCATTTATTACAACCCGATCGTGGGTGTGAGCACAGGGGGATGGCTGCTGCTCTATTTCGGAGTCCAGCAATTATGGGGTGAGCACACGGGGTGCTGGTGGCCACCTTGACGTCTGTCTCCCTGGGGGAGTTCCCGTTGGAGAGGCTGCTCTCCCAGCCCACTGGGGTTTGGCCCCTGTGGTTGGTGCTCCCCTGCCAGTGGTTGGGGTCTACCTCACTGGTACGATGAAGCTCCAACATTGAGCTGGAACTGTGCAGCAGGACAACTTGGAGTCTGTAGTTTGAACCATGAAAAAACAGCTTTTCAGCTTTTAAGTGTTCAATTCTCACTATAAAGAACCCAAAGCGGTATTTTGATCATTTCACGCAATCCTCTGAAAAATGCGCTCTCAACAGCAGCCCCTCCCATACCCACAAAAGCTGTCGGGTTCTCATGTTCTGATATCACAGATTGAGAACCGCCCCTTTCAGGAAGAGTCTGCTGTGCCAGCTCCGCCCCCAGTCTAACACCAAATGCTATGTCCGAATTCCCCCTTACTCAATATATAGTGCGTTTGCCATTTTCTAGAGCTTTAATTCCAAAATCGAGTGCCCTAGAAATGTCCCATAAGTCTTTGCAAAAAACTAGCGTGCATCGATGCTCACTAGATTAGCGAATATAGACCAAAATGCATTGCAGTTGAATAATTGACAGCAAATAAACGTGTTTAAATGCAATTTTTTAATAAATCATCCACATTTTCCCCATCAGAACACAGTGGAGACATAAATGAACGTATCGATTCAATTTTTACTTCCTGAAATCGATGACGTCTTATTTGGCGTTTAGAAAACGTAAGAAAAGTAGTAAACATCGTGTCCGAATTGCCTTTAAAATCCAGGACACTAAACAGACACGCACTATATCGTTTTTTAGTCATTAGGAATTAGGGTGGAAATTTGGACACAGCCCAACACTTAATTTATTCATGGAGCTAGTGGTGATCAGGAAAAAAAAACTTTCATTTTGGATGCACAATACTGTATCGCACATGTGTTAAGTCATGGCCCTGGGGGCCGGATCCGGCCCTCCGTGTGATTACACCCGGCCCCCCAGATCATTTTATTTTATTTTAATTAATGACCAGATGTTATTTTGCGCTTATTTTTAACTTGTATAATTTTGACAAAATGTATTTTTATGGAGAATAAAATATTGGAAGTTATTTCAGTTTTAATCTGATTTATTCTGGAATAATATTCCTTCCTGCTTTAACTTATACTGTTACGGTTATAAAGTTTTAAAAATGACATTCTATTAGCTTTTTGGACTATTTTGGCATTTACTAAGATTTTTTTTAGGCTATTTTAGAGTTTAGTTAATATTTTAGCAACATACTAGCTGTTTTGGCTAATTAAGCTTTTTTTTTGTTTGTTTTTGAGGCTATTTCAGAGTTCGGCTGATATTTACACGCTATCTGTTTTGGCTAATTTAGGCTTTTTATTAGTTTTTTTAGGCTATTTTGAAGTTTAGCTATTTTTTCAGCTACATGCTAGTTTTTTTTTTAAGTTTTCTTTTTAGTTTTTTAGGATAATTTGGCATTTAGCTAATATTTTAGCTGGCTATTAGCTTCAGTGTTTTCAGCTAGTAACCTCAGTGATTTAAGCTATCAGCTTTAGTGTTTTTAGCTGTCAAGTTCAGCATCTTCAGCTATCAGCACTAGCATCTTCAGTATCCAAATTCAGTTTACAGCATTCACACTGGCATTATTGCAGGTAATGCTACACGTCGATTTCCTAATTATGTTAAAAATGATGTTTTTAAAGTTTTAAAAATTTAGTTTTAGAGTGTTCAATAAATGTTTATCCTGTTCAGCCTGTGATGTAAGGTGTGTTTTGGATTTTGGCCCCTTATGTGATTGAGTTTGTCTTCCAGTTGTGTCCTGTCTTTAATAAATTCCAACTCAAACATATGTTTGTCACTTTTGGCGCAAGGCTCCTTTAAGACACCCACACACACACACCAATTGGGCACAGTCGTAAAAAATCATCGGTGATTAGTCGACTATTAAAATAATCGTTTTTGGCAGTACTACCTGGAAATATAACGACTCGATTCCTGAAGCTCCGTCCACCGTTGCATGTGGGTGCTGCCCACTTCATGGCGTCATCCAAATGTTAATAGAGCCATTTGGTGCAGTTTCTTAAAGACCAGAACCCAGTTATAGCCACTTTGTTTACAAAAATATACTACAGTATTCTCATTTTTAAAATGTAGTTTTATTTTTAATCGGGTCATGCGCTAACTGGATGTAAAGCTCACATCTTAACCATCATTAGGTTTAAATTAACTAATAACTATATATGTAGCATTACTTGAGGTAATGCTAGTGCGAATTCTGTAAGCTGAATTTGGCCGTTGAAGATGCTAGTGCTGATAGCTGAAAACACTGAAGTTGATAGCTAAAATTGCTGAAACTGATAGCTAAAAACGATGAAGCTGATAGCCAGCTAAAATATTAGTTAAATGCCAAATTAGTCTAAAAAACTGAAAAAGCCTAAATTAGCCAAAATAGCTAGCATGTAGCTGAAATATTAGCTCAAGTCCAAAATAGCCTAAAAACCTTAATAATTGCAAAAATAGTCCAAAAAGCTAGCATAATGCCATTATAACTTTTAACTTTAATACACTCAGACTCCATAGTAACAACTAATCGACTATTAAATTAGTTGTCGACCATTTTGATAGTCGATTAGTCGTCGATTAGTCGACTAATCATGTCAGCCCTACTTTTAGGTGGGAAAACCTCATAAACTTTAATATGTGATCATATATATGGATATAGTTTACTCTGAGAGGCTTAATAAAATCATGCCATGCCCCCTTAAACAAATTAAACACTTGAGAATTTGACTTTTCTCACCTGTTTTTTCTTGTAAAAGCCTTTCTTGTCACAGTTTGGTATGCGGACGCCTCTGGGGTTGAGGGTGTTGATCATTTTGAGGCTGCTGAGGATGCTCTCCATCTCTCTTCGACATGGACCCTAAAACACAATCAATTAATTCTGCTGGGAAAATGCATTTTTGAGCATAAAACAAAGCTGCATTACGAGCTGTAATTCCATCATAATGGTGTCGGCGATATGAAAGAGGTGGCAGAATTCATCTGACATTTAGAGGCTTAGCCGTTTGCAAAAGCAGCTTAGAACTCATACATGTAACACAAAGGACGGATAAAAGGAGTCCAAGCTGCTCAAAGATGGAGCCAAACAGCTTGTCCCCGGGACCGAGTACTCCGGTTACTAATCAGAGCAGCCAGTCAAAGCCCATTACTGGAGTGTGCTCACTCCCCTGGCCAGAGAAAGATCAAAATAGCAGCAGGGCTTCCCAACAGCCACTCACAACGGCCAATCCATCATTCTCTGGATCTCAGTAAGCCCGGCACGCGGACGCCTTGTGGCCAAACAACCGCCTGACCCGGGTCAGCCGCAGGGCCGTGGTGCCCGCCTGCTGCCATACCGCTCTTGTGAGGCAGATGCCTGCGAAGCGTCAGCACCGCGACCCAAAACGTGTCATCACCCACAGAGAAAAACACATAGAGGAAGAAGGGAAAAAAACATTACTTACATACTCCGGCTCCTGTTTGGTTTGTAGGGAGAAGTTCTGTGGGTCGGTGATGAGGGGTCCTGGGAGACCCCCCATTTTAAAGCTCTGGGTTCTCTTCTGCTGTGCCTGTCTGAACACGTCGGACTTTGCAGAGGAGAAGAGGGGGTGGAGTAGAGGCTTCAGGGGTCCTGTGGGTCCGGCGGTTGAAGTTTGAGGGCCCGAGCTGATGTCTGGAAGTTCCTCATGATCTGAGGCAAACAAGGAGTTTGATTTCATTTTAGAGGCTATTTTCTGATTAAATACAGTTGAAACCGAATATAAATTCAGGCCCACCCCTGCACTGCATGGCATCCTGGGTAAAGACAGAAAATTGCGCCCCACTCTAGGGCTTTAATTTGATTGTCCCAGCTGGGACTCGAAGCCAGGATCTCTTGATCTTCAGGAAAGCGCGCTAAGCTCTGCTTTGAGCCTGTTTTTCCTCCTCTTCCTTTCTTTTTTCCCCATTATGCTGTCCCTGAGGGCTTGTCGTTCCATCCTTAAAGTTTAAAGAAGCACTAACAGCGGAACGCCCCTCTCCTCCCCCACACTTAGCTTAGACAGCACCAGCGTCAGGAAGGGAGGGGTTATTGAAAACATCAAACTTTTGAGTTATTTTATTTGTGTTTTTTCGATTATTACTTCTTTATTTTTACATGAGTGGTGTGTCAAACTGTAAAAAAAAAAAAAAGAATATTCCATCACTTTGGCTTGGCAACCTCTCCAGGCAGATGCTGACCTCGGCGGCCGCCTAGGTTGCTTATGCCCAGGGCTGGTGCTGTATAAATTGCTTGATTCTAAAAAATATTTGAGATGTTACAACCAAGAAATGAATGAAATTACCTCTTTTTGTGATTCAAAAGACAAAACTACCTAAATATATTATGAAATGTTGACTTTAAATGCAAAACTTTTGTAAAGTGTTCTACAAAAATAGTGCAGGGTGATAGAAATTGTCTATCGTGCCTTTTCTCTTCTATTGTTTTATCATTTTTATTCATTTATTTTTTATTGGTAACCTTTTGCAAAAAATGTGTTATCCTACTAAGAAACTTATCGTATTTTCCAGAGTACAAGTCGTATTGTCAATTCAAGTGGTCATTAAAGGACAACCACTATTTTACAGGGAAAATCCCAAATAAATGTGCCTATTTATATCTAAGAAGAAAAAAAGAGAAACACAATTAAGTCGCTTCTGAGTACACCGGTAAGTCTGACCCCTGGCTAAACTATGAAAAAAAAATGTGACTTATACTCCGGAAAATACGGTAAAACTGTTAGGTACTTTCTCATTTGTAACCATTCAGTTGTTTTAGTCTGAAGAAGTATTCAGTTACTACTAAAGCTGGGAATCACTGGGTACCTCATGATATGATCCGATACATGGCTCACAATATCAATATTATCACGATCCTGCGATAACTGGTAAAAAATTATCTCTAAAAAGTCACATTAATATACAAGAACACATATTTTTTGGGAAAACACATGTATATCCCAATTTATTTTTTTAGCTTGAAAATAATCATATTAAACTTTTGTCTTATTTTGTGCAAAAAAATAGACACTTTTGTGCAAATTAGCAATACTATATCCTTCATAACATTGACACCAATTGAATTATTTGTAAAATTCAATGTTATCATTATTAAACCTGAACAGCAGAGCCACTATATTGTGCAAAATGGTTGTAAACAACAGAACAAAAATTAAACAATTTAAGTAGCTGTCAGGCACATTAGTGCTCACGACAGCCACACTTGCAACGTGTGCCCTATATCCATGAATGGATTTTTAACAGACCATATTTCAAGCAAAAGTCACAAGTTTGAGGTCAAAATTTTCAAAGTTGCACAAAAAATGTAAAATGTTAGGAAAAAAACTTTATGATTTGCAAATTAAAATATTTAATCTTTGCTTCAAAAAAAATTTTTTTTTTTTGCTTAAAAATGTTTTTGTGTTTGCAAACTATTTTTTTGCTTTCAATAAAAATTTTTGCATTTACAAACTTTTTTTTGCTTTTGAAAAATATTTTTGCGTTTTGAAAACTTTTTTCTTGCTTTTGAAAAATTATTTTGTTTCCAATTTTTTCTTTTTGCCTTTTGAAAAAAATGTTGTGTTTGTCGTATTTTTTTTGCTTTTAAAAAGCATTTTTGCATTTGCAAACCTTTTTTTGCTTTTGAAAAATATTTTTGCTTTTTGAAAACTTTTTTTACGCTTTCGAAAAATATTTTTGTTTCCAAAATGTTTGCTTTCATAAAATATTTTTGTGTCTGAATATTTTTTTTTTGCTTTCAAAAAATATTCTTGCATTTACAAACTTTTTTTTTCGTAAAATATTTTTGTGTTCGCAGCATAAATGTTTTTAGATTCGTCGTGCTGCATCTCACATCAGCCTCAATATGGTGGTAGAAAGATCACTCCATACATATCTACCTCCAAAGGAACATCTCATCAAAGAATTATGAATATGACGTTTTATAGCCTCTTCAAACATAAACAAAAGATCGATACTTTGTGAGAACTCAACGAGACTCAATCACTGGACAAAATATCCGATTTATCCCAGTATCGATATTTTGGCCCTAGTTAATACACATAGTATGTTTTATACTTATACTCAACTGTGCCTAAAAAAATAAACAAGTACTCTACTTTTGGCCAGTTTATAGATGAGTTTACAGGTTAAAAAACAGATTTCCCTGGTTTCATTTGCATCCAAATAGTGCCTCTTACCTGTCCATTTACAGAGCACAGGTGTAGGTTTGACGGTCACTGACGTCCTGCTGCTGCTGCTGCTGTTTGCACAGATCCCGAGTCCTAACAGCAGAGCCTGCAGAGGTTTGCTCTCCCCCGGCTGGGGCTGACAGGTGAGCCCGGAGCCGCACCTGGCGGTGTACACGCCGCACCTCCGGCCGAGGCTGAGCGCGCAGGTCATGCAGCAGCCGCAGCCCGGCTCCCGCACCCTCTCCGCGCAGTCTTTGGGGAGAGGTTTGCACGACAGCCGCGCCGCGGCGTCGCACGGCTCGCAGCGGATCACCGGTCCGCTCGCACCTGACCTCCGGGTCAGCGATGCCGCCAGAACAAGCAGACAGAGCGCGCGGAGGGAGAGATCCATCATGGGAGAGAGAGAGAGCGAGGCGTCCCGCTGGAGCGACGTTCCACTGGTCAGCTCAGCTCATTCACATGGAGCCCACGGACAAAACATCTGAATATATATAGACCCCAGCAACCGTAGTCACACCCCCGAACGGCGGCTTGTGGTGCGCGAATGAATTCCCTCAAATCCGCTAATTGCCCCAGATTCAGCCTCCCCTAAATAGAATATGATCCCCCAATTTATTTCAAATTACTTTAACAAATACATGTTTTCCAAATTAACCATATTCAATCCTTAAAAGTGGATAAATGTACTCTAATCTTTTTTTGGTTCTTTATTGTTCATAAAATAATGCATCAAATTGAGGAAAAAACAAAAATTGAAAAATAAATAAAAATCAATCCTGAGCGCGTGTGCAGTAACATTTCTATCCACTAGAGGGCGCCAAAATGCCCACATTTAGAACAAACCCACTTTAAAAACAACGCTTTATTTCTGTTTTTCTCATATATTGTATTATACTAAGAGCACCATTGCCGGAAATTCCAATTTCTCGGAGTGTCATGGGTCTCTGGGTAAAGTCATACACGTCCCAAGAATGAATGGACCAAAGGCTCCAGTATTATTATTAGTTTGTTTTTTTAAGGAATTTTTTGTTCTCAAGTTCCTAATTTTTCTGTCATTTTTCAAGCATGTTCTTAGGATCTTCCTGTGCTTATATTTTTTAATTTTCTTACATATACCACAGTTGAAAATAAAAGAAATCTACTCTTATTTATCATGTGTTGTATTTTTATCTTTCATTTACGACAAATACTTTCTATTGGGTATAATATATCTGGTAAAAATTACCCAGCCAAAGTGATGGTATAACTTTTTTATAGCGGAAGTGTTCTTCAAGGCTGTAAAACTGTGACATTTTTATTAAATAAATAGGATGAAAGGATTGCTTGCTTTTAAATTATGGATATGTAGAAACACACAGTTTTGTTGGAAAATGTCACATGTGGAGGCTATGCTTGAGTGGTGGAAGAAGCATCAGTATTAACTTAAAATATGAACACTTGGCTGTAAAGTTTTCCCTTGAATTTTGTCACTCAGGAGAGATAACTCTTTCAAAAATCCTTCAATACCAAACCTGAAAGGTCCAATTTCAAAGTAGAAGTACTTCGAATAATCAAAAAAGTTCTTAACTCTTTGTAACCTGGGCCCTAAATCTAAATTTATTTCTATGTTTGGATTTATTTATAATATTTTCAACATAAAACACTTTTTATGTGCTTTTGGTGTATTATTTTATCCAGCACAACCTCACATATTTTGCAGTAAGAGTATTTTGTCATATTCTATTTAAACACTAGAAATACAATAATGCAAAAACAGAATATTCCAGCAGAAAAAAAGCCCTTTAGTTTGTTGTGGAAACTCCAAAAATTCTTGAACAATCGTTTGTTCAAATGTACAATATGTTCAAATTTAGAACAAACTATATTTTTTCTGAGCTTTTTTCTTGTGCGTCATTCACTGGATCAGTTTAGTCTTCAGGAAGGCATGACAAACATAAAAAACAAAATAAAATTGACTTTACAAAACAAAAATATATCAAAAGAGAAGATAGATTATGCACAGCGGCAAATGCTGCTGCTGTTCTGTGAAGTTGACAGTGAAGCCGAATAAATTGACTCGGATAACAACATCCAACCCTCAGAGCAAGACTGCAGCCGGTGCTGGTGTCTTCTCTACTCCCATCTCAAATGCAATCTCCAGCACACTCTGCAGCTCTGTTGTTGTCTGTTTCAATTTCAGTGACTGAAGCCTAGAGAAGCTCGGCTGTTGGTGTTGATTTGCTGCATCAGAACCCATGATGGCAGGTCGATTACAATGTCCAATATGCTGTCAGGAGGCACCATCTAAAGCCTGGTAATCGTTTGGTCTGTTTGGTTTAAGCGATAGAAGACACTGGGATGCTTCATCTGTGGAGGGAAGAACCAGCAAACAAAGCGCTTGTTGTAAAATATGTCTGTTTTTTCCGTGTTGTCTTTCTTTTCTCTGCTTGAATTATTCATATTAAAACTAACCTAAAAAATCTGGCATCTTTATTCTGAGCTGGGACGATTTGAGCCTTCTGAAGGAATTCTGTTTGAAACAAATACTTCTTTCCTGCCCGCCAAGGTGGCGTTTTACTGAGTGATGTCAAGTAAACGAGTCGACTGTACTGACCGTTTATTCCTGAACACACCATGAATTTAAAAACGAGAAGCATTTTTTCTGTATTGTTTTCAGTGATTTATTAAGTGTAAAGAAATAAAAGCAAAGTGGCCTGGGCGACGACCTGCTTTTAGCCGCTGATTCTGGGTTATCCCGTGTTTTAATTCTTTTAGATCTCACTGCTGCTTTTGACATAGTGGATCCCAGTGTTTATAGTCCAGACTGGAAGATAGCGCTCAGTTGGTTCAGATCTTATCTATGTAGCAGGACGTGCAGAAGATATTGATTGCTTGTCTTAAAGCTAACTTTCAGACTAAATATTATAAAACAATTAATCAAAAGTAACCCATCATTTTAAAAGGTGATTGATTAGAAACAAGAAGAAAATAGAAAATCTCAAATGGTTGAATAAGCTATTGTTCATTAAAATATAAAGTTTGCAATATTCATAAATAATATAATAATAATATTTGCTAACAGTATTTAAACTGTTTCTTTTATTTTCTGTGGATTCTTGTTTCTTTATCAAGTTTGTTTTCTTTGCAATGTCATTGCGCATATATATATATATATTTTTCTACCTAACATGTTTATGTCAATCTTTCGGTTCTGGATGTTCATTGGATGAAGTGATTACTCTGTCCAATCAGAAGCGATGAGGTGTGTGCTTCGTAAGCTCAGGTCTGCGTTCAGCCAGAGCAGAAAGACGTGCGAAAGAGTAGGAAGCCAATCAACGGGTTCAAACTAAAATAAGTCTACTTACTTTGTGGTGGAAACACGGTACATGTAAGTACTATATGTCTGAGTATGCTACGATGTGTGTAAATCATGTATTTGACAGAGAATATGTATGCTAATTGCGCTTAGCATTACCGCGCTAGCAGTGAAGCTAATTTTTGAAGCAATTTTCATATGTTAAGTATGTAATACTTGAGATGTAATTTTATTTTATTTTTTGGTAGTCTAAAAGACACTTTTATACAGTGGACCAGAGGAATCCAGTCTCTTTGGACCCTATTGGTGAAGTTTGAAGTACTCCAAAAAAGATTCTGGCTGCTAACCACAAGAGGGCCTGTCCTAGCATGGCGACTCCTGTTCCTGTCCCGCTCTGCTGACCACGTGTGAAACCCACCTGAACATCTACCATCTACCGTCCTCCATCCATTAAGTTGAAGGATTCGTGAGTACGTGCACGTCTCTTAAGCCCCTGTCACACTAGGCTGCGATTCTACGGAGTTCACACGGTGTTATGAAATTTCTCAGAACGCCATAGAAACGCAGGAAAATGAAGCGAAAATTGTTTCAATTTTCGCAAGATGGAGATGTCTCCGCGCTTTCACGGCGATTATGGCGTTCCTACGGCGCATCCGTGTCGTGCTACTGCGTTCCCACAGAGTTTTACTTGGCGTTTCACTGCGTTGTCACGGCGTGCTTACGGAGTTCACACGGCGCGCCAAGAGTTGTCACTGCGTGCCCATGGCGCGTGCACGGCGCAGGTGCCAGATAGTCCCTATGACGTCACAGCAGCGTGTATATATAAGCCAATAGTCAGTCAAACCCGCACTGTTCCTGCCTGTTCCCCAAAGCATCATGACAGGAAAAAAAGTCGAGAGAGGGCTACGAAAAATCAGCCCCCAACCCACTGCACCACCGTCTCCTCAACATGCGGAAGTGGAGCTGCTTCCGCCTGACTCTCCATCCCCATCAAGGTCAAGCAGCCCTTCCATCCAGGCACAAAAGACGATGACGGACCTGACTCCTGCTGAGGAGGATGATATGGCTATCTCTGTATGATATCTCCGTGCAAGCGCCCCTGTCTACAGCTGCGGCCTTGTGGCGATTATGTGCGTCCTGAGTGCGCGCCGACGGCGCTGCTGTGGCGCTCTCGGCGTTCTCAGTGCGCTGCTATGGTGCTGCCACATCAGAACGCCATGAACACGCCGAGCCACGGCGCGCACTTTGTGCATGCACAAAGTGCGCGCCGTGGCTCGGCGTCCATGGAGACACCACGGCGTTCATGGAGATGTCACAGAGATGCTACGGCGCTCATGGCGACCTTACTGCGTTCACCTCAGCGTTCTGCATTTTTTGATGGACGCCGCGCGATCGCAGCGAGAACGCTGCCCTGGTGTGACAGGGGTTTTAGTTGCTTTGCAAGTGAGAGGGCCATTTTGTTTTATTCCCCAACGATTCAGGCCTGCAACTTTAACAAAATTAATAAGAACTGAAAAGAAAAAAAAAGAGGGAAGAAAATTTAGAAATGTCATTGAATTGTGAACATTTGCAGAATCGTATTTTTATTACTTGCACTAAAGTTTTTACTATTTATTTTAATCAAAACTGTGTTGTATTCCATTTATTTTATTTTGCAAAAAGAAAGTCAATTGTATACAAAACGAATTATTCTTAGTAGGAAGTTTCATTTAAATTAACTCTTTTGTTTTTCCTGCTAAGTGGAGGCATTGCGAATTCTATTAACCTTAAATTATAATTAGTCTAAAATCCTTTATAATTTGGAACTTTAACTTGTATCTTCTGTTTGCCATATTAAAGTTTAAATAGAAAGTACGCGGGACCCCACCCATAGTATTGTTGCCAATAAGTGAAGAAGAATAAATAGCTACATGGGATGGGTGTTACAACAGATATTGAACTTTCATATTAAGACGAGGGCCAAAAAATATGGACTTGGGGTCCGCCAGTTTGAGACCCCTTCACTATATAGTGCACTATGTTGTGCGTAGTGAAGGAATTTGAAAATAGCCTTAGGGTTTTTACTTTTCCAGATTAACTTTGATGAAAGCTAAACTTGAACCATGCGACTTTTATTTAATTGACGCTAAATGAATAATGGTACTTTACATTGATTTTGGATTTTGTTTAAAGGATCACCAAACCCTAAATTAACTTTCTTTTGGCTGTTGACATCTATAAATGGGGCTTTAAAAGTGCTGTCTGTTGATCATAGCCATTTTTTTTGGCAAATTAAAATAAAACTGTTTAATTCTTTAAAATATAGTCAAAACCTGTTTGTGTGCTGGCCCCTACAGGTTGGAATGAAGTATTACAGTTGAATTTTTGTGATTGGCCAAACCATGTAAATTTCAGAAGTCTGACGTCATGATCTGCAGCTCCACGCTTGAGATCATGCAGGCAGATGATCGCCTGGATTACAGTGCATTTTGGGTAGTTTGGACTTTCACGTCACTTGTCAATCATCATGAAAATATCGCGGGAAATAGGCGGCTGCGGCTGGAAATCGGGCGCTGCGCTGGATGACTCCAAAACAATGCATTGTGGGAAACGGTGTTCAGGCAGTTCTTGTACTTTGACTTGATACTGATCAAAAATAACTGGCGCTAAATGAGAGAAATCTACGGATTTTGTAATTATTTCTGGAAAATAGTGAATCACTGATGTAAAAATGAACAATATTTTAACTAATTGGTGGTTTTATGTGTTATTGTTGCCTTTAAAAGTTAACTTTAATTTCAATTTTAACAGTTTATCTGGGACAATAGATATTAAATTAACCCCAGCGGCTATTTTTCATCTGTTGTCCACAGACAGATTTGATTATTGTTATCAAAAATATTACAGTAAAGTTCATACTAAGGAGGAGACATTCAACGGAATGTTGAGAACATCCCAAACTTCCTGTTCTCATAAAGTCTCGCTCTTCCCCTTCACCACCCCCGCCGGGTCTCGCCGATGATCCAGGCGAGGCGCGAGTCATCTCAAGCACACCTAATGATAACAGTCCTGCCCCGAAGCCCCTCCCTCTGACTGGATTTTCAAATTTCAACTGTGGGTGGAGTCAGCCTCCAACTTCCTGGTTTGGTTACCCTTTAATGCAAAGACCCATTTTATTGTTATAGGTACTTCCTGTTTAAAGAAAAAAAAAGATAACATCTGTTTTCTAATAATCCAACATTTTCTTTAAATTTAATCATATAAATAATGACTAAAAGGATTAATGTTTGTTTATGAAACAAAAAAAGGTCTTTGTCCATGGATGGGAAAAAATCCAGTCCAAGAAAATGGAGAACTTCAATTTTTTGCCAGTGTTTGGTGTTTTTGAGTCGTTTGAAACTCCAGTCTTCCTCGTCCACAGAGAACAGCATTTTTGTCTTTTAACTGCTCTGTTTAGAAAGTGTAAGTTTGGGTAGTTTGCATATTTGCCAGACTTTAAAATCAGGAAACATCCCACTCTCAAAAATTCCTGAATTATTTCATCTATAGCTCTTCGAGGTCACCTTTAATTGATCACAGATGAAAGATCACAGAAAGTACAAGTCCTAGAGCAAAGACTGAGCGGAACTTTTCTGCCTTTGCTTTTTAAAAATTTCCAAGAAGTCAAAAGTGTGGCCTGGCTCTCTGCCGCCTGCTAACAGACAGCCCTACAGCAGCGCAGTCCTCCTGGAATGCCAAATATTTCTTTCATTTGCTGAAAACGGCGTGCTGATTTCACTGCCTTTCCTGCACTCTTCCTTCCCTGGAAGGGGGTCTCCAAGCCACCTGTGCATATTTAGCATAGCAAAGGAGAACAAAAGTAATGTACGGCAGGAATGTGGTCCCACAGAGCAGCCGCTCAATATAGAGGGAGTGTGAAGAATGTGCTTTTGTGCACACAGGATATGACTGTACATATGTTTAACATAACCTGCTGACAGAGGCAGCTCCGGGTCCACTGAAGCAGCCTGTCTGTCCTAATCTGGTGGCAATTTTCCACTACTTAAAGGTGATTTGAGCAAATCAGATATACTTGCTTAAGCCCTTTGAGTGGGGCTTGTGGGCTCCAGAAGCTAAGCTTTAGCATACTGTCAACCAATTTGAACCAGCGCAAATTTTAGATTTCATCTTCGCATTCAAAAGATGTAAAGATTTTTGTGAAACAAACCAGAAATGTACTTATTTTTTTTCTTTGAAGGTGTATGCAACACAATTCTCTTGATTTGATATAGAATTCCTATTGTAGGAATAAAACTTTTTTTTGTTGATCATTATTGACGTGTGGATGTTCTTGTTGAATCTGTGACTCTTCTCATAAAGATTAATCTTTTTGTCACAGCTATTCTTGCAAAATTGCTCCAAAACTAAGATAAAAGTTACAAAAATAATCGCAAAAGTCCCCTTTTTTTGTCATTTCTGTAATTGTGGGGGGTCGTACTAAACTGTTTAGTTTAATAGGACAAGAAAAAACCCTTTAAGCCAATTTTCCAACCATCTGGAGGTGAGCAAAGTACGTCCGACCTACTCTAAAATACTGCTTTAAGTTTGTGCTGACTGATCACATGGAGGCCGTCAGAAGAAATCTTTTTAAAATGACAGATAGATAGATATACGTTTATTGTCACTGTCCAAATCAACAATGAAATTGCAGCATTCACTACCCAAGGGCAAATAAGAAATGTGACAAGATATAATGAATTATGTACAAAAAATATATTTCCAAATGTAAGTAGGTAGGACGTGTTGACAAATATACACGAGATACACATACATATGCATGTGCTATTGTAAATATTATATCTTATGTGTAATTTCTTTCATCTGCATTTATTCTTTTTTTAATAAGCTCTAGAAATGGACGCAGAGATATTAGCAGTGATTAACACAACCATTTGCCCCCTTTGATTCTTCTATAGCTGGCACCCGTGCAGAATTTTTCTGATTATCAGGTTTTAATAATGAACAATATAAAGAGCCACGAGGCAGGAGGCCACCTTTCATCTGAGTCCAGGGTCAGTAAATCATTTCTTGCCGCGCTCTAGCTGTGAAGTTGTCACGGCCCTCGTTTCTGAAGGCTCGGCCCTTGAGGAAGTCCTGAGCCGTAATTAGGTCTGAGCAGAAAAGAGTGGAACTCTTAGCCTGATTAGTCTGAGTGTGGTGCCACTTTTTTTTTTTCGGCTTTGATCTCACCCGCCCCCACGCCCACCCTATGGCAACGCCACAGCTATGTCCCGGACATTTTGGACCTTTCAGGATTTTCCAAGAGTAGCATATTTATTTTCATTTTTTGTCTTTTCATTTGCAAACTCAGAGCTTCTTAAATAAAATAAAGCAAAAATCTTTTTAAAAAATAATTTTCTATTCATTATTTTTCAATAATCTCTAATAACTTCCACCATAGTGAGAAACGGCTTGAATTTTTAAAGTTACTTTGAGATTTTCTCCTGGATAATCATTGTCAGAAAGTTTTCAATCATCTATCCGTGATCTAAACCTACTTTATTCCCAATTGGGGTTATGAGGCTGCTGGAACCTATCCTGCCACTAAAGGGTGAAGACGGGATACACAGTGATATTCTTCATCCTTTAACGAGGTATCAGTATTTGTGTTCAACTAAAATTGAGAAAAATACATTTAAATAAAATTAATTTATTTTGACTTATTTATTTTGCGTGACCAATGTTCTCATTCATAAGTGCTTCAAAAGCAGAGAATTCCACCTGGACTTGCATTTCTGGAGTCACAAACATAAAAAAAGAAGAGTGGTCACCAAAAATTTGCCCCCAGTGCTTAACTACACCTGTTTTTGTTCAGTTTGATAAACAAACTGCAAAAACTGAATCTTATAAGAAAAGTAAAAATTTCCTTATTTCAAGAAAAGTTGACTTATATTCTACCTTGTAAGAAAAATAACCTTAGTGAAAAAGTTTTTCAATAGAGGCATTTGAAATGAAAGGGGTGTCCGAAATAGTTTTTTTAAGGGACTTCGAGTTCTGCATCGATTCCATTGACTTCATTCGCCATTTTTCCGCTCCTGGTTTCACTATTTTTGGACCAGACTGCCTTAGTAAGCAGTGATTGGTCCAAGAATCTGTCAATCAAATTCTTCGAACGTTTGCGGTGCGGCCAGCAGGCACCACGTGCTCTTATTGGCTCACCTGATTGGTCAGTTTATAACTTCAATGACTGCAAAAAAGAAAATATATAATGAAAAAAAAAAAATATATAGGTTTAGCAAGAACATTTTAAAAAGAGACACCAGAGCAAGAATGGTTAATCTGACAAACAGAATGACTGAGTAATAGCTGTTTATTTTTTTCAATTTAAGTCTATGGAATTTTGGCTTTCGGGGACCAGCGGGTACTTCCTGTTGGCGGTAGATCCCTCCGCCGGTAGGGAGAGAAGTGCTTTTCTTCACGTGGGTGTGCTCTGAAGTACAGAAGTTTACATTTAAATGTAAGTAATGAGTTTCTGTTTAATGGGGAACTTTTTAAACGTATAAAACTGATGTTGTTATGTTTTTTCCGAGCGCTAACAGAGCTGCGCTAATTTAGCTGACGGGCGACTGTTGATGACGCCATCGAGTGGGAATAACGTCCAAATTTGAATACAGAAGAAATCTCCGTTTTGAGGGCTAATTTCTTACCCAATTAGCAGATGTTTTAGCTCATTTAACTTTTTTTTTAAATATACATTTTAAGAATTTTTGACTCAATGTCAGGCCAGGTTTTGTAAGGCTGTTTTTATCAAACACGTGCACAGTACAGTTGACACCAGACACACTACCTCCCATCTTCTAATGGGTCGTATTTGCAAGCAGCAAAAGTTCGCAGGTTTGTGGGAAACTCTTGGACTCTTTCAGACCAGTGAAGCTCGGGCAAGTTTGGAAGTGTGTTGGGCTTTGTTCGTGCTCAGACCTAATGTTTTCTGTCATGAAAGCCCACTTTTTGTCTGGCAGTGCTTTTCTGAGGCCTCATTGTAAATCCACGCCAGAATAAACGTTCTATTTTAGTCTCCAGCCTTTGTTCTGCTTCAGAGGAAAAGCGTTGAACCCTGCCCCTCTAATTAAGTGGCCATAAAGATGCTGCAGAGCCGCAGTGGTCGAGGAATGACATTGAGCTTTGTCAGCCTAATAAACAAGACCTTTCTCTTCCACATCAGCTGCAAGCTGTCATTAAAAAGAAAGCCTGCTGGAGAGTTTATTCCACTGCCTTAATTAAACTGTTTTCTTTCAAAATACATGTCATGTGTACGTGTCAAACTGTACATACACATCTTAATAATATCATGTTGCATAAACACATTAAGCCATGCTATTTATACTAAAAACCCATGTTGCTAAAACACAATAGATTTTAAATCTACACATGAATACATATTTATGGATATAATATGCTAAAGTTAAACAAAAGCAATGATTTAGAAATACTTTTTTCACTTAGTTTACTGCCTCTCATGTTAGAAAAAAATGTGCAGTTTCTGACATTTTTCTCATATCATAAAAAAAGCTATTTGCTTTATTGGACTTAAACATATTAAATGTAATTTAGGGGCTGCAAACTTCTTGCCTGTTAAAATTAATAATTTTCCCCACATGTTAAAGCATATTTCATGAGAAGGAAAGTTAATTTAAGCTTTATAGCTTTTACAATTTAATGTGATGACTGAAAAAAACCCACACAGATATTTAGCTTGTTCAAAAAGCTAAAACAAAAGGCTTCTTTATTTTTGTTGTTAGCAGTGTCCTCTGCTGGCAGACTAATTAAACTGACAGTAGAGCCTTTCAGATAAAAAAAACAACATAAGTGACTGTAAAACGTTCTTTTTTCTTTTGTTTTAAGGCGGGATGCACAAAATGTAGAATAAAATACAATTGTATATGGTGCGTTTGCAGTTTTCCCACAAGTTTGTAAAAGAAAAGAAACTTGTTTATTTAAATAATATTTGCTTGTTAGAAATGGAACGTTTAAAATTACATAATTATTTGACATAATTATTTTTGTGCAATAAGTGTGCCATCCATCCTCACAACTTTGACTGTTTTGTTGTTTTTAATTAATCTGGATATAATTATGTAATTTTTTGTGTTGCATTTTTTTCTACCAGTTGTAGACTTGAATGTAACAGAAGATTAGGCCACAGTGACGTGTGTTCTGAAGTCTCTCTCAGAACAAAGACAAAACTGGACCTTCTTTGATCACGCTAATATTCTTCTGGGTGTCAGATTTCATCATAATGCAAGTACAGTTTCATTAAGTCAAATTTTAAATTCTCTCTAACCTGTTGACAAATTTCCCAACACACATATTTGTTTCTCTTCATACAAATGCTGCTGCTGGGTCAGCATCCGAATTCTTCCCCTACCCCTACAGTACGTGTCGAAGTCAAGGCCTGGGGGTCGGATCCGGCCCATCAGGTAATTATATCCGGCCTCCAGATCATTTTATTTCATTGTTATTAATGGCCCGATGTTATCTCGTGCTTATTTCTAACTTGTATGATATTAAAAAAGTATATGTTTAAGGGAAATAAAATTTTGAAAGTTATTAAACATTTAAGTTAATTCATTCTGGAATAATCTTCCTTCCTGTTTTTATTCATATTTATTTTAAATAGCAGTGTTTTTAAAGTTTTATAAATTTAGTTTTAGAGTGAACAATAAATTTTTGTTTTGTTCGGCCCGCGACCTAAGGTGTATTTTGGATTTTGCCTCCCCGTGTGATAGTTTGACACCCCTACCGTAAGACATCAGCATACCCCTCCAATTGAAGGGGCGTTTGAAGTGAAACGGGGTGTCCGAAATAATTTCTTTTAAGGGTAGAGCGAATTCGAGTTCCGTATCCCTCCACCAGTGGGTAGAGCCGTGTTGCGCTGTGCCATGGAGGAGAAGTGTATTTCTTCCCATAAGTAAAAAAATAAAGAACAGAAGTTTCCATTTAATGTAAGTAATGGCTTTTTGTTTTAGTATAACCTTTTTAAAATAATAGAAAAATCGATGTTATGTCTTTCAGAGTGTTAGCAGTTCAGCGCTAACTGTAGCTGACTGGCAACTACTGATGACATCATTGAGTGGGGGTAACATCCAAATTTGAAGACACGTTTGTCTGAATTCCCACCCTAATCCCTGACTACTAAAAATTGATATACTGCTCACAAAAATTAAAGGAATACTTTTTTTATTGGGCCTGGCATGAATTGAATGAAACCTGTCTGATCATTTCTTGTTGGTTAATCAGCTGAGGGCCTCGTTCATCAATTTCATCTGTATTGGTGTTCATGAATTAACAACAGGTGCACTTCAGTGGCAACAATTAGAAAACCCTCCAAACAGGACTGGTGTTACATGTGGAGGTCATTTCAAGTTTCTCCCTCTTGATCTTTTTTGGCTGGTTTTCCACTCGTGCTGATTTTGGCTTGAGTAATTATCTCTACTGGCTGTATGGGGATTCCTTAACCCTACAGAAGTTGCACAGGTTGTCCAACTTCCTCCAGGATGGAACATCCCACATGTCCCTGCAGCAAAGAAGGTTAATGTGTCGTCCCAGCACAATCTCCAGAGACCATCGGAGGAGATTTCAGGAGGACCTGCTGGTATTCTGGAAGCTGGACAGGAACGTTAGAAGGTCCTTCAACCCCTCAGCAGGACCCATACTGCTTCCTCTGCTGCAGGAGGAACAGCTGAGCACTGCTCGGTGCCCTACAGAATGACCTCCAGGTCCACTGGTGTGAATGTCTCTACCCAAACAATCAGAACAGACTTCATGAATGGCCTGAGGGCGAAGTCCTGTAGTGGGCCCTGTGCTCACTGCCCAGCACCGTGGAGCTCCACTGACATTTGCTCAAGAATGCCAAATTCTGTACTTTTCACAGACGAGAGCAGGTTCACCCTGAGCGCCTGTGATAGACGTGAAAGAGTCTGGAGATAGGAAAGTGAGACGTTCTCTGCCTGCCTTGGTTCAACATGACAGGTTTGGTGGTGGGTCAGTGATGGTCTGGGGAGGCATATCCATGGAGGGATGCACAGACCTAAATTCTCTACTGCCTAGGAAATGGTGCTCTGACTGCCATAGGGTATCCAGATGAAATCCTTGAACCCATTGTCAGACCCTACGCTGGTGCAGTAGGTCCTGGTTTCCTCCTAATGCACGACAATGCCCGGCCTCACGTGGCAAGAGTCTGCAGGCAGTACCTGGAGGATGAAGGAATTGAAACAATGGAATGGCCTTCATGATCCCCTTACTTAAACCCAATAGAACATCTCTAAGACATTATGTTTGGGTCCATTAGGCGCCGCCAGGTTGCTCCTCAGACTGTACAACAGCTCAGGGATGCCCTCACACAGATCTGGGAGGAAATGCCACAAGACACCATTCATCGTCTCATTCGTCGTCTCATTAGGAGCATGCTGTGACGTTGTCAAGCATGCATACAAGCTCATGGGGGGAACACAAGATACTGAAAAGCATTTTGAGTTGCAGAAATCAAGTTTTGGTGACTAGCCTGCCACATCTTCATTTCACTCTAATTTTATGGTGTCTACATAATTGAGCCTCTGTCGGCTGAAAACTTTTATTCCCATTAAAAGACTTGGCATCTTTTTGTTCCTAAGACACTGTCCTGTCATTATTTGTATAGATATCCAACTTCATATTGAGATCTGATGTATCGAATGTGTTTTTTTAAAGTGCTCCTTAGTTTTTGTGAGCAGTGTATTTTGGGGGACTATCTAGTGCCCTGGATTTTAAAAGCAATTCGGACACACATGCTCACTACTTTTCTTACATTTTTTTAAACGCCGGATATGACATCACAGAGTTCACAAAGTAAAAATCTTATCAATATGATGTCCATTTGTGACTCCACTGTGTTCTGATGGTGAAAATGTGGATGGTTTATTAAAAAAGGACATTTAAACACGTTTTTTTTAATCGCAAAAATTGTTTCACCACAATGCATTGTGGTCTATATTCGCTAATGTAGTGAGCATCGATGCATGGTAGTTTTTCGCAAAGACTTTCGGGAAATTTCTAGGGCACTCGATTTTGGATTTGGACAGCACTAGGAAATGGTGAACACACTATACTACATAGTTAGTATAACAGAGGAATTTGGACATTTTCCGTAACTTTCCGCTTGGAGGGCTAAATGTAGGGGCATGGAAAAGCCGTAGGGGGAAGAGGAAGAATTAAAATTTAGTGAAGAACAACCTCTGTGTAACACTTTAAGAAGTTAAGGGTGGCATCAACTCAAAAAATTGGTCTCAACTGGATGTTGGTGTAGAGGTGCGCAGGATTAAGATTACCGGTAGATGAGATTAAGACATCATAAAAGCCCCCTTTTTTAAAGTTTCACTGTTTATTTACATAATCCTTGGAAAATATAACACAAAAAAAGAGCAGTACACAATAAGTAGTTCAAGTCTAACTTTTTATACATAGCTTTTGTTGCAAGTTAGAGCTCCTCTCTAAGTAAACAAGCAAACTAACAAAGTCAAAAGTAAGAATATTTTCTTTTGTAGAGAGAATGTGTCAATAGCTAAACATTTTCCTTTTCCCACCACAAAGCTTTGAAGGTCTCATTGGTTTTCGTTTTACATTTTTTTATCGTATTCATTAATAAACAATAATTTCTCAATAATTTGGCACTTGCGAGTGGAATAAACCAATGTACCGTATCAAATGCAGCATGTTTTCTAGCATTTCATGTTCAGTCAGTATATATTAGAGTTAAGTTAAGGCTTCTTCTTCAAACATTCTTTCAGTGGAACACATGCACACACAATCAGCACACAATCAGCACACCCACGCTCCCATAAAAATCTTACAGACAGCTTTAAAAGTGGTCATGGCAAAATACATTTCCAGAAAAATCCTGCTCAAATGAGCTCCATGCATGCGAAACATGTACACAAGAAAAGTGTAAAAAATATACATCAGGGAGATGAAAAAGACAAAAAGTCCAAATATAGTCACTATGTTCTAAAGAAAAAAAACATGTTTTTTCTTCTGGAATACTGACCAGATGCAGCAAAAAGGGGCTTCCAAAACTGCAGTTTGTTACTGCTTGCGTTCAGTTTTTTGGTTAAAAAGTATTAATTTTTGCCAAACTTTTGGGGATCATTTTTGTTCTTTTTCTTTACCACAGTATATATACAGATCATAAACTTAACAAAAATACTTTTATTTATACAATATGTTTTCTTTAGTCACCAATTGGTAATAATGAGTGTTTTGGAAATTCCAGTTATTATATAGGATTGAAATGTTTCCCTCCTCATGTTCAGTCCTTTTCTATCTTTCTTGTGCTGCGTTTCCTCGCTGGTGTCCAGGTCATCAGCTCTGTCCTACTTACTCCTCTGAGAGCCAATCATCACCTTGGACACGAAGTTGACGATGGCACTTGCTGGTTGCTCAGGGTCATGCTCTGCAAACAAATGACAAATGTTGTCCATGGAAGTGCCGGTTTTCCTCGCCACAAAGCCGAAGATCCTGAAAAGGCAGAGAGGAGTAGTCAGCACTACTTTGGTACCACAAATAGAAACTTGTTTTGATCTTTTCTTTACTGACTGGAGATCTTAAAATGATTGTTTTGAACTTACTTTGCTGAGGGGCAGCCATCTTTTTTCCACCTATGAGCAGCAACAAACCGCAGTATTAGCTTAATATGCATGTTATTTCTCCACAACTACCATTTTTTTTCTAAATATAAGTCTCAGTTTCTTTGCTAGGTTTGGCTAGGGGTGTGACATATACTTAGGTGGGACTTATAGTTGACTTTCAAAAAATAAATATTCATTATTTTCCCACTAACAACTGGATGCTCTTTAGTGGTTGTTTCCCACTAAGACCGCTAGAGAGCACTGTAGGTGTATGCTATCAGTATTTACTACTGAGCAACGCAGAAGAAGCGCCATCCAAAACAAACATGGAGGAGAATCTGATCGTTTTTCCCCTGAACCTAATTATATTTTTCTTATTTGCATCAAAATATTATTTTTCATGTTTATTTCCTCAGAGTAGTGCGGGACAACAAGTCATCAAGCTTGGTTACAAAAACACGGAAGTTCTGCTGAAAGCGCCGTCATTCAGGCACTGGCTCCCTGCAGTAGAAGCTTAAGATCGCCGTAAGGAAAGAAAAAGACTGTAAGATCTCATGTACCTAAACATGAACATGAGTTTACCAATACTTTAGTAGAGCTTTTAAAAGTAAAAAACTTAGATCAGAATTTTTTGTTCCCAATCTGATTCAGAGTCACTATATTTTGTGTTTTATATCTAGCTGTTTTGGCTAACTTAAGCTTTTTTTTCTCAGTTTTTTAGGATAAATTTGCATTTACTAATATTTTAGCTGGCTATCAGCTTCAGTGATTTCTGCTATCAATTTCAGTATCTTCAGCTATCAGTACTAGCATCTTCAGGCCAAATTTAGCTTGCAGCATTCACACTAGCATTATTGCAGGTAATATTATATATCTAGTTTTTAGTTAGTTTAAAGCTAATGATGGTTAAGGTGTGCTTTTTACATCCAGTTTGTGCAAGACCCGATTAGTCGACTAATTGGACAAAATAATCAGTGATTAGTCAACTATTAAAATAATTGTTTGTGGGAGCACTATAGTGCTAATAAAAATAAGATATCCAAACACTAATCGGGAGACAACATCCGATTTCGATTGAGTCTGAAACTACCTGATCGCATCAAGACATTCCTAAAATAAACCAGATCTCTCAACATTATCCGTGTCATTCGTGCACTACAAATGAGACATAAGGCTGCAAACATGATGGTAGCTTCTCCCTCACGCAATGGGAGCTTCTACTTTACAAACATGTTTTTGAACAAGCGTTGACCATCACATTTGACAGATGTCAAAAGAGGTTGCGAATGTAAATTTCATCCTGCATTGACACCCTGGCGTGTGGCGTGCTCAAGAACACGGTTTCGTGAATGCGCATTCAGTGGGTGGTGTTTTGGCAGTACAGCAAGCCAAAAGGATAAAAAATCACAGGAAAAGGGGACATGGCAGTACCTCACCTCCACATGTACCACGGATAATAAGAATTATTTTAAATATTTAAATGGTCCCACAGTCAGTTTCAATACTACAATTAATACAAAAAAATGAAGGTTTAATTTTAATTTTTCATTGAAGATTTAATTTGGACATGGAGGGAGGGGCAAGGAAAATTTGCATATTAAGCATCCTTTTCTCTCAGTTTAAGTAGATATGGTCTCCAGACATGTAAATGTAATCAGAAACTACATGTTTTTACATTTTTGTTTAAGTTCAAAGATGTATGAGTGTATATTTGTTTTTGAAGTACTTTATATATGTTTTCTCAAACACATGTTTAAAAGTTTTGAAAAAAGTAGTTTTAGGCTTTTATCCTGTTGTTTTTTCCTGTTTCAGCGTTGTCACGATTAACCATGAAAAACTTAAACCGGTTGATCTTTCAACACATGATCAATGAACGCCCGATTTGTTCGTGGACTGGACTTAAAAAAATTTGAGCGTTTCGGACGCAGAAGCCCAGAATTCTGCTAAACACGCATTTGCATAGCCTTTTCATTGAAAACGTAAATTTGACTTGTATGTTGCGGTCAGTGTGAACGTAGCATTATATCGGGTTTGGCAGGTTTGTTTAGAAGCTTGGCTCTTTTCTCCCAAAAGTGGTATTTATATAGCTCCAGTGAGACTTTTATGAGTTTTACATCATTGTTATGCATAAACTGTTCTTGCGACTTATATAGGTGTGATTTATACCCTAGAAAATACTACAATACTGGATATCTTTACAATAGTGCACAAGTGGCCACAATTTTTGAAACTTGAAAGTAGCAAAACTCACTTTCTCTCCTGAGGATCCAGCGCACAGAAGATCACCGTGTTAACACTGTAATGCCTCCTGAAAAAGAGTCTGGAAGGACGGGAAAGTTTGGTTTATAGAAGTAGGTTTGTCTTTGTGAGAGCCACATGAACAGGATGTGCCGTACTCACTTCCTCTGGTTGTCTGTGAGGGTGATTCCTTGGGAGGAAACTTTGAAGTGGACAACGGTGGAGGTCGGCGGCGGGTTCAGGTTCAGGGTCATAGTGGTGGCTTTTTGCACCGCCTGTGTGCCGGTTAGTGACTCCATTTCCACCGAGCTCAGGTACCACACGTTACAGGCTGCGGCAACAGACACGGGTCGTGTGGAAAGAACAAACAACAACAGGGTGTTTTCACTGAGACAAGAAAAAAAAAATGACTGAAGTGTTTTAAGTCATTGTGTTTTTCTTCTTCTTAAAAAAGCTGCTTCATTACCTGCTCCCTGTTTTAGCAGCTCAGCAGCTGAGTTTGTGACAGAATGGGCGGGGTTCTCCACCTCATCCTCCAGAGGATCTTTGACAAAAAACACAAGAGATCAGCCACTACACCCACATGTATGATTATCAAATGGTCACTTGGGAAAGCAGTCGGGGGTAATTGCAGGTTTGGGAAGCCGCGAAACTTCAATAATTCCTGCTTTCTGTTTTATTCTCCGATAAATGGAGCGTGACGAGAGCGCGCGCTTACCTCTGTCAGGTATAATAAGTTTGCAGGGCAGGGCCAAGGGAGTGATTGAATGCTGGCAGACCAATGCGGTTAAGCTTCCTGCAAAAAAACAATAGAGTGGAGAAACAAAATTATAGTTTAGGATAAGTGTGCACAACACTGACTGCTGTTTTTCACGCACTGAAAGTGTAAAAGTTAAAGTAATGAACCGATAAAAAGTAAGAAAAGCTCACAAATTTTAACGGATAAAAAAGGTACAACCCTAAATATCACCAGCAGTAAAAGTAACAAATGAGCTACACACATGCAGTTGAAATGAAAAAAAAAAAAAAAAAACAAACTTGGAGGAAAAATCAAAGGTGACTAAATCCTCAAAATAAATGTTGTGCATTCAAAAGTACTGGATTTAGCAACTCCTTTGGTACAATTCCCTTTTTTGTCAATAGAGGGCAGTGTTGGGCATTAAGTGCTGCTTTATTCAAATATCCAGGTGGGGGCGCAAAAGAGAGCAGGCACTCACCAAAGTAAGGCTCATTGGGACAACCTTTCAGCCGCACTCCTTTTTGTGTGCACTCGATGAGGAAGTGCCGCACTAATTCGTTGGAAAAATCTCCACCTGTGAGGAAAAAAAAAAAGAACAATATTGTTTAGACTTGAATTCATTCAATTTGAAACTAAAAATGCAACAACTTCATGAACTTATGTTTCTGAAAAACAATCATTTTAGTTATGAGAATATTTTTTTTAGTTTCTATGTAAGAATGACTCATTCTATTAATAAAAAAAAATCACATTTTGCTTGTTTTAAATCTTTACCAATATAAAAAAAAGGTTTTTATTAACAAAAAATATATATATTGAAAAGGAAAAAATATCCTTGATCCCCTGAAGCCCCAAACCAAAATTTTTATTGACTTCTCAGAAGTTGTGATAGCACAAAAAATCTCTAAATTCAGTTTATCAAAGACCTACTCTGATTGTGGCATTTCTCTCATTCATATATATATATATATATATATATATATATATATATATATATATATATATATATATATAAACAAGATTAAAATGGCATTTCTTAGTATTTCTTTGTAAAATTGTTGTGAAACAGGACCAGACAAAACAATGCAGTAGTCAAAAGCTTTTAGTTGTGATGTAAAACCTTCTAGTAATGTAATAACTTGTAGAGACAAATGGATCCATTAACGTCTTTGTTTTCCTCGTCTAAGCTACAGTTTGGTTCAAAATTGTTCGTCAGGATAGCTCATTTATTTCTTGCCATTTTTGGGGTCAGGGTCAGGGTCGTGGGGAGCTGTAAGCTAGCAGGAGTGTGTGTGAACAGGTGGGAAATGGGACAGGCTTACTTCGCGGAAACATTTCTGCCCACAACTTGGAGTCGAATTTCTAATTGATTATTGCCGCTCTGCAGAAACTTTTCTTTGTCCAAGAAAACAACACAAATGTTGGTTTACAAAAGATGATCGGAGTGGGTCTTTGGTTATGAAAGATCTGGAAGGCAGGAGTTTGATGAACCCTTTCTCTTTTGGATGTGTTTGGTTTCCTGTTTTCAAGGAGTTGAAACGGCTCGAGCTCTGTGTGGTGCTGGACTGTGTCATGGTGTCACTTCAGCTGCTACGAACCACAGAGGGCAAACAAAAGGACAGGTGTGAGCAGAGAAAAAATGAAGGACAGAAGGAAGGGAGCTGAGGGGCGGGGGACTGTTAAGTGTCACGATCTACTTCAAGCATGTCTGTGCTGCTTTCATGTCAATGTTATCAGGCCTGGATAATAACAGGGTTCAATGTGAACCACGCCGAAATGTTCCAACATGGGATTTCATCCATCAGCATGTCCTTCTATTAGGCATATACTTGTGACTTTTTAGAGCTTGTAAAACATGTTCATGCAAGTTCACCAATTCTCCTCCTGCAAATACTTTTCAGCACATTTTGAATGTTGCTAAAGGAAAAACTGAGGTTGTCCTGTTTGTTGAACGATACAAACTCAAACTACTTAACAAGATTTTGTGTGATTTCAGTCTTCATATTTCTGACTTGCGAAAAGGAGCTTCTGTTACTAGTATTAGTATTTCTACATAGTTACAGCAAAAATATAATGTGCATTACTAGCAATTCTCGGTTTAAAACTAAACCATATGTCACATCTTTGAAGCAAATTGTGGAGAAGGTGAATTGTTGCATTTCTACTGCATATTACATTGAAAGTGTCAAACACCTGTTAAAGACGGATTTATTTTTTATGGTTTTATTAACTGATACTAGGCTTTGTCTAAACCAACTGAGAAAGTGGTCTTCTGTAGCTGCGTTTCCATTGATTAGGACATTGCGCAAATTGGATTTGCAAAAATAAATTTGCATAATGGAGATACAAACTTTTCTTTAAAAGTCAAGTTATAAAAATGTGTTTTTGCGCTTGGAGAAGGTGGTTTTTGCAATGAAAACAGTTTTTTAGAACTAAATGAAACACATGACTAACAGTGACTGCATCGCTGCGTCACTGCACCGCAAGAAGTCCCACAGCGTCACACAGGTCATCAAAAGTTGGGCACGTCATGTAGAATTGTTGGATCCACAGCTCCTCTGTAAAATCACGGACCATAATTTCCTAAAATGGCTTCATTTGTAGCTGCTCCATGGCCTGAATAAGATGCCAACGTCTCCTTTGATAGATGATGATGAGCGCTAAAAATTTGAATGTTTCTGCTGTAAATCAGAGTATTGCTCACATCCATCTCTGTGTTTTCAATAACTTTTCAGTTGAGTTGGTTTGTTTTTATTTGCTTAATTATGAGAGAATGGAAACACTGTCATTGAGAAATTGTTTTTTTTTTCGACATTTCTAGAATTTTTTATAAACGTTTTTGGCATATGTGTAATGGAAACACAGCTAGTTATTTCCTTATTATCAAATTATAAAAAGAGAAATTTTCAGAAACTTTTAGGTTTTTGTTGTTTTTCTGTAATATACAAAACCAAAATCATGAACCAAAAGGTGAGGTTTGAATCAAATTGTAGGGAAAGTGGATCATTGCATTTGTAGCATATATATATTTTTTACTTTATAATATATCATTACTGTCTTATTATTTTCATTAAATATAAGACTATGTGGGGATCTTTGTCAGATCCATAGCCAGAATCATCCTGGCTGGAAAACTTTCTGTCTCTAACGTGTGACATACAAACACACAACGTAGTAAGCAGTCACAGAGAACCATGTTGACCTGAACTTGTGGGATATCACCTCCTTTTATCAGATAGAGTTATGTGGGTCGAGGAGATTTCTAAACAATGTGCTGGGATCAGAAACACGTTCTTTGTTGAAGTGTGAAACATTAGCTGCTCCGTCATCCAGTAGATGTTGGAGTGTTTTGTCATGATTTTCCCCAGGAAGTGCACAGAATGAACGTTCACGCACAGTCAGGTTATCAGGTTCCCTCATGATGACGGCAAGTACAGTGGGCTGAAACTGAAGACTGTGACATCCGGGTTCTTCGTAATTCAGTGTCCAAATCCAGCCCTCAAGGGCCGGCGTTCTATACAGTTTCCAACCAACCTGCTATTCAAGTTTCCTATTGGCTAAACACACCTGATCCAGGTAATCAACAGCAGATGAGGCAAGGTTTCTGGAAAACAGCTAGGAAGCCGATCCTCGGGGCTAGCATCTGGACACCCCTGTTCTAGACCCATCTTTAAAACCTCATGAGAGTTGAATGTAGCAAACACTCCGGTACCACTCTTCCTCTGCTGACTCTATATGAGTATGGGTCGACTATACCAAATTAGCGTCTGATTTTTGTAGCTGATGTCAAATAATAACTTCTTGTGACCAGCGGGCACTTCCTTTTTGGAATGGGAGAGGGAAGGGTCATTTTATTTTGTTTTTGTAATTTTATATGATTATAATAACCACCAGCCGCAAAGATAATTGGATTGCAAAGGAATTTTAGAAGCAGTATAACTTTTCCTCAACCATAGAAGAAGACGCATACAATGTTTACGTTTTGTTTACTGAAGTTAACCACAAAAGTTCAACCAAAAATATATATATTACTTATATTACTTATGCAGCCAATACTAGCTTACCTGGGACCATAACATTTTCATATTTTATAAGGTGAAATTGAAATTCATGAATTATGTATGTAAAATCTAAATTTCTGTGAACTCTATATACGCCGAACATTAGTAGTACCATGCATGACGTGAACCTCCACGAACTTAGTACCAGCACTATCAGCTTTTGTAAAAAAGAAAATAGTACATCGCCTTAGTAAACAATAATCGTTGACTAATCAACCAATGGAGAAAAACATTTGTGAATAATCGACTTCTGAAATAATCGTTTGTGACACCTCTACACAGTAACCATTCTTGCTATCCCTTTCTTTAAAACACATTCTTGCTAATTCAAATTTTTTTTCTTGCAAGTTATTCAAGTTATAAACTGGCTAATCAGACGCCTCAATTAAATTACTAATTAAATTTTCAAAGCATTTGACAAACAGATTCTCCCAAGCCTGCTTTCAAATGGTAGGGGTGTGGAGTTCCAACAAGGTCACTCCTGATTGGCCAGAGAGGTTGCCATAGAAATGTTGGCTTAGCTTGACAAGGTACCAATCGCTGCTTTCTGACATGGCAATGTCTGTATCCAAAAAAAAAGAACTTAATATAGTTGAAGCAGAAAGTAGATCAATGTCAATGGGTGACATCACACTCACTCGCTCCAGTTCTCATATATAGTCAACCACTACAACTCATCAAACCACAAGTACAATACCTTTTTTGCCTTGTTGTACAACTGTGGGAGGGGGTGTGGCCACCTTCATCGCCAGACCGTAGGCCCCTTTGAAGGAGTGGCTGTCCCGCACAATGAAGCTGCCAGGCTCCTTGTCCTTTAAGACTGAGATGGCTTTGGGAAGAGAAACAATTACTGTGAAGCTGAAAAAAATGGACAATTTGTGACTTTGGAGCCAAAGTTAACACCCACCTTGATCCCTTGAGATGTCAGGCTTGTACCAGAACTTTGATGTGTCCTGGACAAACTTCACTGTAACTTGTTTGCTGGCCAGAACGTCTGGAAAAAAACATTTAATACAAATGTTAAAAGAATCAAAAGTAAGAAGAAATTATGTAGAACAAATCCTAAATCAGATCAAAAACAGTACATGGCATCTTACCAAAACAAAGACCGTAAAATTAAATGCATTTTTTTAAATCATGATTATCATATTTTATCATGAACTGTTTTAAAGTTGTACAAATAAGTGATTTATTTACATGCATTTATCTGGACCTGAGAATCCAGCAATATTACCTGGCAGCGGTGAGGTTGTGTGTGGAGGTTGAACTGATAAGTCCGGCAGGATGTTGGGGAACGGGATGCTGAGAGAGCTCCCACTGTGGGGGCTGGAAAACCCACTGGGGGCTGGAGAAGCTGTTCCTAGGGAATGATCTCCGTCGGATGCTCTCTTTTTCTCCGGCAGCAGTGGCGGCTGCATCTGGGGAGTCTGTGACCAACTCTGGGCGTCGGTAGACGTCAGCGGATCTCTGTTGACCGCCATGCTGGGACAGTTTGTGCCGTAGCACTGGACTGAGTCGTCCTGCTCTTCAAAGGCCTGAGCGGGCCCGCGGCTGAGGGCATAGAACGCCATACGACTCCTTTGGCTGCTTCGAGGAGAGCTGTGGGAATTGGGGATTGGGTGCATGTGGGGGTGGTGTGCCGGAGCGGGTTTGTGGCTGTAGTCCATGGACATGGAGTGCTGGATCGGCTGTCGGGCGGCGGGGCAGCTGCTGAGAGAGGAGTGGCGACTCAAGGGGGGATGCTCTGGCCAGGACTGGTTCCTGCTGAAATTTTAACGTGGAAAAAGTTTCAATAAATCTCTGACAACAAACAATTTAGTTAATATCTTGAGTCTTTATCGTCTGTGGTTTCTGTTCATATTCACCTGTCAATCGGTTGATGGGCAAAGAACGTAGACATCAGCGTCCGGTGGCAGTTGGTAGTAGAATCTGGAAAATTCTCTCCTCCGACACCATTGAGCTCAGAATATCCTCTGGGTTCTGGTCGACACATAATAGCAGATTTCAAACATCATTTAGAAGAATTATCTCTTAATTTAAGGAATCAAACCTGGAAAACATTTAAAGAATTTAAAGTAGGCACGTCCCATTCAAGTAATTTGGACCTGATCCAATTCATAGTCATCTGATTTTGAGTATCTGCCAATTCAGAATTCTGATCCAGGATTTTAGTAACGCGTTTGAAAAATGAACAAATGTAATGAACAGATCCAGGTTTTTTTCCTATTTTTGCCTTATAAATATTTTATAAACTTTCACTTCTGTGAGGTAACTTCATCCCGGAAGTATCGGTGAATATCTGGCTACCTTAGCTTAGCCTAACTGTTTTTTGTGCGCCTCCTGCTCAAATAAGCGCTGTAATAAATTATGGTGATCCATTCATAATATGCAGGCTTCTAGTAAAGTATTTATCAGGAATAATAAGCTTAAAATATATTAAGCACTGATCATGATCAAAATAAATTAAATATTTTATACTGATCGGGAGATGACACCAGATTTTCGATCGAGTCATCAACCATTTAATCAATTTCCGATCACATGACCGTAAAGTTTCGTCTCTTGAAGAAAAAAATCTCGGCTGTAATATTCCAACCACAGGGGTTTCATTTTGGCAAAATATCTTCCAAACTTTCTTTAAATCAGGTAAGTTCTCCACAAGAAAACTTTTTTCCAATACATGCATGTTAGGATTAGTTTTTTTTTTTTTTTTTAGTTTACATTTTCCTTTGTGAATACAAAGAAAGTTTTTTTTTTTTTGGTCTGGTTGCATGACCTCCTGTAACCATGGAAACGAGGCTGTGGTGAATGCCGGGACTTTTGCCTGGATGTCTGGGGTAGTAAGCAGCACAGTGGGGGGACAGAACTTTTCTCAGGCCTTTAGAAATACTGTAGATTTCCATGGAAACGAGCCAGACAAAAGAAAAAGAATGTGATCAAAACAAACCAAAGTTCCCTTAATGACTATATTATGCAATTTATTGAAGTGACAAATAAAAAAGCCCAATAAATGTATTGTAAGTATTGCAATATAGTGTATTTAAAAAATAAGTTTAAGAAAATCCTGTTTACAATTCAGCTCAGGTTTATCTGTCTTTTCCAGAAAAGGGTCAGGAATCTCCCTGCTTTTGCACACAGTATGTCTTTGTTTCAGTCTGTCTCAAAATGAACTAAAATGCTACCAATAACAATGTTGCCTTTTATTAAGCAGACCAAAGGTGAACCACAATAACCCTTCAGGAATGACTGAGGATCCAAACAGGCAGTCACAAGGAAGACATGAAAGAGGACTCTGTCAGGGAAGACATTCCCTTGTGTTCTGTATTGTATTTGAGGGTTTTGAAACGTGAAATTCCTATTAAATAAACAGAGCTTCTTTATTCATCTTTGGAAGGATAACCTACTTTGGTTTTTAAAAAGTTTTTAATTGCTACTGTTACCCTTGTAGAAAGAAATCCACTTTCCTGGTGGACTAAAATGATTTTTATAGAAGTGACATTCTAAAAGGAACACACTAGAATCAGAACCTACCGTGGTTTGTGCTGAAACCTCCATAAGACTGTACAGATGATGGAATTTGCCTGAAGTCAGCCAGTTCTGGCATGTTTTTCACTGTAAAACAAAAAAGACATTTACAGACTCATTCCAATGAAAACAGTGTTTTCAACATGTTTTTGTGTCATTTCTTTTATGACTTATTGCATATTAAAAAGAATTCAACTTAAAATGCCATTTCTGAGTATTTCTTTATTCAAATCGTAGGGAATTGAGCAGATAAAAAAAAGCTTGTGGCTGTATCATAGAACCTACTTCGGCAAGCCACTAGCCCCCTGCTCAGCTCCATTCTGATGTATATATATATTTTTATGTTGATATTTGATTCATATAAATGATTTTTTTCTAACTTATTATTACGTAAGGATTCCTAATAACCTGAATCAATATTGGAAAGATATAAATATCTGTAAGTTACAAACTGGATAATGATAATACATGCAAAGGAAATGGTAAATTCGAGCCTGGGTGGGGTCATATAAGTTTGCTTTCTCCCACACCTTTTAAGGGTATCTGTCTTTTATTGTCTAGTTATCCTGGGTTTGGCTTAATGGATGTAAATTTCTGTTGATTCTATTGCACATAAATTATATTTTTTTTGTTTTTTTTGATTGCTTGAAATAAACTATTTCTAATCTAATCTAATGCATCCGCTTGCAGGCTAATGGATCCATGTATGTTGGGGCGGGGCGATAAAACGATAAAGATATACATCGCAATGGAACTTTTTCTTGATAGAGAAATTAGTTTATTATGATAGACTTTTGTTTTGAAGGTTTGAAATTAACACTCCCCAACTGGGAGCATTTTCTTGAACGATTTATAAATTACTATTAGGCAATTTAATTTTCTTAAAAATATATTCTGAATACTTTTTAAAAAGTAAACTGACCAAGGTATTTCAGTTAAAATTAGTGTTATCATTTTGTTTGTTTTTGAAAAGTTGAAAAACTGGAATTTATTGTTGAATAAATGTTGTCTTTGTTTTTAAATGGAACTGATCCAACAGTTTAGTGGTCAATTTTATTTATGTACTCTTGAAACTTGAAAGCTTTTGCTTTAAATTTCAATTCGGTTTTCAATATATTAGGGCTGGGAATCGGTGGGTACCGCACGATATGATGCGATACGTGATATATGGCTCACAATATCAATGATATTGCAATACTGTAATAATTGGTAAAAAATCATCTCTAGTAACTCAATATTTAGAAGAACACTTATTTTTTTGCTTGAACACAATCATAATAAACAACTTGTCTTTTTTTTATGCAACAAATACTAGACACTTTTGTGCAAATCAGTAATACTGTCTTTAACAAGCATTGCTACTAATTGAATTGGAATTATCTGTAAAATTCAGTCTTTACAATAGTAAACCGTGCAGCAGTGCAACTGTTTCCTGTACAATTTTTATAAACAGAAAAAAATGTAATAATTCAAGTAGCTGCCTGATACATTAGTGCCCACAACAGCCAATCTCGCAATGTGCGCCCCCTATCAACCTCCAAGGGAACGTCTCTGCAAAGAACAAGGAATATAACGTTTTACAGCCTCTTCAAATGAAAATAAAGAGCGATACTTGATGAGAGCCATTGAGAATCAATCGCAGGATTAAATATAGTGATATATCACGATCTTGAAATTTTGGCACATTGAGAGACCTCTGGGAATTCTTTAAAAATTGATCAAAAGGCGATCAGAGGGGGACTTCTGGAATGAAATTGCTCTATAACAAATGCTACCATGATGATACAAAACTTACCGTATGGCGTAGGAGGAGAGATGGGGAACGCAGGAGTGGGTGGAGCCTCAACCACATTGTCTATATCAGGGCACTGGTCCCTGTATTCAACTGTGTCACTTCTGAACAGGACAGAATGCTGAAGGAAAAAACAAAACAAGCAACGTTATGTTTACTCCTGTAGAGAAAAGTCACTTAAAGTGCAAACACATCTGCTGAGTTTACCTGGGAATGTGGCACACAAGGTGAATAAGTCTGATTACCCCCGAAATCCTCAGTTTTCCCCCACCCAGGGTTGTAGAAGCCCGGGTGATCAATTAAATCCCTCCCCTGGCAACCCGGATTCCTCGTGACACTTTCTGGGCCGTTGCTGGACTCGACGTCTGCACGCACACACACAGAAACCAGCCAGAAGGTCATTAAATGTTAACAGGTTTTAAAGCATCACTGATTTCAAGGAAGTCGGACATAAAAACCCAATGAAAAGAAAACAGCAGCACACTGACCTTCTGCAATTTACTGGCCATTTTTCAACACAAAAGTCATTTAAACTTAACACAAAACTTTACTCTTGGCTTTATTTTAATAAGTAGAAAAAAGGAAATGACACTTAACATCTTCTGAATCTGTTCAGTGGCCACATGTCTAACTTAAGGGTAGCCTCCAGGAATGCTTTGTGAGGACAGCTGAGGAATGCCAGCATTCTAGCTTGGGGAGGGGTTATAGTGTGTGTGCTTGTGTGTTTGGAGTTGAATGTTATTACTTCTGTGACGAATGCTGTCACTTACCACCAGGATGTTAATGTGGGACCTCCCAATGAGCTGCAACCTCTTAATACTAAAGAATGCTAATGATGCGAGGGTGCTAATGTCTGGGATCATTACCTGCTTTGTCTGGAGCGCTCATGCGCTTGTACATGCAAGTTTAAGAGGTAGAGGCGCAGACGTTTTTAGTTGCCCCTTGAGTGAAACCAGAAAAACAGACTTTTTCCAGTCATACTTCGACATAAATGAGCAACTGTTTACCTGCTTTCATGCCACATTAGGATAATTAAACAAACTTGCTACATTTAAGTGCAGAATAGTGAACATTTTTTCTCCTTAACTTGTTTTTACGCAGCTGCAAAAGATAAACCTTTTCTGGAAATGTCATCCAGTTATCAGGTTCTTGCTTGGGCTGGAATGGCACAAAACCCAGGAGGACATCTTCCACTCCCCACCGGGATTATGCATAAACGGTTCCATCTAGTCTCAATAGTGCTTTGATTGTTATATATTAATACCATATTTCTTCCAATTAGGGCTGTGGATCATTGCTTAGGTGGCGATCCGATACGATTCACGAATCAAGCTCAACGATTCACCAATCGAACCACGATTCTTACTTTTTAATATAATGTTTATTGCTATGTAAATATTTACTAAATGGAGGAGAATTGAAATTATTTGTATTAAATCACCAACATTTATACCTTTATTTAGAACAGTAGATCAGAATCAACAAAACTGATAAAAAAAAAAACAAAAAGATTCAGATAGAATTTTTTTTTGTCATTTTAAACTATTTTTGTCAGCCTTCTGGTTAAGTTCAGCAGTAACATAAACTACATAAAAAGGATAAAAATCACTGCTGTTTTGTATCATTTAACAACAAAACTTGAAAATGTTCCCCACAGTTTTTTATCCTCAAAGTTATTCAATATTTTTCTATGTACAGACAGGGTGAAAAAAGTCTTGTTTGTTCCGCAGCGGAATCATCTGATTCACATTGATTCCATCCGCCCTTCAGCAGCGTGAGGCTGCGTTTCTTCAGAATAAGATGGAGTTTCGTTAATTTCGTCGACTGTTGAAGAGTTATCATAACCAAAAGAATGTAAACACTGGAGATAAAGCTCAGATGTTAAAGCTAATTCATTTTTCAAAAGTTATATCAGTGAACAGAACTTCAGTCTCAGTTTTTGAACGGAAAAAATGTCGCTAGTTTACTTTGAAAACAGAAGCTTCTCCGCAACGTTTATTTCCGGTGACTACCGTGGCTCTTTCAGCCTTGTTTAAGTTGACTTAAAATCCTACATTAATCTGCATTCCAGAAGAAAAATACATCGTTCCCAGATAATATTTTGATCATATTTTACTACAATTTACTATATTTATAAAGATTGCAAATCAGCGATCTTGGACGTTGTGAATATTCGTACTCGAATTTTCAGGAACAGATCGGGAACACCCGAGCACTCGGACGCTCATCACAGCTGTACTTCCAATAGTGGCAAGTTTCTAGAGACGCCGGCCTCCAATAAACGCCGGGTGTTTGTGGTACTCATGTTGTGTAACAAAAACGCTCAATCGATTTGGTGTTTAAATTTTAAGGAATCAAAATGTGATGTAAATCAAATAGTCTAGATTAGATGAGCAAAGTTTTTGACATGTGGGCCAGAAAAAGTTTTCTAAAATTTGACAGAAGAGCCCGACCATGAGCAGATGTGACACATTTTGCTAATCTGCCTCATAAAACAAAGACATCATAATCTGAAAGAAAACGTACTGTGATCTTGATTGAAAATAAATGTATGTATTTTTTTTAAAACAGATCATTTAGGAGTTCTGTTTGGACTTTTGGAGAGTCAAAACTGAGGTTTTTATTCTTGTTTTAGTGCTTATTGCATTAATGAGTTAATGTTCATAATGGAAAAATGTTAATTTAGGGAAATCTTGCGTTTATGTGGAGTTTGAATTATCGGGAAGATGGCTTTTCAACAAACATGAACATATAAAAAAAATTCAAAAACAGCTTGAACAAAGACACCTGAATTACAGGTAAAATAAAACATTAATAAGGATTATAAATTATAACTTCTTCTTGTTTGGAGGGCTAGATCATACAGCTTGAGGGCCCTCGGGCCGTGGTTTGCCCACCCCGATCTAGATTAAAGTGTCTTCAGGGAAAAAGTTAAATGCAGAAACTAATCCAAACAAGTTGGGGTGAATATGTGAATCCAGGAGGATTTTGACTCTGAACTGAATCTGTCTTAGTTCATTTTGAAGCTACTTAAACTTTTAACTATTTTGTGTGTCTATTTTAAAAAGTCAATTTCCTCTAAGACAAAAGCACAGTGATATTAAAAAAAATGCTTTGTACAAATCATGATTCATACACTAAATAACTCCGTATTGTCAGAAAAGTATTAACTTAAATGTCTTAAATTATGATTGACAAACAGCATAATACAAATATACATATAATAGAAATCTTTAAAAGTATCAATCAAAGCATTAAGTTCTGCTTAAGTTTTTTTTTCTGTATTCCGCTTCTGTTCCCTTTAAGTACATGATTACTATAATCATCCTTTCCTTTCATTCACATGCTGTCATATAATTAAAAGTTTGCATAATTGCGCTGTACACAAGTGAGGTTAACAACAAAAACACGATTGCATTTAGGACGATTGCAGGGATCAACTTTTGCTCAACTTGGACAAAAATCAAGGAACTAGTTTCAAATTTGGGAAAAATAAAGACCAAAGATTCACGGTAACTTCTGTCTGTTAGGTTAGGTTAACCTTGTGACCTTAAACCCTTAAATAAGCTCTCCTTTCTTTCACAGAGGAACTGTCAGACACATTTGCTTAACCTAGAAACAAACAACAATTTTAGCCACTTTAAAATATTGACGTGTATAGTAAGAAACCCTTCAATTTGCAGTTATTTATTTATTTTTTTTCAATTTACTAAAACGTATAAATCCAAGTAATTGCAAATTCTTTTTTTTTTACTATCCACTGCTCCAAAAAAGATCAAGTTTTTAATAAAACTACATCCTGATGCGTCTAAGGACAAGAAATTCCCAATTTAACCCCAATACCCTTTAGAGGAAAATACTTTTCAACTTCCACTCCATGAAAACATCTGGCTTAATGCTATCTTTATCTTTAACTGCAAAAGCCATTATTGCTTAGAAAGTAACATCAAACCCCCCCCAAAGGTATTCACAAAATTATGTAAGTAGTAACTGATTCATAGGAATACAGCTAATATGGATAGTGCAACAAGTTATCGGATCCAGATGATGCATGAATGCTTGCAACAATTCAGATTTTCCCAAAGCAAAATTTTCTGTAGTTTGATTTATGAGGCCCAAACGTAGCAACAAAACATCAGAAACTTATGCGAGGCCCAAAACAAGAAATCCACTTTCACAGTCACAGCCCATTTAGCCTTGAAGATCATCGGCTGCTGCATCAGCAGATAAGGAGTTTCTCTGAATTGTAGAAAACTTTTACACTCCACCAGAAAAACGTAAAATCTGGATTAATAAAATCCACATATTCCATTTTATTTTCTGTTGATTGTGCATTATCTTTTTATTTAAAACTACCTTTTTGCAGCTGAAAAACTTTGTCATACTTTAAAAAGCAAGGAAGTAACCATTAACCCTGACCTTAAGGGAGCAATATAGAACACGAAAGCACAAATACCCTTTTTTAGTGTCATTTTATATTTTGGAAAAAGTTTTTACAAGACTTGTTTTAATACCAACAGCATTAAATGAGGGCTAACATGTAGGAACAAGTTCATCGAGCATGACTGAACAGCTTAAAGTCATGACACATTATTCAAAATCAAAAGAGCTTTTTTATAAAATCGCAATAGCTTGAAGTAAAATAAACATAAAATTCTACATTTTAACTGCAGAAATAAAAATCTAAAAATCAACATCAAAAGCAAACAGTCCCGTCTTTTCTTTCCTGCAGCTTGTTTGCATAGCCTTTGGTGTTTGGTAGCTGGAGTGGAGTGTCTGTGTTGATATGCGCAGACAGGTAAGTCTCTGGGATCAAATGGAAGAAACGTCGCCTAAAGGCTCACTTGTTCTTCCTTTGGAAATTTCTGAAGCCTCCCCATTCTGTGCCCTTAAGCCACTTTGCTCATGCAGGATTTATGCAGCCAGACACCTTTACAGATCCTATTTTGCTTCACTGCATCTTCATGTACGCTGCAAACTATTTGATACTTGCAAAGATTTCAAACCTTGTTTTCAGACGCTCATAGTATTTTAGCAGGTTTTAAGTTGTTCTAACTTATCGTTGCTGAAGTTTTTCTCAAAATCACCACAGGTTAGATGTTTTTGTGTCATCAAGAGCTAGAATCTAGAAAAAAAAGGAAATTGTTTTTAAAATGAGTCAAATTCTTTTGCTCAATACTCTTAAAAAAATATTTAAGACTCAAAAAACTTAAATTTTTTTTGTTGATTTTGTTTTTAAAGTTCAAGTAATGTTTACAAGTTAGACTTGCAATCATTATCTTTATTTTAAAAACAAAAAAAATAGGTTTATAATCTAAAAATAAAAGGAAATTGTAGTAAGATTGTATTATCTTTGTCTTTACAATTTGTTCTCAAATTAGAAATTTTCCCTTTTTATTCTAGATTATTAAAATAAACTACAATTAAGTGCATAAAAACTAAAAAAAAAAATACAATTTTCTAAGAACTTGTGAAAAATATACTTATTGATTATCTTTTTAGATTATTTTTCCCATTTTGAATGCTTGTGTGATTTTTTTTTTTTTATTTTTTACCCATTTAAACTGAAGTGGAAGGATAACCCCATAGAGATAGAACATGTCTCTTTTGCAAGTTTTTGCTTCTAGATTTTAACATCTTATAAAATTCCTTGTTAAGTGAAAATGACTTTCTGCATAAACGATAATTTTACTACTTTCTCGGGATTTTCTTCTTGAGATCGGTGATTTTTTTTTTTTTTGCTTTTATGCTTCCTCTTGTTGCAGTGATATTTAGGAGAGCAACACAAACTTCCAAGATCAAAATATATCTTAGAGTTCAAATCTGTAACAATTCACAGCAAAAAAAAAAATGGCTAACTCAACCTGATAAACGCAATATAAATCATCTTTAGAATGTTTATCACAATATCCACATTAACACCAAAATAAATGGAAACTGAAATTTTGCAAGCTTTTTCGCCACAAAAACAGGAAGTAGTCAAAAATTCTTTAAATAAAAAAAATGTTTAAATAAGCAAGAATGTACCAATAGGGTAAAAAAAGTTTTTACCAACAATTATATTCAGAAAAAAATTCTTGTCATTTAAGACTCGTTCCCATTGAGCGGTCCAGTACAGAACAGTACGGTACAGTCCAGTTAATTCGCGAGTGTTACCACTCAGCTAAGCCACTCTTCCACTGGGTGGTTTGTTCTCACACCGCATGCATTGTGTAGACCGCTAGCGTCTCATTGCGTCATTGTAGCGCTATGACAAAGCACAACAAGGAGGTCATAGCCAGCTTCGTCTTTCTCTTCCTTTACTTTTTGTATATTATGTATAACAGGAATTCAATGTTGTTTGAAAGAAGATTGCAGAATATGGCTAAGAAGAATACAGTTGTTGGAAACGTTAGCTTAAATAAGCAATATAATCGTGGTTTCTAATGTCGTCATACTTCTGCAATCAAGGTGGCTAGCAGCTTCGCCAACCATTATGTTAAACTTTTCAATGGACTTACAACCGTTGAGAACCCTCATTAGTTTGGCATTGTTTAATGGGTCCATTTTACATTGGAAATGGTCAAAATACTAGACCGGACTGCTCAGAAGAAACGAGGCTTAAGACATGTTTTGTGTTAAAAAAAAAAAAAACAAAAAAAAAAACAAATTGACTAGATATTTTTGCAAACAGAAAGTAATTTTTTTCTTGAAACTAGCGTCTCTTTACTTTCTTAACATTCATTTTTTGCAGTGTTGTGACTTGCAGATGGACACAGATGGAAGAGATAACAGATCAATGCTACCTAAACTTTAGAAAAAGAATGTTAATGGGCAAAATCAACTTTAAACCCTGTGATTTTGTAGAAATCTCTACTTTAAAAATGCAGCCCTTGCGGTCAAACAGCGAGAGATAAGCAATATGCACAAAGCCTCATGGCAGATGCTCTTCTTTTAACATGTCTCTCACTGATCCTGTGCTCAGATAGCTTTGCAGACAAGTTTCAACGGCGGTCTTTCCTCATAAGCACACTGAAAACATCTGAAAACTTGGCAAACGGTCGTCTTTTTCTGTCAGTAAAACATGTCAGAGGGGCAAGTCAGAAAGGGCTTGTTATGCTCAGTCTCCAGTGAGGGGAAATAAAGCTAAAATTGTTGGTGAGAAATGATTCAAGTTAGAACGGACATGAAAATAGTTTCATCTGTTATGCTCGTAGTAACCATCTCTAGTTTCATGAAAACAAATTCCTTCCCTGGACAACATAAGCAAACCCCACCCAGATTGTCTGAAGTTCTTACCTGTCTTCTGTGCGTTTTTCAGAGTTGCTGCATTACTATCGTTGAATCGCAGATCGAGGTCGTTTGGACATTTGCTGATTGAACCGTTGACATGAGTCCTCTTTTGGGACGCGCCGGGTACTGGAACGAACGAGGGATCCAGGTCCATGATCAGCTGATTCAGCTGGTCAATTGAGTTTTCGATATCTATTTTTAGAGACTTGAACTCTTCATCTCGTTTGTTTTTATTGTTGTTGTTTATCGTTGCCTGATCCTTTGTGCTCCTGATGGTATCGGCAGCGGCATTGATGGCAGGTTGCTGCGGTTCAGTCAGCAACCCCGGTCTTGGTTTGCTCCCAGGGTACGTTTCTGTGTTACTCTGATCTTCTGCCATGTAGATAAACTGTTGCGCGGCAACCATCTGCTGCTGCCGAACCCAGGACTGGGTGGAATAGCTTCCCTGTCTGTACACATGCTGCTTGGATGCGTCAGCGCTGGGGTTAGAAGAGGCCACAGAGTTGCTCCTGGAGGTCAGAAAGCATCTTTTAGCATCTGCGTAGGATCTCTCGTAGTCCTCTACGGAAGGAGGAGCAGCGTTGTGCCGGTGGTTCAGGCTGGGATGATCCTCTCCGCCAGGACTGCCAAATCCATCAGACAGCAGGGAGTTTTGGCTGCTCTTGTGACACGAAGATGACAAGGTCCCCAAGCTGTCCACACTGTGCAGATCATGGCCTGTGATGACTTCGTCATCAAGGATGTCCGTCTCCCGATCTCGGGGGCGACTGTCTCCACTGACCTGAGATTTTGTTGACACTACCTGTTGAATGCCCCCATTAGGTCCTTGATTATCCATCTCCTCCAGTGAAGGATCCTCAAGACCAAATCCGCTGAGAAGCCGCTTCAGCTGAACCTTTTCTTGCTGGCTGGGTCCCTGGTTCGTCTTGACGGCGGCGGTGTTGGAGTTGAGAGGCGCAGGTCTCTCCGTCCACAGAGACGTGCTGGACAGGCCAGAGTCGCTGCTCACAGAGAGCGTGTGGTCACTGTGGTCCGGGCTGGAGGTGGTGGAGGTTGTGCTGGCCCCTCGCCCGAGCGTGGCCTCCCCAATGAACAGGCTCCTCTTGCTAGCAGCTTTGTCCTGGATTAGGCCTTGACAGCGTGGCGCTGCAAAATAGAAGAGATGCAGCGCTTCATACAGTCAGCTGGTTTGGACACACTCAAAGACGCACACAGACAAAAGGCAACACTGTTAACATGCACAGTCACGCCGTCCCACAAACTCCAGCATGTTCAAAGTGATGGACAGGGTCACTTATTATCACACCCCAGCGCATAATCACAACATTCCAACCAAAAAGGAGAACAAATAACCGGAGGATTTAAAGACAGAGAAAACATGTTAGTCATTTCACTTAACTGAGACAAATGACCTCATTGGATGTTCTAGAGAAAAACTGTCAAGAAATATATTCCTTGTTTCCTATTAGGCCACGAGGTGAACTTGCTTATGGCAGCTTAACATGTGCAATGTTAAAGGATCCTCTTTAAGTTAAAGCATTAAATCTTCTGCCAGCTGCTACAGGAGTCAGACGGCCGTGCATCTCTTCTGACCCCTACATTCCTCACCTTTCTGCTATAAAGCCACTTAGTTCACTCTCACTTGCCCTTTGACCCCCGGCATATGTCCAAACATCCTCCTTAATCCTCAAACATAACTTAAAAAAAAAAAAAGATGTCAGTTGTTTTGTAGTCGAATCGAAAGGTAGACAAAAATAAGTGTAACTGCGGTAGGCTCCAGGCCACCCCCGTGACCCCCCGAGCAGGATGAAGCTTGCTCAGAAAATTGGATGGATGGAGGGTCAACCGGGCCGGCTTCAGCAAGAGTGTAATTCAAAAGTAAATGGAGCAAAGAGTCTTTGGAGCAAATGAAGCTGCAGTTTCACTGTCAATCTCAACAAAAGAGCTGGAACATGACTCCTGAGCTTCTCGCCACTCTAAGTACTGCTCGCCTTTCAGTAAAGCCCTCAGCCGCGGAGAGAATCCGAATACCAGACATGCATGATAAAGGTTCCTCCTCCCCCCTCCCCTCACACAAACCTGCATCCCCTCTGGAACGGCTCGGAGCTTCACACAGGTGAGAGCCATCAGGGGTCTAACTTCATTTTTTTCTATAATTCTTGAAATCCTGCATCAATTCTGCATCAATAAAATGCCTTACCTTTGTTTCCACTGCCAGGTAACCACACAAGATAACGGCATAAAGAAGACAACTCTGACTGAACCAGCAGATTACTGGAGGAATAAGTTAGCCCTGCTTTCTAAGTGCGTTTACGCTCTACATGAAGGGGGGGGAGTCGGGGGTCTGAAGTCTCCAAATAAGGATAGAGGAATGTAAACAAGTAAGGTGTGGCTATGAGGTGGAGGCGGGTTTGGAGGAGGCTGGTAACCTGACCTCCAAAGCTCTACATTAGGGGACAAACCTGATAGGGAAAAGAGGGCGGGACCAAAGAGGATCATGGGATGAAAACAACATTCCTGCAGCTCAAGACGTTCTCACTCAGTAAAAAGATGCTTTTTAATTAAAGCAATCATTAACTTCTGCCGGGAGCCCGGAGCAATTTTCATGAGAAGTGGCAGCCAAGATGTTTTTCTCTCACTCGTGTGTGTCGAAAAATTATACGCTTGCTGTATTTATGTACAAAACTAGAAAGAAACAGATGTGCCCAAAACACAATTATGGGGTTCAAGAATTGTTTTTAAAAAAACAGCTTTACCTATTTGAATTACACTGACAAACCAGAACTGGTTTACCAACTATGCTCTTAGCTTGTGAACTTGGGAGAAGCAGTCAAAGCATTTTTATCTGGAATTCATCACACTGGCTGTTATGGTAAGGTCAGACCCCGAAATCCACCAATTACAGTGCAAAAAGTAGAAAGACCGCAACAGTTCCTTAAGCTACTCTCCCATAACTGGAGGTCGTGTTGTGTATGGCTCTGCAATTACCCGGTCCTTTCTTTTTAGCCTCCTTTACTGCCACCATCCACCACCCAAAACCAGAAAATATGAGTCAGAACGTCGATCCTCCTCATTTTGACCAACTCTGGCTTCTACACGTCCACCAACAAAGTACATGGAAGCATTTTCACGTTTCACATTAAATTAAAACAATATATCTGATGCTCAGTTGGTTGGGTGTACAACTGTTAGACAAGAAACTGGGGTTTGCTTTCCAGGGGGCGCATTAAGCTTCATCCAGTGTGGGTTCTCTAGGTAAGAACCTTCATGCTACTGCCTAACTATGTAGCCACAAGGGCTCCCTGTGCCAGTCCCCAGCCCGGAAAGACAATACAGGGTTGAGTCAAGAAGGGCGTAAAATTCTCTGCCACCTATGCGAGTCATTGAAAGCTGTTTCGCTGTGGCGCAATATGCCGAGAGATGAACAACAATCAACATAGCAAAAAAAAGATTTATAAAAAAAAACTTTAGTTTGTGGTGTTTGACTAGTTTTTCATCCGTTTTTATTAGTTAGTCAAAACTTTAATTCAAAACTCAGATCAGAATAGTTAATTTTTTTTTTTATCTATTTAGATTTTTTTTAAATCCTAAGTCATAATTTTTTTCCTAGATATTTTCAAGAAATGGCAATTGAGTGTATTTGATGGAAAAAAAATTACATCCCAGGTTGAATTACTGCAGTTCCTTATTTGCCGGATTGCCCAAGGCCTCAATAGCCAGACTACAGCTGGTGCAAAATGCAGCGTGTGGTGCTAAGAAGTTTGAGCCCCCGTCCTGGTCTCTTTGAACTGGCTGCCAGAGCAATATCTGATTTTTATGAAAATTCTTGTTTTTGCTTTTACATCACTGGCAGGTACGGCACCGTCTTACCTTTCTGATATGATTTTAAAATATTCCCCCTCTAAGTCTTTGAGTTCTGCGGAGCAGTGTTTGTTACTGGTTCCGAGTACCAAATGTAAGTTCCATGGAGATCGTCCCTTTGCTGTGCTGGCTCCTAAACTGTGGAGTCAGTTGCCACCGGCTATGGAATGGAATGGCTGTGGCCGGTGGCAACTGGATCTGGATTTTTTATGACTTTGTTCCTCCACTGTTGTGCAATAGTGTCTGCCTCGCTGCTTTTTTTTAATGTTCATTTTACTTTATTTTTAAATGAGATTTTACTTTTTTTCTTTTGTTTATAAATTGTTTTTATAATGTAATGTTTTGTTTTTATGTGTACAGCATTTTGGGCCTCCTTGGCTAGTGGTCAAAGGTGCTCTAGAAATTAATAAATGAAATAAAATTCCAATTTAGAACTACCCCAAAGAAATTAGTCATTTTTGGTGTTTTTAACATGTTTTTGTGGCTTTTTTTTGATGATGGAGGACACATATATTAAAAAATAATAATAATCTAAATGTTTTCTAAGTATTTCCATCCATGCATTTTTTTGCACCAATTTTTTCCCTTTCGGGATCACAGGGCTGCTGGAATCTAACCCGGCCACTCGTGGACGAAGGCAGGGTACACCCTCTACAGATAGCCATTCTGTTGCAGGGACTCAGTACCACAACCATGAACGCTCACATTCACATACAGGGACAATTTAGAATAACTTATTAAGCATGTTTTTGGACAGTGGGAAGCCGAAGTTCCCAGAAAATGCCCATGTATGCACGGGACGAAAAGCAAACTCTACACGGGAAGCTCCCCCCCCAATGGCCACTCTCAGGTACCCTAGTCAGGACTTGAACCAGGGGCCTTCTTACTGTGAGGCAAGACAGCTAACCACACGCCATCGTGCAATCCTGAGTTTTTCTATATAGAAATTATAATAAGGAGCAGATAAAAAAAATCTTATTTGTGACAGAAAATATACTGGATGGGCCACGAGCTCCCTGCTCAACTCTCAGCAATGGAGAATGTAAGAGAGGGTGTGGTTGCTTTCCACTAACAAGCTCCGCCCACAACTCAGAAGCCAATTTCTAATGAACTCCTGCTGCTCTGCAAAAATTATGTTTTAGAAAACAACAATGGTTCTAATATTTAGGCCAAAAAATGGCATAATTACCTTTTAATACCTGAAGCGTCACCGGTGATGCTTAGATGTGAAGTTATTTTTGTGCCAAAGTCACAGTTTTGAGACAAAAATTTTTTGAATTGCAAGCAAAATGTTTAGAAATGTATTAATTTCATAATCACTATTAATTTCAGAACTATGCAAAGGAAAATATTTAATATTAAATTACCCAAAGAAATGTGCTTTCAAAAAATAATAGACATGAAGCACAACTCATCTAAAAACATTTTTTTCAAAAAGATATATTATGAAACAAAAAACATTTTTTGATAACGCAAAAAACTTTTTGAAAGCAAAAAAAGGTTTGCAAACGCAAAAATATTTTTTGAAAGGAAAAGTACGATTTTTTTTTAAAGCAAATGATAAAAATTTTTATATGCAGATTTTGAAGTTTTACTCCTAACATTTTATATTTTGTTTGCAATTCAGAAAATTTTGATTTTGCTTTCAATATAATTGGACAAAAACCACTCCATACTTAAACACAAAATCTTAAAACTACTGTAACTTTTCAACCGTTAACAGGATTGACGAAATTCCTGTGGATTCTGAATCTACTGGAATTTTGTAGATCGTTTTAATGGTTAAAAAGTTATAGTAAATCAAAGAACATAAATACTGGAGCTCCAGTGTTAAAGGATTAAAAGACCACCAGGAACGCTTTTAAAATATATAAAAAAAAAAAATGATTGGAGTGGGTCTTTGAGTAGTTAGAGCAAAAACTCCCTGTCTGCAACAAATAGTTGAAGTTAATAAATTTATATCAAAACAGAAAAAACAATTATTGCCATTTAGCTTCACACATAGATGTCAACAATAACCTTAAATAAACAGATAGGTTTTTGTGGTTTTCACAGTAATTTCCACATTTGGAAAAATGGACACTGTCCTTATTGAAGCCCAGTCACTGTTTTTTTTTTACAGACTTAACACTACAGTGCTAAACAGTCTCTAGACTTCCTGCTCTGAATGACACCCTCCCTGAAGCAAACTGGGACAGCCAAAGGACTGCTGGTAAGTAGATGAAGAATTCCAGAAAAGCTTGTGTCTTCTCTCTCACGTGCAATATTTACAGGAGAAAACAGGCCAGTAAATTTCCCACATAAACGCTGAGGTAGAAAGTTTCTCGTCTCTCTGCTTTGCTTTGAAAAATGTAATTTGAGTTGTTTTCTTTTAATTTCTTACAAAAAAGGGTGTAAAATTCCAAATGAGGGTTTTATAAAGTAACCAAAAAAGAAGCAACATGTTTACATCAAGCTGAAATCAGCTTATAAAAAGACTGGAAGAATACGGGAAAAGGGTGGAGCCGTATTTTAATGCCGCCACCACGTTACTCTATTCTGGGAGGCTGTTGTGAATTGTGTGGTTCGGTTGAAGAGCAACAACCACAGCGAGGACGGGACGCCCCGACAGGGTGGCTCTGAGTGAGAGTCTCTAGATGTGTGTGGGCACTAGTGAGAGTATGTAATGTGTGGGATGGCTGAAGTATGCCTACTCATTTGATGAGAAAACAAAACTGAAATCTCCTGGGAGCCATCTGATCTTTTCCTGAACCCAGTCTAAACAGCATCCAACACTTCAGACTGAACGCTAACGGAAAGTTTCTGGACAAAATCAAAATTATGTTTGCTATGGCCAGTTTGATTGCATATGTAGGTTTTGACTAAACTAAGGTATTGTGAAACAAAAACTAGAAAATAAATCATAAGAAAAAAACCTGTCCAGAGTGAACTTTGTGTAAATTTCAAATACAGTGGCCCTTGCTATATTGTGGTGCAATTTCAGTGGTCTTGCAGATTTTTTTTGTGCAATTTTTCACTTTTTTTTTTTTTTTTTTTTAAACAAGGCACTGTGTTCTGCATCCTGATTGGCTGAAACCTTGTCAATTTCCTCTAAGCTACATCTCCGTTATATTATTAGTATTATTAGTCCAGTCACCAGAATTAAAATAAATCTTGATTTCATTCTATAATTCTGGATTTTTTTTTTTTTTTTTACACAAAAGAATTTAACTTTAAGTGTTTAAATATGAGAGAGAAAAGTGTGAAATGTTCTATGTATGTCTTAGAAAACTGTATAAGATGTGTACTGAGAGGGTTTACAGCCTTAAAACATCTATAACTTTACTTTGTAGATTTAATCAATTGTGGGTTATTTTTAGATAACCTGCGATTAACAAGGGAACACTGTATCTTTTTTAACGTGTTTCATAGTACAGTCTCATGTTTTGGTGTGGTGCTGTTGGGGCTTTACCTTCACCATCGCAGATGTTCTGGTACGAGTCCCAGCGGGTTAGAGGATCTGTCGTGTTGTAATCCACCACAACATCTGGACCGTTTTGCCACCTGTCAGCACCTGAAGCCAAAGAAAACATTTTTGATTAGCAATGTTTAAAAAAAAATCCCTTTTGATTTCAGTTCTATACTAATTTAAAGATCTACTCCGATCTCCTTTTGACTCTTGATGTCTTTTACTCACGATTTTGCCATTTTAACCCCAAATCAAAACATTTGTATCATTTTTTAGGACATAGTTTTTGCAGTAGTTTATTAGAAATTCCCCGAGTTGTGGATTGGAACACTGGTGCAGAGCAGCCCTGCCCCCGTTCCCCTCCCCATTGCCGAGTGGCCAATATATATTCTACGTGACAAAATGCTCTTTTTTTTTTTTTTAATTGCATTTTTTTAATCTGCTACTGATTCACAACAAAGAAATACTCAGCAATTCAGTTTTAAGCTTAATTTTCTTAATATACGTCTTCCATCATCAGAAAAATGCCACAAAAACATGATAAAAAACCCATTTTAATTATTAAACTGACTTGGGTTTCTTTATAACTGCACATTTGCAGTAAGTTCTTTTAAAGAAAACTTCTTTTTAAACTGTTAAAGGGTTTACAAGAAAACTCCTTGCTAAAATATGTGACTGTTTTGCTGATGCAGACGACTTTAGGAGAAAATTAAAGACCTAAATAGTTTCCTTTCCGTAGGGATGTGGGGCCGAGCTTTTTTACTCCTCCGTCAGCACACACTTCACACTACATTTCCTCGCTCCAGCATTCCTCACCAGGGAGCGGGGGGGGCGCACAAAAATAAAAGTCTAACTTTCCGCTCAACTATCAAAAAAAAATCTGTACCTGGGATCTTCTCTGGCCCCTCTGAGAAAACCAGCTCCACTTTACCATAATCAGGAAATCTGGGATCTGAAACGAAAGAACCAACATATTCATTCAAACTGGAAAGATGACTGGTGTTGTTGGTCTGCAGCTTGGATTCCCTCAGTACACGTAACATGTTTTGGAAAAGAAGATTACTGGTTAAAAGTGCCAAGTGTATAAATTGAGTCCAGACTGTAGACGCTGTGTGGAGCGGAAGAGCTGATGCTGACTGCAAGTTGCAAGTTGAGACCTGCTCCCAGAGTTATTGCAGGTGTACCTTTGTTGGCCACCTCCATGTCCTCCTTCTCAAACATCAGGTTGTAACCCTGCACTGCTCCCGTGTGGAACTGCAGCCGGAAAACCACCTCACGCTCCGACGTCACCTCGCTTTTATGATAACATTTAATCTGCAAAAGGCACAAAAAACATCATATAATCCCTGCAACACACTATGACCCTAAAATAGCTAATTTTATTGTTGAAAATTTACCATGATGTCGCCTTTCAGGAGCTGGGCGGGCTCCAAGGCGATGCACACTCGATCCCTGTGGCCCGGACCAATGTGACTTTAGCAGACAACAGAGAAGACAATCAAAAAGAGTCGGAGTGTGGAAGCAATTACACATTCTTACTCAAAGCAATAACTCAAAATGAAATCCTTATTGAGCTAACTTGAATGAAAAATAGCTATAAATCAGAATAAAACTCTTTTGAAGTGATTAGTAATGCTTAAATTAGTGAGTAACCACATGTCTTTAGCTACTTACTAGACTCCAGATGAGTACACTGCTTGCATTCCTTGGTAAACCTTAATGTATGGTCGACAAACTGCCAAAGACAAACAAATCATTTACACTTTTTTTCTTTCACTGATCGTTTGGTGTAACTTCTTATATTACAGAAAAATTAAGCTGTTGCTATGAGAAAGAGATTTTAGCTGCATGGTGTGAAAATTTCTGATCAAAAAAAGTGAAAACAGCAATTTCCACGTTAGATGTGATATCCCATGGCTTTTGTGTGAACTGGGTTTTCAGTTGTTTATGTACACAGCCACCCTTGTGCCTGAGCACGCAAGTGTGAATTGGAAAATGAAGCCCTATTAAGTTCAGATAAGGCTCCAGCTCAGATTCTGATGTGGTTTCTTCTTCTGTTTTTTTTTTTTCCTCCACATTTATTGAGAGCAGCAGCTGTGCAGAGTAGTAAACAAAATGACTTGTACCTCCGGTGGCGTCAAAGTTTGGGATTCCGTGAAGGATGACGCAGTGGAGGAACGAGGGCGAGGCGTTAATCTTCATGGATCCGCTCAGTAAACTGTTGAGGATCCAAACATACCTGACAGGAAGGCACACAGGTCAACATAAACAGGATTATTCCACTCATTCCCACAATAGAATATAGGCTCAGATACCAGAGAAAAGACAATGAAAGATATGAAATTCTATTTTAAGGTAGAATACATTGCAAGTAGTGTGATCAACTTATTTAAAAATGAATGTATATTTATAGCTTAAACCCTTGTGCTATTTTATGGGGTCCAAATGACCCTACTCTTAAAATGATGTGCATCCCTCGCATGACAAAGGTGGACAGGATTTTATTTCTTCCACAGACAACAGTGAAGATAAAATCCTTGGGAAAAAAAAGTTCAGCGCGCTGTCTTGTGGGGTCCTGATGACCCCACTTTAAATGTAAACATGCCTAGGATAGCACAAGGGTTAAAAAAGCCAGGCTTCTTAATTAAAACCTGGCTAATGTCAGTAAAAGGTGAATGAATCACCAATTCTCCTTCCGTTTGCTTGTTGTCATTTACACCTAAGTGGTAAAAGAGAAGGATGAACTGAAAATAAACTGCACTAAACAAACACTTAACCCACAGCTAACAGTATTTTTATTCTATTATGCTTCTTTTCCATTGAGCTGTCCAGACCGGACTGGACTTTTAAGCGTTTCCATTACAAAATGGACCAATTGAGCAGGACCCACTGGTACCATTTCTGGTCCCCCGTTGGTCGTAGATCCATAGAAAAATTGAATGGACCCCGTTAGGGCGGAGCTTCTGTCGTCACTCAATGTAGCCCATTGATTTGCGGAAAGGTTTAAGGCAACAGCAAATGTCCAATCAGCACTTTTACCAAATCAAGATCCAAACTGAAAGTTTTGTCCTCTTTTTGACTGTATTCTTTTTTAACCCCCTCCCGCAATCCTCCTCTTCTTTACGTTCAGTTTTCTCCCCTTAGGTCGGTGACTGAAGACACGCCAAATCCACAGAGACGCCCCCCCTGTTTCCATCTCTTCTGACCCCCACAGCCAAACAATGTCTGTTACCAATCCATTCTCATCAAAAACACTTCCGATTGTGCTTTGTAAAATAGTTATTGAAGAACATTGGAGTACAAAGACTTTTTTTTTTTTTTAATTCAGAACAATAGACTGTTCCGCAATGTGGAGGCTGGATTCATCCATTATAAATGCCTGCTCTAGATTAGAATGACCCTCAATGGTTATCTTTTTCATTTTCTGTTTGTTTCTGAGTCAGCTGATGCAGCTTCTCTTTTACTGTAGTCACACCGTCACACACTCTCGGCTGTCTACACCCCACATGCACTTTGATGGTCCAACGCTCAGTGCAAACGCTCACTTGAATTACCCGTACCATTCTAAACTGGCCAAGAAGGGACTGGTCTGGCCCGTGTCGCTCCATGGAAACAAGGCATTAGTGAACCAAGGAAGACTCAAAATTAGCAAAACTTTGACTTTACCTCTTAAGGCTCCTCTTTTTATAGCAGTGTTTTATTTCATTGTCATAGAGCCCCTGTTCAGCAAAACTAAGAAGGAATGGCAAGAATCTGGCGATACAGTATGTATTGTAATACACGTCTCAATATACGATATCCCGACACATCCCAAGATGGTACCAGATAATATTTTTGTATTTTTTATTATGATTTAATAATTATCTGTGCATTAATACATTTTTTTTTTTTTTTGCAAAAGTAAAAATACATGTTATTGAATGTTTATAATATTAAGAACTGCAACTTTTTCTTATGAAACTGCTTTTATCCAACCAAATTCATGATGCTTTTATTTTGGTAATTTAGTAAAGTTGAAAACAAAAGTAACAAGTTAAATATCACCTCGGCAGTATTTTAAATCGATACAAGTATCGCCCAAATAAAGTATCGTGATATATCACTGAATCAATATTTTCTCACAGCCCTATATTTACCTACTGTTACCCGCAATGTGAAGTCCACGTTGATGTTTAGAGGTTAACAGAATGAATAGAAGTAAACTTTATAGTGTTTCTATTGAATGAGGTGGCAGACCTGAATGCTGGGAGGTCATACAATACACTTTCTGTTACAGAAGCACACCAATACTTATAGGTCTTACCGTTTCTGCGAAGGTGTCATCAGAGCTGAGACCTTATCATCGTAGTACTTCCTCATCGCAAAACGGTCCAGCGCTTGATCAGCACTTTGAGGAAGACACAGAGTCCTGTTAAATACTTCAGGTAATTATAACTCAAGAGAAAGATTACACTCTGAAGAGTAATTGAATAGTATGAACCCACTCTTCAGTTAGGGTCATCCAGACGTATACACACACACATGCAAAGACTCACAAAATAGACAGGAGGGAAAGTAACTGGAGAGACAGAGGATTCCAACAGAGAGGAAGAGAATGTCAGCCTTAAGTAAACACAGGGGGGTAAGGGGACAGAGAGAGGCCGGAGTGTGTGCACAGCTTGGCCATTCAGACAGACCTAAAACCAACAGGCGCTGTAGGCTTTTCAGCAGTTTCCCTCTCATCTGCCATTTTTCTCTGCTCCCCCCTAAATCTATACCATTGTAAATCTGCCTTATTGTTCTCCTATGTCTTCTTCTAATCCTTCATTTGGCCTCTGTCTTTTACATTCATGCCAGTGACCTGGTCTTTCTCTTTGGAACATAACAGAATGATTTGTGCTTACACCGTGATGCTATGTCATGTGCAAAAACGATCACCGGGCCAACTACTTCTCAACATGGCTTCCCAAACATAAACAGTTCTAGATTTGTTTGGCTGACGCTGGTTGAAAAATAAGAATGGGTTCTCTGAACAATAAATGCCTTTCTTGAAACTGATGCTCGGGCCAAGGGCCATTCAGTGATTGCCACGCTTCTAAGTTCATGAAATTGAATACCGGATGATTCATCACAAAACATTCTACATCTTTGAGAGAAGACAAAACTTTCCTTTGACTCATTTTCTGAATCACCGTAACCTCAAGTTATAGGAAGTGAATAAATACATCAAGTATGGTTGAGCAATGATATTGGTTATGGTCTCTAAAATGAGACACCATGCATTGCTGTGGTTTGCTGCGTGCGATATGCCAAATGTGTGTGGGTGCACCCTTATAGTGGTGGATTCTGCAGTCTGAGAAACTAAATCAAAACATTTCTGCTAACACAACACGAGAATTGCGACACTGGAATGGTTACCTGGCAGAGACATCAGTGAAATGCACAAAGGATGAAATGACAACACCAATTCGACCTTTTCCACCCTGAGAAAAACAAAACAAGATATGACAGAAAATGAGTCACTAACCATGCAGAACTTGCGGTCTGAACACGATTTAGAAGCCAGCTGCTCCTATTACATGATCTTTTAAAAAAACATAGCATTATCAGTCAGTGTGTAAAAAAATATTTTGTTTACTCAGTTAGATATATGTTGGCTAGGATTCCTCTAAAATATGATTCTCGTGACAGAATGTTGTTTTGGGCCCCTTTTTGATTTTTTTCTTCTACCCCAACTGAGGCTGTTTCTTATTCAGTCACTTAGAGTAATGGCTACATTGACACAGCAGGAGTTTAAAATGAATTTTTGAGGAACCTTGTTTTTTGTATTTGGTTTCTCCTATTGAAATTTAAGAGATTATCAGATTCCTGCGACAACAGTCCATAAGTGGTCTGTGTAAATTGATTGATTGTAAATAACATGCATGCAGGTGGTTTGCGTCAGTGTAGAAATCCTCCTGAATATTTGTTATATCTAAAGCTCTCATGGTTAAGAGTAGCGTAACCTTGGGATAACATGAACTTGCCTGTACAGACAGAGGTTATGTTGCAAAATATTGGAATAGATTCAAGTCTACAACTTGAATCCCAAATAAAAACTTGGGTTTATAGCACTTTGACAGTTCATGTTGATCTGGTTGGTTTAAAACCAGGTTTTAATTGAAAAATTGTCAAGAATGTATCCCCATACAGTTAAATATTTAATGTCCACCAGTTCATCAAAAGGTCGAAAACCTGTATGTATTTTTAGATCAAATGTAAAAAAAAGACAAGTGGCAAAAACTTCTACCACAGTGCAAATGTCCCCAACCTATCTTTCAGCAGACATGAAACAGTTATTTAACCCTTCAGCTCTCCTTGGGGTCCAGATGGCTCCAACCACATATTGTTATGCGATTTCTTCCATGACAAATGTGGACGAAGGGGGACAGGATTTTATGTCTGTCATGGACATTAGTGAAACTCCGAAATCAGTGAAAAAAAAAAGTTCAGCGCACTGTCCTGTGGTGTCCAGATGACCCCAATTTTAATGTAAACAAGCTAAGGAGAACGGAAGGGTTACACAAGTGTAAGCATTTTTTTTCTTTATATTGAACAAAATCTAATTTTATTTGCTTAAGTAAAAAAAAAAAAACCACACGTGGTTACATAAAGCTGTGTTTTTCAACCTTTTTTGTGCCAAGGTACACTTTTTTTTTTTTGAGAAAAATCACAAGGCACTCTAACAAAAAATACATATTAAAAAAGGAGGAAATTCTGTATTAACAATGTAAAATCATCTTTTATCAAAGTATCTTCAGTTGGCATAAAAAGAAACTAAATTTAAAACGCATTTTATAATTTTTCATAATTCTTCCTACTTGTTGGATGAACAAAGAGCTGAAATCTGGGGAATGCCTAATGGTTTTTAGAACAGGTAGATGAAACTGAATTATTTCCCACTGCACGCTTGACAATTTCTTAATGCACACTAGTGTGTCACAACGTACTGGTTGAAGAACAGTAACTTTAGCCTTGTTTCTATTGAGCAGTCCAGTACAGTCTGGTCCGGTAAGGACAGACCAGTTAATTCTGGAGAGCATTTACTTTCATTTATTTCTTCCACTCAGTTGAGCCTCACTTCCACTGAGCAGTGTGTTTTAACGGCGCATGCATGGTGTAGAGCGCTAGCGCGTCATTGCGTTATTATAGTGCGACAACTAGAAAAGCAACAAGAGTGGAGACTATCCAGGAGCTCGTCTTTTTCTTGATTTAGTTTTTGTATGTCATCTATAACAGGAATTTAAAGTTGTTTGAAAGAAGTAGCTAAGAAGAACACTGCCTTAAAGTGGAAAGCGGAAATGCTAGCTTAGCGCTATATCGGTGCTTTCTAAAGTCATCTTCACTGTCTGTCAATCAACGGGTGGCTACAGCGACTCTGCCCCAACCATCCCTTTTCATTTTTTTATGGACCATAAACGGTTGGGGGGCCCTTAAGAAGTATGGGTCGAGCAGGATAAACATTTATTGAACACATTAAAACTGAATTTTTAAAGCTTTAAAACCATTAATTTTTAACCAAATTATGAAATAGATACCTAGCATTACCTATGATAATGCTAGTGTGAATACTGTAAGCTGAATTTGGCCACTGAAGATGCTAGTGCTGATAGCTGGAGAACGCTGAAATTGATAGCTAAAAACACTGAAGCTAATACCTGAAATGCCGAAGGAAAAAAAATAAAGTTCAGCGCGCTTTCTCGTTGGGTCCAGATGACCTCACTTTTAATGTAAACATGCCTGGAATATGCCTAGAATATCACAAGGGTTAATGTGAACATGGCCTAACAGAGTGAATGAAAAAGTCAAGGTTCACCCTGCAATGAATAACAACCACGTGTAGAGGGTCAGCATTCAGCCAGCTCTCCATGGCCTTGCAGATGGTGCAGATCTTGTCCAAAGGTGGAGCGTGCATATCCGGCCAACCTGTATCCAACGTCTACGAAACACAATGAGCCGTGTGAAAAAATTGCTGCTCAAACTTCCAACAATTATTAACAAATATTGTTTTAAAAGATCAAAAGATCTTCTTACTTTGGGGTTCATTTTCGAGAGATCATGCCTTCTCTCTGACAGGTTAATGGTCTGGAAGAAAAGGAAAATCATAGTATCAATCAATATGTCAATAACCCAATCACTGATAACATCGATGGCATTAAGCCTTCGGCACTGAGAAATACCACTCCTTAAGGAGGATACAGAACAGCACATGATCAAACGCCACTGACCAGGTAATTATCTGCATGCTTGGACTTGAGCATTCGAGTGACGTCCTTCAGGTTGTGTGAGTAGGTCTCGTCAGAGCAGCCCCGGGGAAAGGACACAGCTATAATACGCTCTGTGATGTATGTGAGGTCTAGCTCGTATCCCTCCTCCATCTTGAAAGTTTCCTGTTAAAAAGTACCAAAAAAGACATTCAGGAGAGTTAATCCCTTCCATTCCTTGTACACCATTTCCATTTTAAGCAGGTAACCTAACTTGAGTCAATATTTGATGGTCAAAGTCCTCAGGTTTGGTTATTGTGTCCAAGTTTGACCCAAATATCTTTAGCGCATGACTTCCGTTCTAGATTGCATGATAGAAGACTGTCTCCTTAGACGTAATACGTGGTGCCATAAGCAACTGTACTGACTGAAACAATACAAGGACTTCTTGCACGCGCGGATAGCTTCTACTTATCTTTAAAATAAAAACGGCATCTGAATAATTTTTTTATTGAAAGACTGGATAATGTCAACCCAGTCACCACAATCCCTAAAAATAAGCAAAACAAATAGAAAATCCAAGGATTTTTTAGCTAAAATATGAAAAATATAAATACCTGAAATATTTAGAGGCTGAAATGAAAAGGTAAATAAAGAAAATAATCTAAAAAAAAGAGTTTTGAACACAAAATGAGGCCAAATGATTGAAAACATCCAACATAATGCTGATAACCTTGTTCAACTGATAAGATCTCATTGAAAACACGAGGTTCTGACTCTCTGGGGGATGTTATTTCAACATGAAGCCAAACTGTGAACTTTTAAAGGTAATTATAGGTTAATTGTAGACATTACAAGCTAAAATACTCAATAATAGCATTTAAAAAGCCACAAATTTAAGGAGGAATAAACCATGTCTTAACCTGACAAATATCCCAAACTGAAATACAACTGATTCTTTTTATTGACTAAAGAGAATAAAGCACTTTTGTTTGATTACAAAAATGACCTGTTGCAACTGATCTCTTTGATAACACCAAAAATATTCTTAGGAGATAAGAGCATATTTTCCTTATGGGAGTAGCTAACTTTATTTGAAGGCCAAGGATTTCACACAAACATTCACACTATAAACCTCACAACAGTTATCGCCAAGGTTTAACTTCAGCTGTTTTTAAGTCTCCCATTATACGTAACGTGTATTGTGGTAGCATATTTAAAGAGTTAATGTCTTCTTCCTAGCCCTATTGCAGGAGTGTCCAAAGTCAGTCCTCAAGGGCTGATGTTCCAGCCAGCAAGGCCAAGTGGGCCCCAAATGATTTAAAAGTGGGTGAAAAATGTGGGCCCCAATTTGTATGGAGTTTCCATGGTGGCCCCACCTGTCTTTGCCTACACTGGCTTAAATGGCTACGCTAGCCAGTCGCCTGGTGGACAGCAAACCGAGGTCCGCTGCCCAGGGTCTGGCAGAGGAAGTGACCACCGCCGCCCAGGGCCCGATAGCGCTAGCAAGGCTTCGTGTTGCCAGGCAGCGAAGCCAATGTGGACAAACACAGGTGGGGTAACCACAGAAACTGTAAACAAATCCATTTGGGGCCCACATTTTCTGCCCAATTTTAAACCATATGGAGCATGTTTTCCAACCAACCTGCCATTGAAGCTCCTTATTGGCCAAACACACTTCATGCAGGTAATCAGCAGCAGATAAGGCAGTGTTTCTGGAAAACCAGCTGGAGGCCGGCCCTTGAGGACTGACTTTGGACACCTCTGCTTTAGGGTATACTTAGACTGGACATATTAGTTTGCATGGAGTTTGATTCCCCCTGAGAATCTGGAACAAATTTTCCAAAGCGGACCCTGGTTTGGGATCAGGAACTGCTATCTTTTGAGGTGGTCTCATTTCGTTCAGACTGATTTTCGGTTTGCTCTATGGAGCAAGGATGCAACCGCAACTCATTGAAATTTAACTGGATCAATGCAGGGTCATTAAAAACAACAATACATGTTGCCTCTCACACTGTTTTCCCGACAATCTTGCAGCATCCCTCCACCATACAAAAGTGGCAAATAAAGTGTTGAACTTGACCTTGATACAGACGTTCAAAATTGGTCAGCGGAATTAAAAAGTTTGAATAAGTGAACCATCTCGACAAGAATTGCAAAGCATAGGACCGATACGACTTCCATTATTTCTGCCTCTTGTTGCTTTGCCTCGCTGTCGTATGTCCTGGACATTGACTGAAGAGATGTTTTGTTTACAGGCTTTAATTCAAAATAGAAATCTCCAAAAGACACCAGTCTGAATACAGACCAAATGCAAGGTTCAGAACTCAATCTGGACCAAATTAAGCAGACTCAGACTAGACCAAGGGACTTTCCTAGTCTAATTACACCCTTAGACCGATAAGAATGAACTGTAATACACAGTTCAGTTTACATTCATGATATCCATTTGCAATTATTTTCTTCATGTTTAGACTAAAACTAAGGGGAGCATATTATAAGCTTTGATGAAGTCTAAATTCCAATCTCTAATGAGCAACCATTGCTATCTAACATGTCTAACAGACTTGTTTACCAAAAAAGGTCAAATATTATTGATCTTTTTGTTAACTTATATGGTTAAATACATAAATATGTTGGAATATGAGGCTGAACAAGTAGGGTAAACCATTTTTTTGCCCCATAATCACAATAGTTATTTACTCCCTGCAGTAACTGTTACAATCTATAATTAATCTTAGCTTATTTTTCTCTTAACACAAACACACATTTTTGAAGAGAAAAACATTCCAGAGGAGTTCCACAGATATGCCTTTTGAATGACCTCAGCTGCTTGTTTTGATTAAATGATCCACAGTCAGGAATGTGTCTGTCACTTAAGTTTGAGAGGCCTCCAGGCCACAGTCCACTGTTTGGATGGGAAACGGCAAGGGAGCCACAAACCAAGGACCGTGCAGTCCTGACCTAAACCGACTATCAGAGCAAAAATGAAAGATAAACCGCACAAAGAGGACATATATCTGGAAAACTAAACTGCGTTTTTGCATTGAGATGGAACCAAATATATAATATACCCTGTTTATTACTAATAAGTAAAAGATTTTTCAATTGATTGATGTTTTTAATTTGCTTTTTGACCCAAAATGTTAATTCCATAAAAGTATCAAAAAATCTCTCAAAAAGACCTTTTATGTGTTATTATAAATAATCATAGCACATACATGTACATTACCAGTTACAACAAAGTATTATGACCAGTACTAACAAGAAAATGAAACATGCAAAATCATAACACAATATGACAGTTGTGAATTTCAAAAAGCTTAATTTGAGAACTTTTTGTGTGTTGAGTATTTCTTAAAAGTCCTAGGTGCATTATCTGATTGGCCTGACGGTCTGCACCACAGCAGCTCACACAGTGTCACTACTGTTAGAGCTGGCATGAATGGTCTTCACTCAAAAGTTCACACGCCTGCACTAAATGCACTTCTGCATAGTTCAGGTAAAGACGGTATTTTTTTATTCCGTCAAAGCATAAATGGTTATATTATCGAGTAAATCCAAGTCCAAAAGACCCAAACAGACCCCTCCCAAAATATTATTTATTGCCAAAGGTTTCTACCACTCAGAATAAATCACATCCCAACCAACATGAAATTATAAAATACATTAGTGAACTTAATTTCACGAACCATTCATGTGGAACTCTGCATTAATCAGCTTCTTTTTCCTGCTGCCACCTCCCACCTCCCTCACTAATCATTCAAGCCAACATGACCGACTTGCCCCAACACGCACCAAAGATAATTGGTCTTTAATTTGCATTTACTGCTTTTGTTCTTGGTTTGAAGCACAACATTAAGTCACAAAGGAAAAGTAAGCAGTGGCAAGGCACTCAAATCCAGAGCCCACCCATGGCACTGAGGGGGCTGGCTGGCTGGCTCATGAGCAGCGGGGCAGGCGAGGAGGTTGGAGGAAGCAGGTTGCCAGGTCCGTGGCGAACAAGCTGCAACAGGCTTCAGAAGGTCAGGATGCTGGGGGATTAGCGTGGCTCTGGCTGCTCCCGCTCCAACCCCTGCAGGTAACTGCTTGACAATGCTGCCTTGGTGCAGTCAGCCACGTTTACACTTGCATGACCATTACTTGGAATCTGTTCCGAATGCCTTTCTTTCAATTACCCTGAACAGCATTTAAAATGCATTAATCAAACATTCCACGTTTAAAAACGATCCAAACTAAACTTGAGTAAGATTTGTGAGAGGTACTGTCACGAAGCCTACTTCTATTTCAGGGACTACATTCTTTACCTGGCGTGCAAATCTTTGGAAAAAGTAAAAAAAAATGACATTGATTATAAACGAATGAATTTGTGACATCCAGTATTAGCTCTATGGATTAAAAGTAACCCAAAACTGAGTAAAATTACCTATTGTTTTTTGCCAAAAATGTAATAGTTTGTACCATCTGGAATTAGAAAATCAAAAGTCTTCACAATCCTTTTGTGTACAATGATATATATACATATTTTGAGGTAATTAAAGATTCTGAATTACTTGTAGGAGGGAATATGAGTGGAGATGGTCGTCTCTGTGTGGCCTTTGCCTGTGCCGTACTGGTTGGCGGGAAGTCCCTCACTCAATAACAGCAATACCATCCTGTAACCCCATGCACGAGGATGCCAGTTTAAGAAATAATAATCCCATTAATAGTATTTCAAGGAGGATTCTCAAAACCGACACAAAGTAGAACTTACTACAGCAACTGATTCCTATTTATTTGTTTAGCTTCAAATGGATAGAAGAAGGAAAAAAAGGCAAAATGCATAGGCATTACGCCTGCTCACATGTGAAAGCAATCAGGCGCCCCCTCCCCCACACACCCAACATCAAACCAAAGCACTCATGTGGGCAAAATTCTCTGCAACATGACTGAAAACAATGAAACGCTTTAAGTGCATTTTACATGTTAATCACTGAGATGGAGATAGGCATGTACCACATGGTTAATGTGGTACAGACTACAGCTACAGTCAACGTGGGATGGTCAATCTCCACCAGTGCCAACTTGTAGATAAAGTGATGTCAAATTCAATCACACAGGGGGCCAAAATCCAAAATACACCTTAGATCTGGGGCCAAACCGGAAAAACATTTTTTGAACACTCTTAAACTAAATTTTTAAAACTTTAGAAAAGTAACTTTTTAATGTGGCCGGCACCAGTACCCAAACCCTATCATGGGCTGCATCTGGTACTGCATCCGTTTTCTGGTTAGGGTTAGGATACCTGTGCGGGCCACGTCCCGGTACCGGACTGTAGCAGTTTGCGGCCCGGAGGTTGGGGACCCCTGATTTATTAGGAACAACTAGCATGTCAAAAAACGACGAGTTGGGGACACCCAAAATATACATTTTTGACGCAGAGGGGTCCTTAATCATACATCAATGTGTGACAACTTGGGAATGTTACAATATGTTACCGGCACAAGATAACATCGGGCTGTTAACAACAAAAATATAAAATGATCTGGCGGTCCGGACACAATCCCCCACCTGGCCGGGTCTGGCCCCTGGGCTAGGACTGTAACTCGGATACTCGTAATCTGCTCTTAAACATTTGAGTACAAATATTTGCGACATCCAAGATCACTGATTCGCGACCTTTATAAATATGGTAAAGTATAAGTAGTAGTATAGCAGTCTAAGTAAAGTAATAAATATAGTAGAGTGTAATCAACGTAAATAAGTTGATTCTGTTGCAGGAAAAAAAGCAACTTTCATACCGGATTTGGGTCAATATGTAATGCTTAGAACGTAAAGTGATGCAGAACGTTGAGGATAGAAGATCTCTTGAGAATACTTACAGGATTTGTCATGAAATAACCAAAAAAACAGTGATTTTTATGTTTTTTATGTGTCTCTGCCGAACCTAACCAGAAGGTTGACAAAAAAACACTATTTCTTTCTATCTAAATCTTTGTGTTTTTATCAGTTTAGTTAATTCTGATCTCCTGTTCTAAATAAAGATATAAATGATGGTGATTTAATAATATAATTTTAATCTTCATACATCTAGTAAAAATACATACCCATGGCAACAAAACATATATTAAAAAGTAAAAATCATGGTTCGATTTGTGAGTCTTTGAGCTTGATGCGTGTATCGAATTGGATCCCCACCTAAGTGACGATCCACAGCCCTACCCCGGGCCTTGACTTTGACGCGTGGTGTAGATGATCTCCATCCAGTTTGCATAAAAAACAGCTAAAGACAAAGTAGACTACAGTCTCTTCCATTCTGGACTGGTTAATGATTGAGTGAAGTTTGCAAACTGAGTGAACACACCAAGAAAAAATCCAGACGTCTAAACTTTTGGTGGATGACTGAGAAAAACGGCAAAAAATTCCCAAAATTATTAAGTTTTGAAAATGTATTTAATCTTCTTGTTTATGATGTAATAATAACTATTGGTGAATGTTTATCACTGTGTGAGATGTTGTGATTCCATTAGAACAGATTTCTTTCAAGCTTTTGCGATCTGACTGTATCACTAATATCCATGTCTAACAGGTCTGATATCAACAATAAAAATGCTTCAAACAGCTCTCAACTGTTCAAGAGTGAGCTGCTGGATATCCAAAGTGACATGACAGGTTGGTATAAAAATCTAAAGAAGGACAAAGCCACAGTTTGTTCCTGTCAGGGACTCTGTATGTTTATGCGGTGGCTTTCACACTCATTCACGGCTGAAGACCTGAAATAAACAAACCATGAGAACTAAGAAAAAAGCCACAGAAGTGGGTGCAGTGTATTTTTAGCAAGTCTGTTTTGCAATCTCAGTGTGCGTTTGCCTCACATTTTTAAGAGATTTTTTTTCAGTAGTCTCAGGTCTGAGCAAACTTGAGGCTCTGACCCCCTAATTATCATATCCCAACTCAGGGTCATGGTGGAATGCGTTCAAAATGGATTATGTTGCCATTCTTGCACTCTGGTTCCCTTTGTTTTCTGTCGTGCCATGTTTGCTCCTTCACTTCTTCATCCGTCGTCCTTCTCCAGATCTCTGCACTGCTTTAATGACTTACACATGTTTACAAGGGCCTGTGGCATTGACGAAATAAAACGCCCAAGTGCGCCATCCCATGCAGCAAAACAACTCCGAGCCTTTGAAGCAAAACTCTCCAATAACCTGTTGGGGATTTGATCCAATAGGAACCTTTATAAAAGATGTGTCAATGTCTTCTAATCTCAAAAAAATGTGAGTCAACGCAGAACCACCAACAAAAGCTGCAACTGCCACAGTCCAAACTGACTCTGTAATTATGGCTAATCTTAAAAGAGTTTGGCTTGCAAAATGTTCAGGACAAACTGCATGGTTTATGTAAGGTGTGCGAGAGGGTGTGGGTGCAGGTGGGTCTGCTGTTCAAGGAGACGCAAAATCCAGGTAAGGAAAGCTGAAGCAGCTGTGATGCAAAGACGTCTGGGCTTGTCATCAACAATGGATGCCACAAATAGTGCCAAGCAGCTGCGGCTCAAACAGATAAAAACTCAAGCCGAATACTATTCTGTAGTCTAGTGACTACTTTTATGAAATTCTTAATACTTTTGATGCACATCAAAGAGAAAACCTTAAAAGATGGTCAATTCAAAAATATAAGTTTTAAATAAAAACATGTTCAGAAAGATGGTCAAACATTATAATCTTTAGAGTTTTAGTCAGAAAAGGATACACGCTTGCTGAATTTTCTGTTTTCAGAGATGAACAAACTCAACACGTGACAAATCAGAGTTTTGAGGAGGCTGGAGGTGGAAAAAAAGAAACTCCAAACTCAAATAATCCAGAAAACTTCCAAAAATGGAATTACCTTTTCAACTAACAGTGGGTGATTTCTGGTTTTCCTCTTCCTCGGTTTCCTTTGTATGCGAAAGTTTCTGAATGAGGGAACTGTAGTCCGCAGTCTTCAGTCCGTCATTCATGCGCACCGCGGGCGCACAGGCGCATTCCCCGCTGGAATGTGGGTTCCCTGCGTCCTCTCCTGTCGGCGCTTGTCTTGAGCTGAGAGCCTTTGCTCCTGCTGTTTCAGTTTAGACTTTTCTGAACTTTCTCCAGTCTGTCTTGCCGCTGGAAGCACCAGTTTCTCGCTTGGGATGGTCTTCCGTGCGCGGCAGAGATCGTCTCCCTTGTTCCCTCCCCTTTCCCTGGCTGCGCGTCCCCCCCTCCTCCCCCTCTGCTGCCTCAGTCCATTTGTTCTCACCACACGCACGCACACTTCCTGCCACCCCAGCAAACGCAGAGCCCCCCCAATAAAATCAAAACATTTAAATAAATTGTAGACTATTTGGTTACAGCTTGGCTGTAATTCCAAACAAAGAAAAAAAAAACACAAATCTCACTCATATAGAGGCTTAAAACGCACCAACAAAAACGTCATATTTTTATTATAGCATTTGAAATTAATTTAAAAATTACCCCAAAGATCATGTATTTTGGTTAAAGGATGACAATAGTTCTAATAAACAAAAATAAACAACTTTTGCATCCTTTTAAATTATGGTAAATTAAGGAAAAGTGGTATATTGTACTCTAAATCTAATTTTATTATTTTATTTATTTTGATTATACTGTATAATTATGTAATAGTTAAAAACTGATGTTATACATGTATTTATAAGAGAAAATATTTGAAATATATTTTTTAATTTGCCAAAAATAATCTATTTTGAGTTGAGTTAATATTTTGCAAACAAAATTAGTAATCCATGAATTTAACTCTTCAAATAACGTAAATGACAGGGTTTTCAAAGTATGTCTTTGATTATCCATGTTTTTTCCCAAAATTTCAGTCACTGCGGACGTGATAAAAGTTTGAATTACTTATCAAAATGTGCAGTAATGTTCTCAACTTCCACAAAGCAATTATTTTAATAACAACCGTACAGCTCAAAATAAAAAAAAACAAACACACCCAGTAGTGTGAAAAACAAAAGTTTATATCCACCATAAAGAGACATTACCAGACATGCTATCCCTGACAAGCTAACTGGGAATCAATAGTGAAAAAAATGGACAAATTGAAAGTGATTTTGGTAAAAATGTAAGATATACTTGTACTACAATGAGATGAAAGTATGCATTTGCAATAAAATGCTCTTTCAAGAGTTCTTTTAAATTTTACATTGGCAAAATGGTTAAAAGAATGTCAGGCCAAATGGTTGGCCCTCACATGCTCATCAAATCCTGGCCTCAAAAAGAAGTCTGAACACCCTGCTTTAACCAATGTCTCATTGAACCATAATATAATCCACATTTTTTAAGGAATAAAGTGTTGGTATCTGAGGTTTTACCCTCTCTATTATCTCAAAAGTTTATATATTTTTTTTAAAAAAGCAAATCAACTACACTGACCTCCTGTCTGATGTATATATGGCTTACAATTCTGTAAACACATATTTACTTGGAGACATTGTTGTGACCAGAGATTTGATTGGAGGATCAGGAAATGGCAGACTGAGTCGGTTTGTTGTCCAACATTTGTACTCTATAGGGTGTTAACCTTGTGCTATCCTACGTATGTTGACGTTGGAAGTGGGGTCATCTGGACCCAGCAAGATAGTGTTCCAAACTTTTGTTTTCATTGATTTTTTATTTTCACTGGTGTCCACGGCAGACATGAAATCCTGTCCACCGTTTTACCTCATTTGTCATTAAATGGAGAACATGTCGGTGTGAGGCTAGAGTCATCTGGACCCCATAAGGTACCACAAGGGTTTATTACTAGTTCATTATTTAGACCTGGTTGTTTTATGATGTTGTTTTCCTCTGTTGCCATCTTCTTTTTTTTCTCGAAACCCCCCTCTTTTACCCCCCCCCCCTTCTTCTTTTCTGTCCTGTCCAACAAAACAAAAACAAACATAATCAATATAAATAAAGTTTAGCATGAAATACAACAAGGGTTTATAGTCAATAAATCCCTGTTGTGACAGTAAATTTTGCCCAACACAAGAGGCTTTCAGCCCGCACCTGTTTGCTCAGCTGTTGGACAGGACAAATTAAAAAAAAAATAAAAAAGATACCACAAGGGTTGATGGGTTGATCAGAGAAGGATGGCTGCTCAGTTCAATATGTGCGCTTGATTTTTGTCTTTGGAAACAAGTTTCTTTTACCAAATAAATGTCCAAACTATATGTTCTGATAGCCTAGAAAAAGAAACAAATCAGCTGTGATTATAATATTTTTCTTTTATTTGTAATTAGTCAGAACAAACCATTCAAAAAGGTGCAGCATTTCAATAATCAAAACACAACATTTGTCAAACACACAAACTGAGCATCTGCAGTTAAAAGAAAAGCTAAAAATAACTGGTTTATTAAAAAAAAAAAACTGCTTTTAACTAAGAATAAATGCAGTTGCTATGGAGATATTGAGTTTGGAGTTTAAATGATTTACAACTAAAAGGCAAAATAAAAAAAAATGTTAAATGCAAAAAAAGCTGCAATAAAACTACTTTCTGACATTGAAAGAATAAACAATGCTCAAGATTTTTCAACTAAAGCAAGAGTTTCATAACAATCAAAAGAATCTGTGAAGCACATCAACAATCAAGTCTGCAAACATCTACTGTAGCAATAAAACTTTTGTGGTGAACAAACTATCAAAAATAGTAAAACTTTTGCATTCAGTATTAGCAACTAAGTTATTTTTCTCTTTGATACTCAGATTAAGAGTGAACGTTGGAGGTGTAGGAAGTACTGCTCGAAGAGTAGTTGAAGGAGTAAGAAGAGGTGTAATCTACACTGCCTCTTCGTGACCCACTTCTGGAGCCTGACCTGGACCCAGACCGGGAGCCTGGGTTAGAGACATTGTAGGGGCTGCTGATTCCCTTGGAAGAAATGGAGGAGGCCTGCAGCATCTTCATTCCATTGCTTTCTTCCACCATGCAGTTGTCCATGGCCTCCTTATACGCTATCTTCAGCTTAGTTTTGGGACAAGTAAGGTTCTTCTGGTGGCTCCGGTAATCTTGCAGTTTCTGGGCTCCCATCCCATCCAGCCAACCTCTACGAATAGCCTCCTCAATGGTGATGCGATGTTTGGTGCTAGGGTCAACCAAGCCTCCTGTTAAATACTGATATTCTAGAAATCTCTGTCCAGCTTCGTATGGCAGCCACCCCTCCTTTACAGCTTCTGCTACAGACATCCTTCTTTTGGTCTTCACATCCTCAAAACCAATATAGGCTTTCTGTGCAGCTTTCAGCTTGGAAGCCATGCTTTCATCAATGATGCTTTGGTGGACGGCGTCTTCAAGTGATAATCTGTCTCCAGTGGAAGGATTGATGATGCCACCCGTGCAAGCCTGGGCCTCCAGCAACCTCTGTGCTGTGAGAGTGTCAACTATTCCTCTTCTGAGGGCTTCTGGAATGGTAATCTTTTCTAAGGTTTCTGTGTCAAAAATGGCTCCAACAGGACTATGGTCATCAAACAACTCTGGGGGAGAGACTGTAATGGATATGCTGTTGAAGCGTTTACGGACAGTGGGAGATGATGGTCTGATCTGGGTAGGACTGCTGCAAGTAACCACGTCATCAACACTGCTGGTTGCAATGGTCATTCCAGGGTTACTGGTTCTACTGGCAATTCGCTCCCCAAGCTGGGTGAGGCCAAGTTCTCCACTGCGATACCGATCCAAGAACACTTTGTCAATGACACCTTGGTCTAAGCAGTCTTGAATATCATACTGGGCTCCTGTTTTTCTATCCACAATCACCAATCGTGCAGAGCCATCAGGCCCCTTGATGGTAATTTCTTCCCACTCACTCTCCTGCTCTGACAAGTCCAGAAAAGTTTCATAGTCAATCAGGTCCTTGTGATAGGCCTCTCTGACTGTCATCTCTAACCCGGTGTCCGGATCAACAATTACAATTCGCCTCTTGCGAAGAATATTAGTGCGCTCTTCCTGGGAAGTTTGGGGCTTATTTTTGTCCTTGATTGGCAGGAGAATTAGACCTGTTTTGGGGTCTGTGATACATCTCTCCTTCAGTTGTAGATAAGTCAAGTTCTCCTTGGTATTAGGATCAAAGAACCCTTTTGTGTCATCTCCGTCGTAGCTTAAGATCTCATTCATTTTCTTGTCAAAGTAGCCCCTTTTGTAGGCAACAGAGACTTCAATACGGTGGCTCTCTAAAGGGTCAATAATCCCACCGCTGGCAATCTGAGCTTCAAGAAGCCGAATTCCATGACCTTCCTCAATAAGGCCTTTCTCAATGGCTTGGAAGAGGGAGACTGTTTTTCCTGTAGCAGGGTCTTTATATCCTGTCACTGCTTTCTCTGCAGATAACAGCTTATTTTTAAACTCCTTCCCTATGAGACCTCTTTTTGCAGCCTCGTCCACTGTCAAAAAGACATTGTTAATAGGGTCAACAATGAATCCTGATGCAGCTTGGGCTTCAAGGAGCTCCAAAGTGGTTCCTCTCATGAGTAGACCTTCCTTCATTGCCATATAGATAGGCATCAATCTGTCATTAGCCTCATCATAGATCCCAGCAATGCATGTGGAGCCATGCAGATAGGACTTGAGTTTCTCTTCAATGTCTTTGCTAGAAAGTTGCCCTGGTTTAGCTTTTTCATGTCGGTTTCATCAAGCAGCTCAGCTTCGACCAGCTCTGACACGGACACCTCCCCTCGGATGCCTTTCACTTTTATGCACTTTTCTTTGGCGCGCAGCAGGAGCAGGCCGGACACGGGTTCACAAGTACACTTCTTTCTAAGGTCACCATAAGATACTTTCTCATCTGTAGCTGGATCCAGATAACTGGTAGGTTTTTTATTCAAGCACCTGTAGAGATCTTCATCTATAAGGTTGCGATCCAAGGCCAGATCTTTTGGGAGAAACACACTTAGGACAGGGTCCAGTATACCACCCACAGACTCCTGAGCCTGGAGCAAACGAACGGCTGTGGTCTTGTCAACGTGGCCTTGTTTGTAAGCCTGTCCCACAGACAGTATTTTGCCAGTGTATGGATCTTTAAAGCCTGTACTTGCTGCCTCAGCGGTCACCAAGGTGTCTCTGTCTTCTGTGTCTATAAGCCCTCTGGAACAGGCAGTATCCACCGTCATTGTCATGTTAAATGCAGGGTCCACAATATACCCTGTTGCTGCTTGAGCTTCAAGAAGCTTTAGAGCGCATTCAGGGCTAAGGAGAGTCTTGTGTTTGGCTTCGGTGAAAGACACTTTTCCTTGTGAGCCTGTGGTCATTCCAGCAATAACACCAGAGCCCTTCAGACTAAGCTGGATGTCTGTAGCCACTTCCTCCACCGTCTTTCTCCCTTTCAGGAGCTCGTCAAGGGTAGCTTTGCTGATTATGCCACAGTCACAAAGCTGGTGAGCTGTGACTTTGCGACGCACACCGTCAAAAACAAGCTTAGATGGATCGATTGTAGTGACTTTCTCGTCAGTCTGGGTCTGCCTACACAGAGTGGAGGGTCTCTGCTGTAACCTCTGGATTTCTATCTGAAGGGACTTTATCTTCTGAGCCAGTTCTGATGCCTCCTTTTCAGAGGTCATGAGTTTGCTCCTGTACTTCTCCTCAAGACCCCTGAGCTCATGTCTGAGCCTCTCGATTTCGGTTTTAAGAGAAAGCCTCTCTCGCTCGACCTTCTCCCTGTCCGTCTCACACTGTCTGACCTGAGTGTTCTTTTGTTCAAACTGAATCTTCATGTTATTGAAATCAGAAAAGAGGCTGTTTTTCTCATCTTCCAGCCGCTTTTTGTTGCGAATCTCGATCTCTAGAGAGCGCCTAATGGTGGCCAGCTCCTCTTCTAGTTGCTTGTGGCGGTTCTTGTCTTGCTCCAGGAGTTTAAGTTTGGCCAACAAGCTATCCTTCTCCAGCAGCAGCTCATTATATTGACTTTGGGACATGTGCACCATCATGGATGTCTATGGAGAAAAAAAGGTAAGACAATGTTGGTTAGATTATTAGATTATTAAATTTCCACATGTGAAATCTTAAGACCCCTTGTATGTCCTTCATTTATTAGGACATAACTCATACATTTCCTAACGCACATGTGTCAAAGTCAAGGCCCAGGGGCCGAATCCGGCTCTCCTGGTAATCATAGCCGGCCCTCAAGATCAATTTATTTCATTGTTATTAATGGCTTGATGTTATCTTGTGTGTATTTTTAACTTGTATAATTTTGACAAAATATATTTTTATGGAGAGTAAAATATTGAATGCTAATTAAGGTTTTAGTTGATTTATTCTGGAATAATATTCCTGCTTTTTTATTATTCAAAGTTATGTTAAAAAGTTATGGTTTTAAAGTTTTAAAAATTGGCATTCTACAAGCGTTTTGGACTATTTTGGCATTTTACTAAGATTTTTAAGCTATTTTGGAGTTTAGCTAATATTTCAGCTACATGCTAGCTGTTTTATCTAATTTAGGCATTTTTTCAGCTTTTTCAGCCATTTTTTCAGCTACTTGCTAGCTGATTTGGCTAACCTATTTTTTTTTTTTTTTTTTTAGATTTTTATGCTATTTTGTCATTTATCCATTATTTATGGCAATTAACTTCAGCATTTTCAGCTATCAATTTCACTATCTTCAGCTAGTAGCACTAGCATCTTCAGCGGCCAAATTTAGCTTACACAGTCACACTAGCATTATCGCAGGTAATGTTATATATCTAGTTCATAATTATGTTAAAACGTTACGGTTTTTAAGTTTTAATATGTCTGTTTTAGCGTATTCAATAAATGTTTCTCTGTTCGGCCGGTGACCTAAGGTGCGTTTTGGATTTTGGCCCCTTGTGCGATTGAGTTTGACACCCCTGTCCTAACATGTTAGTGTACAGTGTTCTTCAATGTGACTGCTGCTATGAATAAAGTCCAGTGAAACACTGTGCAAAAGAGTTAACTACATGCATGTTGAAAAGAAAAGCAAGTAGAAAAGAAAATTACATGCTGCATCAGATATAAAATGAGTATTTGTAGCAGATAAAAATATAGCAGTGATACTTTAAAATCAAATTTAGCTATGAAGAACATTTAGTCAACCATGCAAGCAGAATTTTGATTAGTTTTACTATGAAATGAGGTAATCCTCCTGTACGCTCAAAAATACCTCGATCGACTGCTTTTGGAATTTTTCTATTTCCGTTTTAAGCTTTTCTCTCTCCTTGGTCAGATCACTGATGAGAACCTGGAGCTCTGTTGTCCTCTTGGTGCTACTTTGGAGCTGGACATGCAGGGCAGAGATCTGAGAGGCCGTCTCTCCATCAATAGCGTCTCTGCTGCCCTTCAGCTCGTCTCTTTCTTGTCTTACCGCCCTCAACTCCTCCTCCAACTTGAGTCTCTCCTTTGTCAGGTTCTGCGTCAGAGTCTTGAGCCTTTCGATCTCTGTGGTGTTTTCGTTAAGTTGGCGACTCTTCTCCTCAATGGTCTTATAAAGGGTTTCATTGCGTTGATTGAGCTCGTGGTTTCGGACCACCTCCTGCTGGAGCTTCTGTTTTAGTTTCTTAAACTCCTCTGTCATGGTTGCTAGTTCCTCTTTGGTGGTTTTGTGGTCTCTGAGGCTCTTGTCCAGGGCCTCCTGGAGAGCCCTGAGCTCCTGCTCATATTTTCTCCCAGAGGTTGTTGCCTCGATTTGAATCGATTTCAGTGAAGTAATTGTGGTGGTGTGCTCTCTGCAGGTGTGTGTCATCCTCTCCAGTTCAGCTTCGATTCGCTTTCTGCGAGTGAACTCCTCCTGGGCTGTTTTCTTTTGCCTTTCTAACTCAGCTTCCAGCCCATCCAAAGAGCACTGAAGCTCTCGAATGCGGCTTTGCAGCCTGGCAGTGCTCTGCTCAGCCTTGCTTTTCTCACTCGTCTGCTTTTCCAGCTCCACTTTGGTGATTCGAATTTCCTGCTCACTCACTTTGAGCTTGTTTACTGCCTCGAGGTAAGATGAGTTCTTTGCCTTCAGCTCTGATTCAACTTGTTTAAGATGATTGATTTCTAATTCCAGGGCTCTCGTCTTCTTCTTTTCTTCATCCAAGTGAAAAGTTAGTGTGCTGATTTGTCTGGACTTCTCCTGGTTGTTTTTGTTGGCTTCCTTCAATTTGAGCTCCTCTTCTTCTCTCTGTTGCACGACTGTTCTCAGCTGCAAGTCCAGCTCGCTGCGAAGTCTTTTCTCCTGAGTCACTGACGCCCTCTGCTGGTTGATCTCCTGCACTGCCTTGCTTCTCTGGTCCTCCGCATGAGCGACGGATTCCCTCAGTCTCCTCAGCTCTTCCTCCAGATCTCTTTTCTCTCCGGACAGCCTGTCAATTTGCAGCCTCAACCCTGCAGCGTTTTCCTCTTTTTGTTGTGTGGTTTTCAGAATAGTGGTCTTGGAAACGTGGATCTCTGTCTCGTGTCTCTGCTTAAGTTGGTTAATCTCCTGGGTGCACTGTGTTCTTACCTTTGAGATTTCTGATTCTGCATTTCTTCGACGGGCTGCCTCATCGTCTAGCTGTATCTTCAACCTCTCCAATTCACGTTCCTTGTCCTTCACTGACTTCTCCAATTCAATCTTAAGCCAATTGAGTTCTTCCAGCTCCTTCTGTCTGCGGCGAACGGCTGCCTCATACTCTTCTTGCTGGCTGGTGTAACGCTCTTCAGCCAGTCTTCTCTTTCTCTTTTCCTCGTCCAGCTGATATCTAATGCGCGTCAGCTGCTCGTTCAGATCCTGAATCTGACACTGTGTGCTGTCCAGGCTCTCCTTGGCAGCGTTGACTTGCATCACTGTGGTTCTCTTCACTTCCTCAATTGAACAAAGTTCGTCTTTTGACTGAGTGAGCTCAAGCTTGTAGCGGGCTAAAGCGTCTTCCAGCAACTTGTTCCTCTCATTGCGGTCCTGGAGGTCCTCCTTTAGACGTCTCAGCTCCTCCTCCAACAACTCAATCCTTGTGTTCCTTAACTGAGAAGAGCATCAAAAACAGAAAGCTCATTAATCTCTTTTATATCCATATATCAAAATAAAAAATATTTTTGCATTTGTAGGATGAAAATTATTTTATATGTGTAAAATAGCGCAAAAGAACCTTCATCTCCTCCATGTTCTTCATCAACTCTCCAAGGTATTTGTAGTAATCAGTAGAGCGGGTAAGGAGCTCGATGTAATGAGTCTGGTGGTCTGCAGCCTGATGGGAATTAATACGAATATGTGAAAATTTATAACATGCATTTTAAAGATGACATTTGTAAATGAGGGATTAACCCAAATGATATGGTTTTAATTTATAATATGAAATGGAATTGGAATTGAATTAGAATAACTCGTACCTCTTGTCTGACTACAGAAGCCGGAGACTGCAGCATCGTTCTCTTGATGGGAACATTCAGTAGAGTTTCCAGTCCTGAACTGTAGGATGCAAGCTGCAGTTCATAGTCCTGTAAACAATTTTGGGAAATTTGTGTTATTGCACAATACTGACAAAACACATAGCTGTGTTTAATCGCATTTTAAGCGACAACTAACCTTTATGGAGGCGGCACAGGTGTCCGCACTTTTCTGCACATCCTCCACTTTTTCCCTCTTGCCTTTAATTTCATTATGAAGTGCCTATTTATGAAAAAAAAACCAACATAAAAATGATGCACTGGCAAGTAAACATTTGTTGGTATTTCAACATTAATATGAGATGTTCTTAAACTAAATCCTGATTTTTTTCTTGTATTTAAGTTATACAGAAAGTCCAAAAGAAATGGCAACTAAAAAAGTTGCATTACCCGCGATAATGCTAGTGTGATTGCTTTTTGCTTAAAGTGGTCGCTAAAGATGCTAAAGCTTTTAGCTCAAAATTGTGACACAATTTACTTTTATTGCCGAAGGGATTTTCTGAAGATAAAAAAGCTAATTGAAAAATGTTAAATTTGCTATTAGACTGGAAATTTCATTTAAGAACTATGAAAAAGAGATGATGTTGACCAAAATTTTTGAACATTTTGTAGAAAATAGCTTAAAAATCCCTAATACATGCCAATTTTGCCAAAAACATTTACTTTGTTGCTTAAATATGAGCTCAACTCCATATTAGCCCAAAAAAAACAAAACGTTAGTAGATGCTTACTTTGCCAAAAAAAAAAGGCTTTTTGCTAAAAAATACTAGCTAATCTTCTAACTAGCTTAAAATTCCTCAGTAAACTAAATTAGTCAAAAACATTAGCATGTTGCTAAAATAGAGGTTAAACTCTAAATTAGCTTATAAAAACCTCAGCAGATAACAAATTAGCTAAAAATGTTTGCATGTTGCTAAAATATTAGCTAAACTCCAAATTAGCCCAAAAAACAATAAATGTAAAATTAGTCAAAAAAGCTAGTTTGTTGCTTAAACACTTGCTAAACTCCAAAATATTCTAGAATTACTCAGTAAACTAAATTAGTCGAAAACGTTAGCCTGATGCTAAAATAGAAGCTAAACTCTAAATTAGCCACACAAAAACCCAGTAGATAATAAATTAGCCAAAAATGTTAGCATGTTGCTAAAATATTAGCCAAATGTTTTTGAAAATTATTATAGAAGATTAAAACAAATCCCATGAATATATTTAAAGGGTTGTTGCTAATCTACTTAATTTTTTTTTTAAATTTCAAGACTTTCTCATTTATTTCCTATGGGGCATATTTTGCTCAAAATTTCAAAAACTTTAGAGTTCACGAATACCAAAAATACAAGCAGTAATGTCCTGAATGAGCTGAACGTATTGATACCAAGATTGCTGGAACTGCTGAAAGTTTGATTAAGTTTTTAAGTAGAGTGAATGCTCACTAAGAATTTACACAATTATAATTCATTTCAAATCAATTCCTATGTCATAAAGCTGACATGTGTGACGTTTACCTTCTGCTGGTTCAGGTGACTCATAAGTGTTTGGATGTCATTGAGCTTCACCAGCTGGAGCGCATCCTGCCGTTTCCTGGCATTGTCTATCCACTGCTCCAGGGAAGAGCTGCTCTGCTGGTATTGAGTTAACTGCTTCTCCTGTTTGTCCAAGTCCCACATCCTAAAGGAAGAAGACGCGGGGCTGGTTTTTACCGGGTTCGACAGCAATGACTAACGCAACCGTCCACAACAACCGTACCTGCTGTCGATCTGCTTTTGGATCCGGCGCCAGCGATCGCCCATCTGGTTCACCTGATCGGAGAACCTGGACAGGTCGACGTCACACCTGTGGAAGGACTCGCCGATCTGGTTATTGCAGTGCATCGCTTTAGCCAGGTCCGAGTCCATGGCGGTCAGCAGGCCCCGTTTTTGCTCCAGGTCGTTCCTCATGTGCTTTAATAGAAAACAACACGAGAAACCACTTTTGGTCATAAGCATTCATCTTGTACAAGTTAAAGCTGAAGTAATGACAATGGATGACCTTTTTTTATTATGATAAATGAAATCAGAAACTAAGCCATCCATTCATTTTCCACGTTAAGTAATCAGAATACATTTTTTTCTTTTTTTTTACCAAATGTGAAAAATATTTCAATAATTAGATATCAAACTAGTTTCATATTTTAGACTGGGGTCTAAAAAGAAAATACTGTAAAGAAAAATACAGTTTTTGGTTTTTAAAATCTAACGGTACTGAGCTAAAACATCAGATTTTGGTGCGCCGTGTACCACAGAAAATTAATTTTAAGTCAGAAAGCACAACCAAAATTAAGGAAAACTAGAATTATAATACAGATTTTTTTATTTCTTAACAATATTTAAGTACGCCTTACGGGTTAAGAAATACAGTGAGAGCCACACATTTATTTTTTAATTGGATTCATGTATTTTTGGCAAAGATATACACAACTGGCAAAATAAACGTATTTTTTTAATCACTCCTAACATTACACTGCCTGCTACTACATTGGCAACACTTAGCTGATTGTGTTGTTTATTTTGAAAGGAAATTATGTCAACGTCTGTCCTAAACTGTTTCATATATTGAAAGAAAAAGGGTATTTTCTCTTTGTATTTATTTTTTATTCATGCAAAAGAAGATGTTTTTTTATTTAGCATAATGGCAGCATTGACATGAATACAAATCCTAAAAAATGAAGTGAGCCTTTTTGGCTCCTGCTGGGTTTTAGTCTGTGAAAAATTGACCCGAAAGCGTTGAAGGTTTCAGACCGCTGGTCTAGACTAATGATAAAAGACTGTTTGTCTGTTTTGCGAATAGATTATAATCAAAACAGTTTTCTTTAATCCAACAAAAACCTTTGTTTTTTTATGCAAAATAGTTAAGAGATTGAACAATAAACTGATAACTTAAAATAATTTAAATGTTCATTTTGCATGAATAAAGCATAAACTTTAAAAGAAAATAGCCTTTTTAAAAAAAAAAAAAACTTTTAACAGTTTACGTGAGTTCCTTTCAAAATAAAAGACACCCTGCCGCACCTCAGGGCAGCAAATGTAGAAGGAGAAAGTGTAAGTAGCCAGCAGAGATTAAATAAAAATTAAATGTAAATCTAACAAATCAAAAAGAAATCTGAGCTAATTAATCAAGTGCTTATTGAAGGCCATTGATTTTCTGTAGAACAGGATGTACCAAAATGTATACGCACTGTCCTTCAACTGCAAATTAGTTAAAGTTTGAGTTAGTTTACCTTTTTCCCCTTTAGTGCTTTCTCACTTCTTTGCAGTTACTTTTTAAGATTTAGACATTTTTTTCTTTAAAAAAAGAGCCATTTGTTGCTCCTGAGCCGCAGGTTGCAGATCCCTGCTTTAAACTACAAGCAGCATAATATTTTTAAGCTTTTGCCTAAAGAGTCAGAGAAAAACTGGAGAGCTATGTCAGACCTTCAGTGTACTACGCTGGAGCTCCAGTTCTCGCATGTCTAGAGAACTGGTTTCCTTCTCCGTCAGCCGAGCCTCATGAGCTTTGATGGTATCTTCAGCCTGAAGAAGGCTTTGGAGCAACGCCTTCATGGCAGACAGTCTGTTCCAGACACACACAAATGACTGTTAGCCAAACAAAATCTGCTTGATTTTTTCTTTTTTACGGGAACAGAGTAAATGAGGAATGACAAACCTCTGGAGATAGACGGTGTAGAGATTCTGCAGGATTCCAATTTTCTGGTTGATGATTCCCAGTTCAGAACGCAGGAACTTGGCCTGATCAGAATCTGCAGGTAAGCTCTTGAGCTGCTTTGAGATCAACTCCCTCAGACGCAGGTACTCATCATGAATGGACTCCAGATCATGGTGCACGTCCTTCAAAAAAGGTATTTTTAAAAAAACTTCCACGAAACCACTGTCAAAGCATTCTAAGAGGGGACAAAACTTTATACCAGGGTTCGTACCTGCAGTTTCTGAATGTGCACGGAGCACTGATGCAGACTGTTGTCCCCCAGAGGGAGGTGGAGATGGCCGGTGAGACCGGATTCGGTCATTTCAAGCCTTTGGCGAAGCTCCTGCAGGCTGCTGAGCAGTGTGAGGTTGATGGTGGCGGCAGGAGGCTGGGTCTTGACTTTGACTTGACTTGTGGTTTCTTGAGTCACCTTGGTGGTCTCTTGCTTTGTGGATTGAGTCTTCACTTCGTTCTCTCCTTTGTTAAAGAAAGGATATTCAAGTTCAGCCATTTAGAAATGAACACATTTTGAAAAAAAAAATTGCATCAAAGATTTGACTAAATTCAAGAATTTTTTTGAGTTAAGATGTTTTAATAAAATCTAAAAAAAAAGAAGAGATGTAAACAGCATCCATTATTATACATTGGATGATTTGCTAGGTTTTTTCTCACAACGTTAGTTTAAGATGTAAAAAAATTTTCATTAGTGCACACATTTTTAACATGGTGAAAATGTGCTATTAATATTTAATTATTGACAATATAGCAAGTAGTCATTTATAAAGCGAATAACAATAGATGAGCTATATTCACTGTAAAGTTTTGAAATTTAGCTAAACGTTTGCTGCCAAAAGTCTTTTATGGATTACATGGAAGCAGCCATTTTGGAATAAACCTTCAACCTTCTTAAATTTGATCCACATATTTTAATATGGTTTAACAAGGAATGATTATCAACAAATCTAGCATTTTTTTTTCAATATAGCAGGTAAAAGTGAGTTATTCTCACCATAAAGTTTTGAAAATTAGCTAACTTTTGGGGTTTTTTTAGATTTCAAGGAAGCAGCCATTTTGAAATTAGCTGAAAAAGCCCTTCTACTGCCTCTAGTGGTATGATGATAAACTACAGGACAGAAAACATGGACCAAATTATATACAATGGGTTTTAAAGTTAAGTTTGGCTCATGCTAATGAGAAAGGAGCCTCATAAATGCGTGTATCAAATATGATACGAATGGTTACATAGCGTTAAAGATTTCTGTAACTTTCGTTTATTTAAAATAAAAACATAAATTTGCGTTTATCTGTTTTGATGCATGCAAACATTTTCTCTCAAAAGCAAAACTGGTTAATCTTGCTAATGTCTGCAAATGATTTACAAGAAGTCTAGAGATGAGGAAAGACTTTGCCGTGCGATTACTAAAGAGTACATCACGCGAAGGGAATTTTAAAACAAAACTAAAAAAACTATTTTAAAATGACATTATTTTTAAAATCAAGCCAAAAAAATAGAAATACTGACGGTAGGAAGGCAGCTGGACGAGCAGTGTGTCATAGTGTTGCTGAGCTTTGTCAAAGTGACCCTGGAGGGTTTTCTTGTCTTCTTCCTTGAACATCTCAGAACCTTGGCTGGTACGCAAAAACTCCTGGTATGTTGTTTCCAGTCTTTTGATGACACTACGATACTCCTCGGGACGCATCTTTGACAACTACGAGACAACAAAGACGTGACAGAAAAGGAAAACGATTTGAGTAAAAACAGAGACGTGGGGTTTTGAATTGACACGAACCAGTTGATTCTTTGAAAACTGGTCTATTTTTGTCATCTTACCATGGTGAGGGTGAAAGAGTTGATGTAGTTGATGTCTTTAAGGCAATACTGCCAGGAGATGAGGCTCTTGATGTTGATGTTGAGCTGACTCCAAATGCTCATGATGGCGTCGTAGTACTGCTCATTTCTAAAAACAAGACCAGATCAGTCAATCCACTATAGTTCCGGTCACATAGACCTACACACATGAAAATCTTCTCTTACTTGGTGGCGAGGTTGATGCTGAGCGGGTTTGGTGGCGGGATGAGGAGGCAGACTGAAGGGATCTTCATGTCCAGACCTCCGGGTCCGGTCACAAGCCACTCGCTGCGCTGCGAGTTGTCCTTCAGGATGCCTTCATTCCCTTTCAGAATCCTTTTCTGGAAGAAGCAGCAGAAAACCCACATTTGATAATCGATACGATGCGATACGTGGCTCACGATATCGATAATGTCACGATAGTTAGTAAAAATCATCTCTAATAACTCACTTTATAGAGAAACACATATTTTTTAAAATATATAAGGTTTTACAGTCTCTTCAAATGAAAAATAAACATTTATACTTGGTGAGAATCAATCGCAGGATTCAATATCGCGATATATTATAATATCGATATTTAGGCACACCCCTGTTCAATATCCTGTAATTCTGAGGGTCTCAATTTCAGTTGTGTTTCAGGGGTTTTATGCAGTATTAGTTGAATACTTTTTCAATACTTGAGTAGATACTAAAATTAATTTCAATCATTCTGTAAAAGCAAGCATAAAAAGACCATAGATTAGGTTGAATTTTCGTCAAATATTAGTTTTGAAACTGTAGCTTTAATAAAATCTATCACTGTTGCATGAAATGTCTGTATTTAATTGTATTTAAAATCATGTATGCACAAATGTCCTTCCACTAAACCAACACACACGGAGACATTTTTCCTCTCCATCTGTGGCATGCTGTGAAATCTTCTGCTTTGGTCTCACCTGATCCTGTTTGAAGTCGCATAAGGCCTGGACCAGGATGGGGCTGCTGCTCTTCTCCTCAGGGTTTCTTGGTTTCAGCCTGACTATGGACTTGGACTTGCTGACCAGACTCTGGACCTGCCGCTTGTTCTCCATGATTCGTTCTTTCTCTTTCTGTGACAGAAATCGCAGAAAGACATTTAGAAGGATAAAGGCAGGATTTCTGCCAACAAATCATCTGTGACAAACTCATTTTGGTTCAGGGGCCACATTCAATCCGTCTCATCTCAAGTGGCGGGACCAGTAACATAAAAGCAAAACAGCCTATGGTCAACTGTTATCTGTAGTTTTGTTTTTATTTACTTTTTTTCACAAATATTAAGAAATGTAATTTAAAATTGACTTTCTTCCCCATCATGAGAAAAATGTTACAAGAACATGCTAAAAATTTTCTAATCGAAGTGGATCTTTCATGTTTTAAAGCAGCAGAAATAAACATGTGGGTTTATCTGAAGAATAATTGACTGATAGTGACGATACCTCCAGGTTTTTCAGGAGCTCGGTGAGGCTTTCCAGAGGAGTGCTCTTGTCACAGATGAACTTGCTTCGAATAATCTCGTGATCCTTCTGCAGCTTTGCGTTCGTCTCATTGGCCTCCTTGAAAAACTGTCAAAGAGGAGAAAATGTATACGTGGAGTTTTGTTTTAATTATAAAAATAAATCTATGGAGCTCAGCTACCTACCTGGCTGTAGGCAGAGTTCTCTTTCAAGTGAACGTCGATGCATTTTGTGATCTGCAGGAGCCAGCTCCACTGGGTCTGGAGGGTGTCCATGTAAGCCTGAGGGAGTCCATAAGTTCAGCACCAAACTCAAGAAAAAAATGCTTAGATTCCTAAAAAAGAAAATACCTCAATCTTATCTGAGGCCGGGTGGCCGTTGTTCAAAAGTGTGTCCGCTTTGACTTTCAGCTTGTTCAGTTCTTTCTCTTTTTCTTCCAGATCCCTCATCAGCTTCTGCAAGATCGACAAAAACAAAGTTCCAAAGATGAATCCTCGATGACAGCACCTTTGATGAGACAAACGTGAAGGGAAGAGTCGTACAGAGTAGCTCTCCTGCTTCCTGGGGATGTACACGTCGATGTTCTTGTCTCCCCAGTCGAACACAAGCTCCTCCTCCTCCCTCTCGTTCACCCACATGATGGCTTTGGAGATCTCATCAATGATGTTTTGGAGATCCCGCAGCTGAGCCAAGCGATTGTGAGACATTTTCTGAGGCAAACACAAAAAGGAGATCTTAAAAAAGGAGATTGGAGGAAGTACCACACAGAAGTTTTGGAATTTGTGTTTTCTACCTTCAGGTTGTCAAATTCTTGTTCCAGGATAAAGGAGAGGTTCTTGTCACCCATCTGAAAAAGAGGATTTTTGACAAACATTGGTATTGAGCTTGAGAACACATCTAATGCAATGTTCACACCGGGCTCAGTGTCCATGTAAACATGAACATATGCGCATTTGCGTTCACGTGTCACGATGCAAGTTTTTAAGTCCATCCCACCCAGCAAGGCTAAGTGGGCCCCACTTGGATTAAAAGTGGGCGGCTCTTTTAATAATGTATATGGTATCTCACCGTTTAAGCTCTTTATAATGTATATTTTATTTGATCTTTTCTTACTTATTCTGACTGTATCTGTGCTGTTGCATATTGCAATTTCCACATTGTGGGACTAATAAAGGTTTCTTAATCTTAAAATGTGGGCCCCAAAATGGGTTTGTCCACAGTTTCCATGGAGGCCCCGCTTGTGTTTCCCCACATTGGCGTAAGTGGGCACTCAGCGGGTAGGATCGTGATGCTAGCCAGCCGCCCAGTGGACACATAGCATGCTAGCGAGGTCTACTGTAGAGAGCTCTGCAGTAGCGAGCTAGCGTGCTCTATTGTATCAAGCTCTTATGTATCGAGCTAGTAAGCTGCGCTGTAGTGTGCTAGCAAGCTTTCCTGTAGTGAGCTAGCAAGCTCCACTGTAACGAACTAAAGAGCTCCGCTGGAGCGAGCTGCGCTGTAGTGTGCTAGTGAGCTCCACTGCAGTGAGCTAGCAAGCGCCGCTGTTGCAAGCTAACGAGCTCCGCTGTAGTAAGCTGCGCTGTAGTGTGCTAGCAAGCTTTCCTGTAGTGAGCTAGCAAGCTCCACTGTAATGAACTAACGAGCTCCGCTGTAGCGAGCTGCGCTGCAGTGAGCTAGCAAGCTCCACTGTAACGAACTAATGAGCTCCGCTGTAGCGAGCTCCACTGTAGCGAGCTATGCTATAGCAAGCTACGTTCTAGCGAGTTCTGCTGTAGCGAGCTAGTGAGCTACGGTGTATCAAGCTCATGTGTATCAAACTAGCTAGCTCCACTGTAACGAGCTACACTTTCTAGCTACGTTGTAGCAAGCACTACTGTAGAGAGTAAGCGACCTACGGTGTATCGAGCTCATGTGTATCGAGCTAGCAATCTGCGCTGTAGCGAGCTAGTGAGCTCCACTGTAGCGAGCTACGCTGTAGGGTGCTTTACCACTATGCTATGAAGAGGAAGTGGGTGTGTGTGCTGGCTGCGCAGACCCTCCCTGAAAGGGGCTGTTCCTCACCTGTCTACATCACATTGTGAGAACCCGCTTGTTTTCCTGGATTGGAAGGGGCTGGTGCTCAGAGGAGCGCTCAGAGATGCGTGAATGGAGCTGCTATGAGGTTGTTTTTCATGAGGAATTAACATTATAATACATTTAAAAGCTCAAAAAAGTAGATTTTGCATAATACTTTTAATAATTGCAGTTTGTGTCTGACCGAATTATATGACACCAAGTATTTCAAATATTGACGATTTGAACCGCTTTGACATTTCGCACCAAGCCCTCTTTTGCGCTAGTATCGTGTAGCGACAGTCCAGTGTGAACACCACATGCTAAAACTGCGTTCAAGAACACGCGTGAACGCCCATCACATGTGCAAAAAACCCCAAATCCAAGCCACTCACAACTTCATCCTTGGCACGGTTGACTTCATCACTCCTCTGAATGGAGCTGTGAAATTTGTTGTGGGCTAAAATCTGGTTCTCTATGGTCTGAGCGTCTTCTCCCCATGAAGCCATCTCGATCATGCGCTAAAAGATACAAAATACATTTTCATTTGATGGATTTCACCACACAACATGAAATACATTTTGCAAGCAGTCCAAAATCGGCTTAAGCTAGCGCCAGGGATATATATATATATATATATCTATTTGAGGAACAAAATGACTGTTTATGCTTCTTACTATAATAGCTGACCAAACAAAAAAAGATGGATCTAGTTTTAAGCCTCCAAAAATATTGCTAAACCTCCCAAAATTCCATTCTTTCTGGGAAACTCCCCTCCTAAATGCTGATTTTGCCCTCTAGGTGTCAGCATGACATCACTGGGGTTATTGTTAGCCAACAACTATTCCAACTATGTCCCTCTTTGGTTTGCAGCTCTTAGTTTTGATAGGAGCTGTGCCAGTTTCAAGCCCAGCAGCCCTGCCCTGCGTTTGTACTCCTGTCTGTGTATTCTCCCTCAGGGGGTTTGGTTTCTAACCACTCCCGTCTTTTCTTTTGTGTGTTCATTAAGTAAAAAGTTGTTGAATCTGGGAAACTTGCCCTCAAATGTTTGTAAGTAGGAAAAAAAATCATGTTTGTACATTTGCTAAATAGGGAATGATGCAACTTTATGATGTAAGACAGATGTCTTACATGGAGTAGTGATACAGAAGGGTGGGGCTGAGAGCGGTAATGGAATGACGGGGAGTGTTTCTTGCAGGGCGGGAGTGTCTTTTCCCATGAACGTGCTAGAGGTCGACTGGACTGCCCGGTCGCACAGCAACCCTCACAGTGAAGAGCGAAACTTATCGCACTCGCTTTTTTTTTTTTTTTTTTTTTTTTTTTACTACAGCCCCCCCCCCCCCGCCCGTCCCGTTTTTTCTCTTTCCTAAATGACACCCCTTGTCTTCCTTCTTCTTTGTCGCGGCCCTCTATCACCTCTCGGCCTCTTTCACTGACTGATCAGGTTCTGGCTGCACGCCCAGATGGCTTCGGTTACAATAGGTTAGGACGGGGCAGGGTGTAAGCGTAAACCCTCCTAGATAAGGAGAAACCTGCAGGACCAGTGCATTCATGCAAAAGCGACCAAGAGACATTTGCAAGAGAGTGAATGAACGCTCTGACTTTTTACCTTATGCTGAGCGATCCAGGCCATGGCATCCTGAAAGAAGCGCGTCCCGTCACTACCCACACTGCCTTTGTTCCCTTTCATGGTGCCACTGCTGTAAATTTTCTGCTGCAAAGAACCGTGCAAGCCCTGGAGGTACTCCAAACTGTAAAAAAAAAAACAGTCAGATACAAACACAAATGTGAAAGAATGCAAACTGATGGTCGTACCGTCGGTAAAAGTCGTGCTGAATCCCCATTTGTTGCAGATCTCTGGAGCAGCCGCTAAGTTGCCTCATGCATTCTACAGCCAACTCCAAATACTTATTGGCCTCTACGGTGGAACCCCCCTATAAAAGACGACAGAACCTCTGAAAAATGATTCTTGGTTTGGTTGTGTGCCACACGGGTCCTGAACTTACACTCCCGGATAACATCCTGGCTCTCTCCAAATAGTCCAGCATTGGTTTTCCACAAAGAGACATCTCTGTTGAAGCATTTGTGAACTAAAAAAATGAAAAAAAAAGTGTCAGTTGGTTATGAAATGTAATAAAACTGTTACAACAATCAAATATATATATTAAAAAAAAAAGATTCATTTAAAGCAAATAAAGGTGCAGATTGACATTTTTTATCAAGTTAATCTAAAAAGTTAGACTTTTGGAATTTAAACAACTCATTCCTGCCGTCTAATATTTAACTTTAATCCCTTTTATGCTTAAACTTAAACATTTAAAGAGTAAGGGGTTCCATTTGTGCCAAAACAAACATATTTTTGTTGAAAATTAAAACCAAAAGTAGTGAGGAGAGAAGAGTTTATAGTACTATTTTTCTGTGATTTAACAGTTTTGGCATAAAATTTGTGCCGATTCAACACTAACTTAAGTATTAAAAGAGTAAGGGGGCTCCATTTTTGCAAAAACAAAAAACAAATGTATTTTGGCACAAATGGAGCCCCGTATCAGAGAAACTGTTGAAAATGAAAGCCAAAAGCAGTGAGGGGAAGAAAGCTTACAGTATTTTACTTGGTTTTAATAGTTTTGGTACAAAGATTGTGCCGATTTATTACCATAAAAAATATATTTTTTGGCACAAATGGAGTCCCATATAAGAGAAACTGTTATAAGCCATAAACAGTGAGGGGAAAACATGTTACACTATTTTTCTTTCTTTTAACATTTTTGGTGCAAAGATTGTGCCGATTTAACACAAAAGAGTATGGGGTTCAATTTGTGCCAAAACTAAACCTATTTCTGGCACAAAGAGAACTCCATATAGGAGAAACTGTTGAAAATGAAAGCCAAAAGTTGTGAGGGGAGGACAGATTACAGTATTTTTTTTTTCTTTAACAGTTTTGGTGCAAAGATTGGCCGATTTAACTTTAACTAATGCATTAAGTATATTTTTTTGGCACAAATGGAGCTCCATAAAGGAGAACCTGTTGACAGGTTATAGTATTTTTCCTTGTTTTCTGACCTCTAATGGTGCAAAGATTGTGCGGATTTACCGCTAAAACAACATTAAATGAATATGTTTTAAGGAAAAATAAACAAGCCTACATATGAGACCCAGTTGAGGTATCATTATGCCACCAAGTACGTTTACACTGGACTTTGACGCATTCAAAGGTGAACTGCCTTCAACTTTGCGCACTTCTTGTCTTGTTAAACATCTTAAAACAAAGCTGTGGCTCATTTTTTTCAGTTTTACGCACCAAGTGGCCACTTTTTTTTTTAAAGAAAATGTTTCATAACTCGATTCTTTTGTTGTTATTTTTAGACAGGTGAAGAGTTCGTACCTGACTCCAGGGCCTCCCCCCATGGACATCGAGACCGGCACCTTCATGGTCCCGCCGCCGCCGTGCACGGTGTGCCTGGAGAAGGACTGTTGCGCGTAGCCGCCTTCCCCTGCGTAATCTCCATGGAAGCCGTTTCCACTGAACAAGTCTTGTCGATAAGACGACAGATCCGGCCGGGAGTTGCTTCTCTGGCCCATTTGGTGCAGTTTGGGATTGGAACCGTACATACTCATGTTTTTTGTGTGTTCTCGCTCGTCTGGCTGTGCGGGAAGAGGACGGCGCGCGCGTCTCTCCGCCCTGAACCTCCGTCTCCTGTTGCGCAGAAAGCAGTGTGATCCCAGTCCACGGAAGCTGCTCGCTTTAGGACAGAAACCACACCTTTTGTCTTTGCGAAACACTCCTGCCTCTGGGCAGGGTCGTGTTTTTATTTTCACTCAGCTGAACTCGCCTTGTGTGGCAATAATTATTCAGAAAGATGATGACAAAATGAGATAAAATGCGTCGAGTAACGAACTTTGCGCCAAGCTTTTGTTAACTTCAGATCTATTATGTAGATTTTTTTTTACTATAAGGAACACCAAGACAAAAAAAGTCAATTTTAAAGTGTCATCATGATTTTTAGCTGCTATTTGTTATGACCAAAAAACGCACAAAAAGCAAATCAACTGCTTATCTAGTGTCTTTAATTAGATTTATTTACATTTTCTTCAATTGATTCAATCAATCACTCAATTTAATCACTTTAAATAGTACTTTTCATGAACAAAAGATGTTAGTTTAAACAGTAAAAGCGAAACAGTGGCCCTGTGGTGTAGTGTCCGCCCTGAGACTGGAAGGTCATGAGTTCAAATTCAGGCCAAAAGACTTTTAAATGCGTCCACTCAACATTTAGAGGTGCAGGCGTGTCTGCAGGTCACCGCTCCCTCAGATCGTTTTGATGAAAAGCAACAACTAACTGATCATTTTGGCTTTAAACAAGTTTTTCTCTTCTCTGAATGTCTCTGTACTTTGTGTGGTGTTTACCTGTTTCCTCCCTGATCAACACACAGAAGGAGAGACCCCATTTCCTTCGATTGTTCACATTCCTCCTTTGAAGGAGCAAAAACTGTTTACGAGAAGAATTCTTTTTACCTGAAGGACCTGCACTGTAATTTCAATCTTAACATGATCGTAGCTCAAAGAGAACACAGACACTTCTTTATGTCAACAGAGAGATATGCGGGTTCACAACATCGGCAGACTTTTTTTTTTTTTTTTTTTTTTATTCCCATGGGAGTGTGAGGAGACGCAGCTTCCAGCAAGAATCTGTCATGTAGAGGTCAACATTCCTGCGGTCAAACGGGTAAAAGCTGAGTGTTGCTTAATTTGACAAGTGAGTGAAACATTAAAAAAAAATGTAAAAAAGTAAAAAAAAATACTTTTTTTTTTTACTTCTGTTTTGTCTGTCCTCCTTGTGTGGGGCTTTTATCGTGTTTATTTCCTCCCAGCTCTCCTTTATCTCCACTGTCTGCACACAGAATTTATGGGGCTGGTTTGGAAAGTGAAAAGTGTGAGAAAGAAAGAAAAGGAGTCACTCTCTCACTCTCTCCCGTTGTCCCTCTCCCACACTGAGCCGGTGGAAACACTGTGCCCTCTGCTGTTGTTTTCACATTCGGCTACGCGTTAAACGATGGCACAAAACGAGACGAAGATTAAGATGTTAAAGATTAAGCCGGTGGCTTAAAGCGACCAACGCCCAAAACTGGAATCTTCAAAGCTTTTGGACAAGCGTCTGCCTTTCCCAGATTCCTTTTGACAGGCAAACCGTTGCTTGATGATTGCGTAAACGTTAGATAGCCTCTCATTAAGAGAGTTAATCGGTTGGTCACTTTAAAGAAATCGTTCTTTTGTTGTTGTTGTCCAACACATAACGATTATTCTTCGACAGTCTGTCACTTAAGAATGGAGACACACCCCATGGAGTTTATCTCTACTTGACATTCCCAAAACAAAATGGAAACTTCCATTGAGAATGTGAACGCAGCACAACGTAGTTGTTGGAGGAGTTGAAGGTGAAAGTAACTCCTTTGTGGAGTTGTTGCCTTTTACCTGTAAATATTTAACTAAATATTTGCTTTTCAAGCACAAATCCCGGATTCATTTCTCTCCTGGTTTTGTGGGCATAAGGAGGATTTGTTCTGCCGCTTTAAGCTCACACGCCTGCGACTCATAAACGTTTGGAGCTAAAATCTGAATCATAACATAGACTGTAACTTTGTCGTGATTCAATTATCAACCAGCTGCAACGTGAAGGCGACAGTCGGTAAAAATGCTGAAGTCATGACTCTTGGAGGAACACGAGTTCTGACATCACACGCTGAGTGAAGGGGAGTCAGACGCTAAAAATGACATCTGCTTTGGCAGATTGCACATCATTCACAACATCTGGTTTGGGAACTCAGATCCAGGTGGGTTTGATGACAGCCGTGGAAAGTAGTAAAGTACGGAAGGATTTTTGTGCCTCCATGTTGCAAAAAAAAGTCAATCTTTTCAGATCAAAATTTTCTAAATTGCAAACAAAATGTAAAGTTTTAAGAATAAAACTTAATGAGCTGTAAATTAAAATATTTAAAATAAACAATTAAAAAAACTGTTTCTCCAATTTAAAAACAACTGGATCTGCAGCAGAACTCAAAAAAAATTTGTTGCTGAAACACAAATTTTTTGGGGTTTTTTTGTAAACAAAAACAATTTTTAGGAATGCATAAAGAATTTGCCAATATGGATATAACTTTTTTAAAGAAAAAAAAAAAAAAAACACCATTGCAAAAATAACTTCTCAATTAAAAGAAAAAAAGCAAAACAGTTTTTTGAAAACTTTTTTTGACCTTTGGTTCTTTCAAAAATACCCTTTTGCAAACATTGAAAAAAGGCACTAAAACACAAATTTTTTCTTGAGCGAAGTCAAGTTTGCATATTTAAAAAAAAAAATTTGTCTGACAAAAATGTTTGCAACAAAAAATATGATAGATAAACAATTGAAAAAAGAAAAAAAAAAGTTCAAAATTTTCTAAAGGCTTTTCTCATTGTGCAACCATTTAGGATGAAAACGTTGTAGGTTATAGGTTTGAAGGAAAAGCTGCTTCCTGTTGTCAACTCTTTTTTCACAATAAAAATTATTTTTTAAAGCAAAGAAAAATGTGTAAACGCCAAAAATATTTTAAACGCAAAGAAAAAATTGTAAATACAAAAATATTTTTTGAAAACAATGTACGATTCTGTCGCCCGAGCATTAGTATGAGTTGTTCAATGGGAAATCCTTCTATACATTAGCATCAAGCTAGCACACTGATCAATCTCTACATTTATGCATTAAATATAGATCTATTAAGCTTTAAATTCATATCAAATAATCAATTTATTAGCCCAGACCTAGAAAATATTTCTACTTTTTCAATCAATTTTTTTCTCTTTTTTAATGGGTTTTAGAACTCAAAAAAATGTCAAATGAGTGAAAAAGCGTTTCAAATTAAAAATAGATATGTGTCACTGCAGGATTTGGTCATTGGTCTTTTCTAAAGTATTTAAAAATTAAGAGTTCATACTTCAAGGAGACTTTAGTAGGGTTTATATTATCTTATCTCCACTCTTGTTTCTATATGACAGCAGCTCTTTGTGCTCAAATTAACTATTAACTCTCGACACCAGTGAATGTCTTGTTTTCTTTTGGTCTTTCTGCACCATGAAAAGCCATAAACCTCACCTCCAGCTTGGACTTTGAAATGAATCTCTACTAAAACTTTAGCTCAGCTTCACTGCAAAGAGTGTGTAGTGATTGTAGCCAGACGAGTTGTTACACATGACTCTCACCTCCACCTGAGGCTGATTTTTTTTTTTTTTTTGTTCCACCCAAAGGAACATTAAAAACATTTTCCTGCAGAGCGACAGCTGTCTGCACGCCTCGGCGTTCACACCTAAAGTGTAACCGACCGGTTTATGACAGACAGACAGGAGAGCCCTCTCGCGTCGATGCTTGTGTACACAAACTCCAATGCAGGCAGCGCTGACTCATCACATGACAAAAGGTTGAGTCCTGCACGGCCACACCTGTATGAGTTGCTAGGGAGGGACAGAAAGGTTTGAACACAAACAGCTCACCGCCGCAGAGCGACAACGGTCAATTGGTTTCTGTTGGCACATTCAAGCGATTTATTTAAGACTCTGTTATGAAAAGCAATGTTTGAATAATGGATGAGAAAATGACAGGAAGCAGGTCTGATCATTTATGTGTTTTGGTTACAGATCTCTTGAATAGATGCAGCTGCTGGTGAAAAGGGAAAATCCTGCTTTTATCTAGCTGAACATTTTTCAATAGAACATGACTTTTATTTGACTAAATCTTAAATTTAAAATGATACTTTGAAAAAATAACTCTACCTTCTTCCTCTTGAGCCACTTGAGTCATTTGCCTTTTTTTTTTTTTTTTTTACTAAAAAAAACAATGCAACACAGATATAAAAAAAAGAACATTTATCCCAAAATTTTTTTAAAGGAGTAATTTTAAACAAGGCTCATTGATTAAATAAACATTAGTGTTATTGCTGGTACCGGCCAGCAGGGGTCATCAGTGTGTCACAAACCTACTGTTGTTGTCACTTGTCTAAATATGCAACAATAAAGGGTTTCAGCAAAAAATAAAGTAGAAAACAACAAAAATTAGATTAATTTATGTTTTTGTCTCTCTGTTACAGCAAATATAAAGGCTTTTTGACTCATTTGTTCATTTTAATGATTAAAAACATCGAAAATACAGCAATCAAGCACATACAAATGATACTAAAAACATTTTTTTAAATTAAAAATCATGAAGGGATTATCAAGAGTATCATAAAAATGTTTGAAAAGCCTTCATTTTAGTCTTTTATGGGCTTAAAATGAGAAATGGTGAACTGGAGAACCCAGAAAGTCATGTAGTAACAAGTCATGACCACCAGGGGGAGCCATGGCTAAACATGTGGTTTTATTATGCTGTCATGTGTTCATCATTGTAGGTTATCGGGGTTTCTGTAATGTTCATTTAACAACACACCATATGTAAATGTAAGCTAAGTTACTTTATTTAAAACATTTTTTAAATTAAATTAATTGATTTGAATTAACTTCGTGAAAAAACAACTTCGTCAAAAATTATATTTATCTAAAATAATAGCATATATGTGGTTAAAGGATACAAAAGTAAAAGATTTCTTAAATTATTAAAATTCTTGATTTTTTTAAAACTGATTTTTAAGTTTTTAACAGTATCTTGTCTTTCCAACTTTTTTTTTTAATATATACATATATATCAAAGTAATACTGAGCTCTCTGGTCCACATCCACTTGTCTCTTTAGATGATGTTTGGGAAGGTTTGAAAACTCCAATCATTTTAGGTGAAGAAAAAACTCTGGACGGGGTAAAAACTAGGGTTGTAGTCTTGTCAAAGTGAATCCTGGTACACTTTAGTGACAGTGTGAACACAAGTGGACCGTTCAGTGGATTAATTAGAGAAAAAAAGACAAAATAATTGTTCATTCGAAATGAAAATAAAAAAAAAAAAACATGATGGAAAATATCAGTAACTGTGCTGAAGTCACAACGCGGAGGAGCTTATCAATATTTACATTTCAAACGCCCACACTGCTCAGTCTCTCAATCCAAATTGTTAGGTTGTGGCTCAAATGTGGAAAACTGCTGGTTATAGTCGAGTCTCTGGGTTCTTCTGAGGACCGTGGATCATCATCGTCATTTTTCTCTTTTAGTTCAGATTCAGCAAAAAGATGATGAATTATGAAGCATGACACACAAGATCATCAGCACTACTTCCCCAAAGAAACCTCACTCCATGTGAATGCCTTGCTTTAAAAAAAATAAAGTCTATGTTTAGCAAAGCGTCACCACAGATGATGAAAGCTCAGTAACTTTAGGGTCACTGGAATTTTTCAATTTAGGATCAAAATTTACATTTTGTCTTATTTTCATGTTGTTTCTCCCTTTTGCAGGCATTCTTTTCTCCACAGAAATCTCTTTTTTTCTCTCCAGTGACAGATAATTTTTTAGTAAATACAAATAAGTGACTTAAGACTTTTTCATCCGTGACTCTGGAACTAAAATATTCCCATCATGCTTAGTGGTAACTGGTTGTCAGCACGTGGGAATAATCTGGATTTGTGTAGCAAAAGGTTCAAAAACATGATGAATCGATGAAAAACTGGTCTGGAAAGAACATATTTAATATTTATATGTAAGAAAATAACAAAGTCCATTGAAATTATTTCTCATACACGCCTCCTGGTACAACAAAAATGTTTTTGAACTTTTTCCTGTTGCCTGGTTTATCCCAAATTATCTTATAGCGACATTGTTTGGGAGTAATTCACACAAAACCCTTCTTTTGCAAAAAAAATAAAATAAAATAATTGTTAGAATTGTAATGTACTCACACTGGAGTACTTCAATCATCTGAATTGACTGAACATCTATGATATCAATTCATTTTTCTCTTGTAGATTTGCTTATAATTACCAAATCAACCACTATTCTACCAAAATGACATCCTCTACTATACAAATAAACAATTTTCAATACGATTCAATGGATCTGAGTCCTGGAATACACATGTAGATCCAGTAAATAACTGTCTGTCCACTCACAAAACAAATTAAAAAACTGTATTTCAGTATAATTGTCATTGAAGAATATGGATCCATAAATGTGAAGAATAACATTTTAAAAATGTGTTTTGATTTGTCGCTCTATTGTCTTGCTTTGATAGTATTACATATTTTTATTGTTGTTGTTTATCTGGAGTTGGTCTTTTTAAAAGTCTTAAGGCTTCTTCCACTTCCCTGCACATTAGCTCATGTTTTAATGTTAAAACACATATAATTACAGTTTTTGCTTACCTTGTAGACTACATCATGATTAGCATGCATGTTTCTTTTATTTTTTTTTATGTTTTTCATTTGGTCCTTTAGTTCAAACAATACAAGTTTTATTCTCTCTCTGATGTGCCACCATATACATAATAAACACGGACCAACCATAAATAATAAAACAAAACACTGCAACACATGTTCGAAGGGAGCATGATGAAGAAATACATAGAAAACAGTAAAAACAACAAAGGAACATTCTTATACAGATTATGAAAAGAAAAATAAATAAAATCCATTTATTGATTGAAATGGAGTAAGAAAAAGTTAAACTTTTTCCATCCTACCTCTAAAGAAATAATAATATTATATTTATGCTAGCCGGCTAGCTAAATGAATAAATAAAATAGCCTCTTAACACTTAATAAAAGACAAATTCCCTCTCTATCCATAACTACTAAAACACTAAATAGTTCGGGACTATCTAGACTAGAGGCTGGGATTTTAAAGGTAATTCAAACATGTTGTTCGCTACTTTCTTTTGTTTTCCAAAACGCCGGATATGACGTCCGTCACCGATTTCACGACATCAAAATGGAATCAATACGAATGTTTCACGACGCCTGTTTGTGACTCCACTGTGTTCTGAAGTGAAAATGTGGATGGTTTTAATCCAAAATTGCATTGAAACAAGTTTTTTTTTTGTTCAAAATCATTCAGCCGCAATGCATTGTGGTCTATATTCGATAATCTAGTGAGCATCGATGAGCGCTCGTTTTTCGCAAAGAATTCTTGGGTATCTGGAATGAGTAGATTCGGACAGCACTAAAAAATGGTGAACGTGCAATTTCAGACGTAGCTATGGACCCAGACCCAGATTTAGCTAGTCCATATCAGGTTGGGTGAGTCGATAGGTGTGCTGAAAGTTTGGGGCATCATATCCCTCCGAGCCCCTAAAAATATACAGAGAACAGTTCTACCATCATATTTATTCATCTGTCTTCTCCTTTCATCTCTTTGAGATCTCCATTTACCAGACTTGGGACAGGCACCAGCAGGACACCCGTTTGTACACTTTTAAGGCTTTATTTATCCTATTTGTCTGTCCATCCTTACATTTGCTAGTTTTTTAATCTTGCTTTTTTTTTTTTTGGGTTAATTGTGGATTTTTTGCAGGTTTTGGGTTTCACTTCTGGCATTCACGAGGGGCATCTGATCACATGCAAGATGGCGCCAGAAACAATCTCTAGCCGGAAGCGAAAATTTCCTAACTTTAGCCGGTTGCGTACGCGGGAATTTCCTAAACTTTAGGAAAACCCTTTCAAAGAAATTATGTTTTAAAGCTTTTAAACCCTTTAACACCTGATGCCTCGTTCGTGATGATTACACAAAATCTTTAATATACTGCAACTTTTCAACAGTTAACACTTCATTTCCTTCAGAATCTACTGGAATTACATTGATCGTGTTAACCGTTGAAAAGTTACATAAATCAAAGAACATAAACACTGGAGCGCCGGTGTTAAAGGCTTAACAGTGAAAAGTTTTTCCTCTGTAGCCAGATCCTTTGGCATTTAAGGGGCATTATCCCCCCTTCCACCCAAACTTATATCCAGTCTTGGATAGACATCAGCAAATTAAGTATTTGTTAAAAAATAACGTTTTCATTCATATTAACTTACTTTTTATCAGTTGTGTAGCCTAAAGGAAGTTTTACTATTCAACTAAACATTATTTTTTAAATGGTAGCGTTTTTTTTTAAATCAAGTTTAAAATTTACTTTTTTTTCCCCAAATTTTTAAATTTCTTTCAAATTTTCAATATTTTTTTCATCAAATTCTCAAGGATTCCTTCAAGTTTTCAACGTGTATTTCCGAGTTTAAAACTGCTTACATTTTTCTTTTCAAATTTTCAATCTTGTTTTTCATTCACTTTAAGCTGATACTGATTTGACTCCATACTTGTCCGCCTCGTATCTTTTCAAGGCTAAGAAATCAGTTTTTTTATTGCTCCATTTACAAGTAAAATTTGGATCAGCTGAGCAGCGAAAACTCAAACTCTCAATTGAAACTGAAAGCAAAGAATAAGAAACAGGGGAAGTTAAAAGTACAAATCAACATTTTTTTTAATTATTTGTTCTTTTTAAGTCAAATGTATACTTTTGTTTTATTTTCAATATTTCTTTCAAGTTTTCAATAATAATTTTTTAAAATGTTCAATTTTATTTTTTCTAATGCTAAATAACTCCTTCAAGTTTACAATATTTATTTTCAAGTTTAAAACTGCTTTCAATGGTTCCATTTTTTCGTTGATACTGATTTGACTCCATACACTCAGTAAGTTCTAAACTGCATTCAATATGTTTTAACCAATTTTTCAATCTTATTTTGGATTGATCTTGATTTAACTCCATAATTACTCCACAATTAGGTTTCTATTGCTTCATTTGAAGAAAGAATTTGGCTAAAATCAAGAGATTATTGTTGTTTATTGTCGTGTGAGGTCATTCCAAATATGATATCTTCCCTTTTTAGGGGTAAAAATGATCTGCTGGACAGCCAATCTTGGAAGAGAAGTCAAAGGTTTGACTCGGCCTATCAGCCAACAGAGGGCTGTTTTCAGAGTGGAAACAGGTGGCCATGTTGGGGTAGGGGCAGCACCTTTTGGGCAGGTGTTGTGTCACCTGTGGCTCCATCAGGAAGCGACTGTGCAGAACTCCCCGACAGAGGGACAATGGAGCAGACAGCAGGAGACACCAGGGAGTAGTTTGACTCTTCCTCATCTATTTTTCTTCTCCTGCCTCCTGTGTGTCGGCCTGCGTCTGCGGTCTGAGAGGAAGCGCTTCCTGATAACAGGAGGGCACGTCTTTCTTTCGCTCCATTCCGCTGATTGACTGCGCACGGCTCCAGCGCCTGAGCTGGCGGCGTTGACGCATTGTGGAGCCGACAGGGGGGTGAGCGGCAGCGCAACCCCGGCTTCGCCACACATCCACTGAGAGAGCGCCATGGCCGTGGTGCAGCTCGAGTCGGGGGACCATCATCCGGAGAACGGCTTCGTGTCTCCGGACGCCGTGTGGCCGGGGAAGCTGACGCGCGTCGACGACGCGGTTCTGCCGGTTCTCGGGGGATTTGGGAGATACCAGAAGCAGCTGATCGCGCTGACATGGATCCCGGCGCTGTTCATCGGGTTCAGCCAGTACTCGGACGTGTTCCTACTCGCCCTGCCGAACAGCACATGCGTCCAGCCGGCGGCCAATTGGACTAACCAGAGAGCGGGTTACTCCGCGCAGGCGGAGGGCAGCAAAAACACCCGAGCGCCGCTAGATTATGTTTCCAGGGGCAGAAATACCAGCGTCCACAACAGCAGCAGCAGCAGCAGCAGCAGCAGCAGCACTAACGTGAACTGCCTTTGCAGCGAGTGGACCTTCGAGTCCCACACAGGACTCGTGGAGAACGTGGTCACCAGGGTAAGCTGTCTTTTTTAAAGGGGGGATCTCTTATGCAATCAAACGCATCCTACATGCACGACAGAAATAGACCGTGGCAATTATTAACACCATGCCGGCCATAAAGAATTATGTCACAGCCTCCATTCTGGGCGCATTCTCCCTGGATTCCCCCCCAAAAAAGTGACACTGACTCATCCCAGCAGCTGGGTCACCTGACGCGCACGGGCGCAAAGCGTGAGCCGCGCGGGGATTCGCCAAACAGACACGGAGCTTTTGATTTGGAGCAAAGGTCATCGAGGATTCTCTCTATAATAATAACTCCATCCTTGTCCAAACAGCGGCCGCCCCACCTCAACCCCGTAACCACACAGTGATGAGATGTTCCTCCATGCAGCAGAATTCAATGGAAATGTCAGAGCTCACAGGCTTCCGTAGCTGAGCAGATTTACATTTTTAATCAAGTCTGTTATGAAAAGTTTGGTTTGAGGCTTTTTAGAGCACGTGTCAAAGTCTAGGCCCGGGGGCCGGATCTGGCCCGCCGGGTAATTATATACGGCCCTCCAGATCATTTTATGTTATTAATTAGGGCTAGGTTGAAAAAAATTGATTTGAATCACTTTATAGATCAATAATCGATTCACAAAAGATATACATCGATTTAGCACGTAAAGCTAGCTTGTTTAATGGAATCCCCTATAGAACGGCTAATGCTAACGCTCGGTCAACCTAAAAATACATCGCTGACTAAATTAACATATTTATTTACTCACAGAAATGAATTTTCCAAACTCTTTTAAGGAAATACTTTTTAAGGTAACATTTTTTGGTCTAAAAAATCGTTTTTTCCTCATTGTTGTCTTCTTCTTGAATAGGGTGCACTTCTGTAGCGCGATCGCCACCTAGTGGTCAAACTGAAACGTCCTCAAGGAGAAGCAGAACAATGTTTACAATGATAATGATCTGAACATTTTTGTTAGAACTTCTCCTTAAGGGAATGCATGTACAACTGTATGATATTAGCAATCTCATTATTTCACTAATACATTTTAAAATATATGTACTGTATCAGATTAATATAAATATATTTAAGCAATATTATTAACATATTTCTTAATAAATGTATGAATGTGTAAACTCAAAATTTAATTGAATTGAAGAATAGAAAAAACCTTCTTGTGAATCAAATCGTTTCTAGAAATCATAATCGATACCAAGCCCTACTATTCCTGATAGCTAAAAATGCTGAAGCTGATAGCAAGCTAAAATATGATCTAAATGCCAAATTAGCCTAAAAAAACTAAAAAAAAAAAGAAAAACTTAGGTTGAATAAAACCGCTAGCATGTAGCTGTAACATAGCTAGCTTCAACATAGCTGAAAAAACAGAGAAACAGCCCAAATTAGTCCAAAACAGCTAGCATGTAACTGAAATATCAACTAAACTCTGAAACGCCGTAAAAATGTAAAAAAAAAAAGCCAAAATATGCCAAACAGTTAGCATGTAGCTAAAATATTAGCTAAACTCCAAAATAGCCTAAAAATGCCAAAATAGTCCAAAAAGCTAGCAGAATGCCAGTTTTAAAACTTTAAACCATAACTTTTTAACATAAATATGAATAATAAAAATGCAGGAATATTATTCCAGAATAAATAAACTTAAACCTTTAAATAACTTTCAATATTTTACTCTTCATAAGAATATATTTTTGTCAAAATTCTACAAGTTAAAAATAATCCCAAGATAACATGGAGCTATTAATAACAATAAAATAAAATGATCTGGAGGGCCAGATATATAAACCCGGAGGGCCGGATCCGGCCCCCAGGCCTTCACTTTGGCACGGGGGGCGGTGGTACGTCGTATCGTGAGGTACCCAGTGATTCCCAGCCCTTATCAGAATGGCTCAGAGTATTTGACCCACCCACTTCAGTCGCTTTCCAACTGAGAGTTCTTATCAAAATGCAGTTTTTTCTATCATCTTTTGATCCATCTTGATTTGAATAATTTAAAATAAGTACTCAGAAATGCAGTTTTAATCTAAAATTCTTTTATATATGAGAAAAAAAACAAGAACAAGTCAAAAACAGTGTTTTAAAACATAATAAAACAAAGCGCAGCTGCTACGTTTTATCCATATTTTATTGTTCATCTGCAGCTGATCTGGGGAAGGCGAGGTTTCATTAAAGTCCTCAGTGATGAAGTGCTCCACAAACGGGGATTTTAATGAAATGCAGAATATGAAATCACATGTGAGGAATGCCGTTGGGTGGATCCGTAGTACTATCAGATGTCCTCTCGTGTTTTAAAGCGGGGGGAAAAGCCTGGACTCTATAGGAGGAATGACAGCTTTCTTTGCACTCATCCTGAGAATGTGGTGTCGATCTCGCCAGCTGCTCGCGGTGCCAGGCGCTGCTCGTCCTCCGTGACCCCCTCCTGCCATCTATACGCTGACAAGGTCACCATCAGAGAAGGTCCTCCCCGGGATGCGTCCGCATGACTCGGATTCCTGCTTTGACCCACAAACTTGTCACGGGTCTCGTGCGCTTCCGCAGCTCCCCCTCTGCTTTCCAAGGCTCCCCCTTTTTCCCACTGCAGCACAGGAATAGGGAAGGGACACCACAGCGGGAAGCAATGACCTGGCATTTCTCTCACATTAATGAGCTTAGATGACTGACTCCTGCATCGCTTCATTTCATGGGGCCATCGTGCAGCTCAGGTGCTTTCAGTCTTGTTATGCTAGCAAACCGTCTGCCATTTTTTTTTTTTTTTTTTTTTTTTTTGCAAGGTGACTCTGAAACAAAGCCTGATTGGGGGCAGAAGAGGTGCAAGTCGTTGTGAAGGATCTAAAGTGGCTAATGTGGAGATGGTTTCTAATTGAAACGAAGCTCTCCGCAGGGTCCCTCTTAATTGAGCTGAGCTTTAGAAATGAGAATGGATCATAGCTGCTCAGAGACGCTCTCTTCAACATTTCATTTCATTCTCATGCGGAGCAGCTTCTCTGCTGATGTTGCCGAGAGAACATCTTCAAATACAGATTAACCTCTGGAGCTCACACCCCAGCTGTCATCAGCTTCTAGTAATGCAGCCACTTTATTTAAAAAAAAATCACATTTTAGTGTTTAACTTTCTCACATTTAAGCTTTAAAATAATCTTCCAATGTATTTCCAAAGCATTCGCAGTTTTTTAAATTTTTTATTACGATTATCATTTTTAGTCTTTTTTTTTTTAACTGTTGTTTTGTCAGACATAGTTTCTGCAGAGCAGCATTAGAAATTCCCCTCCGAGTTGTGGACTGGACTGTTGTCACAGAGTAGGACCGCCCTCACTTCCCATCATCCGTTTGTTCAGTCGCGTTAATGCTAGCTAACCTAACATTAGCGGTGCAACTAAAACGAGGAGATGCCTGCCTGGACGAGGAAGTGAATGATCTGGAGCGGGGGTGTCAAACTCGAACATACAGGCGGCCAAAATCCAAAACACACCTTTAGTTCTCAGGCCAAATGGGAAAACGTTTATTGAACATTTTAAAACTAAAATTTTAACTTAAAAAAAAATTTTTTTTTGCTATTATTATGAATAATGAACAGACATGAATATCATTCATGAATAAATGAACTTAAAATGTAAATAACTTTCAATGTTTTACTCTATAAAATATATTTCATCAAAATTATACAAGTTAGAAATAAAGATAAAAAGATAACATCGGGCAATTAGTAGCAATAAAATAAAATGATCTGGAGGGCCGGATATATTAACCTGGCGGGCCGGATCCGGCCCCCGGGCCTTGACTTAGACACGTGATCTATGTAGCCTCGTCAGTCAGCTCTGGTACGGTCCGGTATTTTGAGTATCTCCATCTTAAATGGACCCATTACGACTTGTGCTCTCTTATGGGGTCCAGATGACCCCGCCCTTACATCTATGCGTGATCCCGCCCATGACAAAGGTCAACAGGATTTTATGTCTGTGACAAACATCAGTGAAGATAAAAAAAAAAATCCTTAAAAGAAGAAAAAAAGGTTCAGCGCACTCTCTTGTGCGGGTCCAGATGACCCCACTTTTAATGTAAACATGCCTGGGGTGGCACAAGGGTTATACAGTTCCGACCTGAACCTCTAGGGGGCCTCCATCCGTTGTCGGCTAGTCTTACTTTGAAAACCGGAAGCTTCACCGACACAAAGATCTGTTTTCTTCTGGTGACAGTAGTGCTGCTTTTTCAGCTTTTTTTCAGTTAATAAACTTAAAAACCAACATTATTCTGGATTTCAGAGCAAGATAATATTTTACTACACTCTACTATATTTATAAAGATCACCAATTAGCGATCTTGGACGTCCAAAACAAATATTCGTACTTGAATTTTCAGGAGCAGATCGCGAGTATCCGAGTACCCTGATAGTTACAGTACAGCCCTACTGCTGAGCTTTCTCAAACAGTATTTTTTCATCTGATTCACAGCAATTTGAATCAATAAATACTTAGAAATGCAATTAAAGTTTATATATATGTTCAAGTCACAGTAACATGTTTGAAACACAATTTCCACCAGATTGTTCCATTAAGCCATTATTTTTATGATTAAATTGATTTTAGAAAGCAGATTTGTTATTTAAAATGATATTTTTGTTGTTTTTTGAGACTTTTTAAGCACGTATATGTACGCCTAACATGTTATCTCATAAAAGGGTTGATAAGCAACCCAGTGCCACTTGCCCCGATATCACTGTACATGCAGTTGCACCACCACAGATCTGAACGATGATGTGGAACTAGCTGCAACCCCCCCCCTCTCTGTGTCCCTCAAACTGTTTACCCAGCTGGTTGACTTCTTCCACAGACCCTGGATTGATGTGGGACTTGTTTGAAATGGTCTCAGCTGTCAAAAGGGCGACGACCCCCCCGCAGATCCCCAGTCAACCCACAATGACAGCCTCTCACAGCATCAGCTGGGAGCAAAAAGGCAACTTGTGTGAGCAGAAGATAAAACTGACGAGTGTGCGCTGCGGGCTCGTCTCTGATAAGTTGCTGTTTTGTAAAGCCTGGCGGGGTGTCCGACCCTTGGCCGTGGTTTAGCGTTGTGTTTTAAGATTGTGCAACGGAATGCAGATTGTGTTTGCAGCTTCTATCAGCCGACTTTGCAAACATGTGGGCCTCATGTGACTTTTCTTGGGTTTCGACAAAAAAAAAAAAACAAAAAAAAAAACAATGAAATATCTTAATTTATCAGTTAGTCATCCTCTTCCTCCTGTAAGCCACTACATTATCGAGCGCCGCCGTCAGCGAAGCGGCTGGGCTGAAACTTGGAAGCAGACAGACTGGGATAACCTCAGTGATGGGTTGTTGCTAGGCAGTAGCTCTGCAGCAGCTTCTGCTCGTGTTGCTCTCCATTTTCTCCCAACAGCATTTAATCCTTTCTCGCCTCGTACTGTTACTTCAATTTGTTGTCAAGTCCATATCGTTAAATTCCCCGAGTTCATCTGCCTTTGTGCATTCTGTTCCCCAGAGCTTTCATCTTTTTGTTTTTTTCTTTTCCTCCTCTCCTTCCTTTCCTCCGTGCTTCTTCCTTGAAACCTCCGCCCACCACTTTGCGGTTGAGTGAGTGCAGACGAGCAGCTGTGGGTGAAGGCTGCTTCACACTGATCATTCAGGGTCACTTGAGAGGATTTAACCGATTCACAGGAATTTGACTGATTTGGTTCTGGCCCCTCATTCTTTTGTTTTGTCGTCATTCTTTTGTGTCTGCAGCAACACGGAACACGGTACAATGTATAATTATGGTTCTCCTGCTCCTTTCCGTAAATTTTTTGGCGTGTAAAAACCCAAATACACTTTCAGCGGGAAATTACTGGTTGCATTTATTGGTATTTGTCAACTTTATAGTTTTTGAAATGTTGAGCAAAATATGCACCACAGGAAATGAATGAGAGATGCTACAAATTTCAAAACTTTAAGTAGATTAGCAACAAGCCTTTTCATCGTTTATAGTAATTTTCAAAAGAAATTTGAGTTTAGATAATATTTTAGCAACATGCTAACATTTTTGGCTAATTTTTTATCTACTGGTGTTTTATAGTCTAATTTGGAGTTTAGCTTCTATTTTAGCAACAGGCTAATGTTTTTAACTAATTTTTAGTAGTTCAGTTTAGGCTGTTTTAGAGTTTAGCAAGTATTTAATCAACAAGCTAGCTTTTTTGGGGCTAATTTATAGTTTGGCTCATATTTAAAGCAACACACCAAATATTTTTACAAAATAGGCAAGTATCAGGTAAACTTCTTTAACAATATTTCCAGTCTTTTAGCAAATTTTAAATTTTGCAATTGGCTTTCGCATTTTTAGCAGAAATTAAAATAAAATGTGTCAATATTTTTCTACACCTTTGGCCACTAGTTAAAAACATTTACTTTAACAGTATCAGGTAATGCAATATTTCTTACTAAAAATGAGTTAGACAAACCACAGCAGATGGCTTTTTTTAAAACTTTTGTTTTCCCTGATAGAAATATTCCAGTTAGAACTCATTAATTCTTGTAACTGCCATTATTAAAAAAAAAAAAAAAGTTAAAGTCTCCCATGAGAATTTTTTTCATTTAATTAAAAAAAATTCCCTTTTGTTTTTTAATTATGACGTTTTGAACCAAAATTCTACAACCCAAATGACTTAAAAAGCTGTTTTTCATATTGATCTGAAGCCACTGTTTCCAAAATCTCCGGAGGGGGCGTGGCTTTTGGAGCTCCACCCCTAATCCCCTATGTCTGATTATGATAGCTCTGCGTCTCGCTAGCATAAATCTTCACCGCTGCTACATAAAAATGTCCAGCAATATCAGTGATGTCTAGTCTTATGGTTCTGATCCGGATGTCAGTTGGATGAGGAAGTGGAGATCCTCATGGACCGAACTTCTTCCAAAATTCTGATTCTTTCTCCTTCCAGTTCATCAAAGACTCTTTTAGCTCATTCTCCAATGTTTCTTGACGTTGCTGTGATCAATACATTCAATCCATTGGTTTTGCAGAGCAGAAGATAATAAAAGCTAGCATCAAAATGCTCTTTCATTGATTTACAATCCTTTCCAACTGCGATCAAATGAGCCGCCGTTCGCATTTCCGTGGTCGAAGCTCTGTGGAGTCTGGTGGAGATTTTCCAGCGTTCTCAGCCCTGCTACCATAAGTATTGTATGAAACTTGCACAAAAAATTCAGTGACTGCTGATTTGACCACGGAAATGTGAACGGCGGCTCATTTGACCGCAGTCGATGAGAAGATCCCATCTTTTCTCCTCCCATACCTGTGCTAGGCTCGCTAGTTGGACCAGATGAGGGGTTTAGTGCATGTGCAGCAGAGCTGTTGTGATGGAAAGAAGGGTTGATAATTCAAACTGTCTATTTGAGATAGTTTGATTGACATCGATTTAAAAAAAAAATTGATTTCTTATTATTTATTCTCTTTCATAAGAAAAATGGCGCAACACAAAAGATATGATTTTCATCGGAGGCGGGCTTTTAAGTAAATGTTGCTCTTAAAATGAGCCCTACTCTGCTAATTCGGTGGTGCATTTGAGAAGGAGTTAATGCTGCGTCGGTGTTTTACATCTGGGGAGATCTGTCTGTGGCTCGTCTGTTCTGCACCGTCACCACACTCACATGCTCGTTGAGTTGCTCCCTGCGTAAATCACAGCCAGGCAGTTTCAGGGGAAAGCTTTTTCTGTCTTTCAGAAACGCAACAGGAACTTGTTTTTCCTCATCTGTCTTCTTCTGCTGACACTGAAACCCAGAGTGAGTGGCGTGCCGAACTCATGTGATGGCGGGGCGACCCTGCGAAACCCTGCGGCGTTCCATTCTGCACAGGTCACTGTGGATAGAGGTTATGAGAGGTTAGAGCTCCTCGGAGGAAACTAAACATGAACTACAGATGAGGTGGAGTTGTTGCGTCAAGTTTCGCAATGTTAAACATGTATTTTATATGTTTTCTAGGGCAGTTCGTCAGCCTCACACGGAACATCGCGTCTGCTTTACCTTCTGCGACAAAAATACCAGCATTATTAAGGGTTCAAATCTGAGAGAAGTTATTTTCATTGAGTTTAATAATAATTTCTGAACATATTTTCAATAAACTTGTTCACTAGACATAGACAATGAACCAAAGATGTAGAGAGTGGACGCAAAAACATATTTTTGGCACAAATGGAACCTCATACGGCCCAGCTTCAGTCAGACTCTGCCTTCAGTGACCCCCAAGGTAAATTAAGTTTGAGACCCCTGCATTTGCTGCTCTTAACAGTTCAATATCACCCTTTAAAACTCAGTTTGAAATAGGCTGATTGTTAGAAATTGTTCCTTCAGTTTTTAAATCAAGTAGCCATTTCCTACCGTATAAAGTACATTTAAGCTCTGTTGGAAATACATAGCACTGAATTTTCTTAACACTTAAAGAATCTCAATGGTTAAGGAACCTTTAAACCTATTTTTTTTTCTTTTTTCCCAAACTGAAAAATATTTCTGTTTTAGTAACCAGACAACAATGAGTGATAAAAAATATTTGGGGGTTTGTCAAAATAAAAGCACTTGGAATTTGCTTGCATGTCAGATCCAGTTGATCATGTGAATGTTGTATTAATATTTTAAAACAAAAAAAAAGTGTTTTTAATTGATGCATCTGTTAGAATTGTGATATATTGTATTGTGATGTGTGTTGTATCACCAGACACTAGCTACACCGCCTTAATAGAAGGAGAGTCAGAAACCAGGAAATTATTTGCTTTTCATGTTTTCTCAGCATGTACACACCAAAAAAAAAAGGTTGTTGTTGCAATTTACCATTTTGTTTTCTGATTGATTTAAGTATTTTTTCAATGTATTTTTTGTTGTTTTACACCATGACAAATATGTGTTTTTATCACAAAACTATTATGATTTCCCTTTTTTTTTTTTTTACTCATGTTTGGGGTTTCAGTAACCCCAAACCATGGATATTTAAAGTCCCACTCCAAATACATATTTTTCTATTATTAAATGTTTCACAGTGGTCTTTTAATTATAATTATATAGTTTCTAGCCAAAATCCAGAAACCTGTGTCATTTTTAAGACATATTTTCTGCAGGAGTTCATTAGAAAGAGTTGAGGGTGGATAAGTTAGCTGCGCTAATTTCCCAGCATTCCTTTGTTTACACTCTCTCTTGCTAGCTTAAAGGATCTCCCTATCCCAAGTTAACATTAGCGAAGCAAGCAATACCAGAGCCATCCAGTCGTACAGTTTAGAGCACGATTTGAATTAAAAAATACTCAGAAACACAGTTTTAATCTTAAATTATTTTAAACATGTCTTCCTTTATGAGAAAAAATGCTACAACGGTTTGGAAAATGGGGATTTTCCTGAATTTTGTCAGTCTTATGTCCCTTTATACTTGCTGTATGTTATTTCTTCCTCCTTTTTTAGCTGCTTCTGACAGTCGTGGATTTCATATTTTTGATTCAATAATAAAACTTTGATAAAAATCAAACAAACTTTGACCTTCAGATATATTGATAAGTTCTGTTCTTTCTTTCTATTCAAGGCCTTTAATTTCTGCTGGGTTATTATTATTATAAAAAAAAAAAAAGAAGAAGTTTCCTCTTTCACTTTCACAGGAACTAATCCTCATGTTTTTTTCTTTCTAGTGGAGTCTGGTGTGTGATTCTGCATCAGAAGTTCACATTGCAAAGTTCTCTCTGCTGGTGGGGTCGATCTTTGGATACCTCGTGTTTGGAATTCTTGCAGATTGGTAAGATTTCTGATAGGAACTAAAAGCTGGATTGACAACATTTCTTTTCTCTATGAACAATGTCTTTTTTTTTTTTTTTGTCTGGTTGCAGGTTTGGTCGGTATCCAGTGTTGATCCTATCGGTGATGTTTATGCTGGTGTTTGGTTTATCTGTGGCTTTCTCCGTCAACGTCTCAATGTTCAGCACTTTGCGATTCTTCGAGGGCTTCTGCCTCGCAGGGATCATCCTTTCTCTCTTCGTCCTCAGTAAGTAATTCAAACTACATGCTTGGTTTGCTGAGTGGAAATATGTTTCAGAGTCAACGAAGTTGGGTTTTTTTTTTTTTTTTTAGCTCAGTGGTGACTTGAATTCTAAATTATAACTCGTCTTCACCCGTATGTTTTGTTATTTTTTTTCTTGGTCTGTTTGTCCTTTATCTTGAAGTAGAGCTCCACACTGATAGCAGTTGTCAAACAGTACAATGTCACACTAACTGCCATAGATTTCAGCCTGTTCTTGCTACAAACAACCATTTCCATGTAGGGCTGCCACGATTAGTCGACTAATCGACTTTTAAATTAATCGACAACTAATTTAATAGTTGATTAGTCGCCGCTTTATATTATATGGAGGTGGAGTGTAATAAAGTTGAAAGTTATAATTGTTATGCTAGCTTTTTGGCATTTGTTAAGGTTTTTTTAGGCTATATGGGAAGTTTAGCTAATGTTTTGGCTCCATGCTAGCTAATTTAGCTAATTTAAGATAGCTTCAGTTTTTTAGGTTATTTTGGAGTTTAGCAAATGCTTCAGGTGCATGCTAACTTAGGATATTTTTCAGTTTTTTAGGCTAATATTGAGTTTAGCTAATATTTCAGCTGCATGCTAGCCATTTTGGCTTACTAAGGCTTTTTTTAAAAAGTTTTTTTAGGCTAATTTCCCATTTAACTAATATTTTAGCTAGCTATTAGCTTCACCGTTTTCAGCTATCAGCCTTAACAATTTCAGCTGTCAACCTCAGCGTTTTTATATATCAATTTCAGCATCTTCAACTTTTCAGCCATTCCCGCTAGAATTATCACAGCTAATGCTATATATTTTGATTTTGAGTTAGTTTAAAGTTAATGATGGTTAAGATGTGTGCTTTACATCCAGTTTGTGCATGACTCAATTAGTCGACTAATCAGAAAAAATAATCTGTGATAATAAGGCATATTTTTTGTTTCGCATGTTATCTCTATAAGAAATGCAGATGGTAAATGTATACATTTTTACTTTTAGCTTGAAGTTATGTGTATTTACGATGGTTTTCATAAAGATTAACAAAGTTTTTTTAGTTCAGGATTTTATGGCATCAAGCAACAATCTTGGGAATCAATTTCTGGGAATATTTCACAAGACAAGTATATAATAAAACAGATTTTACCAAATACTTTGTAACTTTTAGAAGAGAATTTTCACATCCAATCATGTAAAGTGTTAAAAAAAAAAAAAAAGAGAAAGTCAGCAGGACAGCAACTTTTAAAGCTGCTGTACGTTAGATTTTTTAAATCATAAGTTCAACTGGATCAATCAACTTGTAAGAATTCTAATGAACTCAATTGAACGTTTTGTTACTGATAGTTTTTTGGAAAAATTTCTGAGAAATTTTGGGTAACCAACTGTTAAGTTAAACAATTCTTAAACTTAGGGATTTGAAAATAACATTAGAATCAAGTATCACATAGAAAGGTTTTATGTGAGGCTGCATGATGGCGCAGTAGTCGGCGCTAGGGCTGGGTATCGATAATAATTTCCAGAATCGATTCAGTTCAGATTTTTTTTTTCGTTTCTTTTGATCCCCTCAATTTAATAATTTACATGGTTTACGCATTTGTTTAGAAATACATGATTAAACTATGTTTGGAATATATTTATATTAATCTGATACAGTTCACATATTGTAAAATGTATTAGGGAAATAATGAGATTGTTAATATCGTACAGTTAAATGAGAATCTTGATCTTTAGTCTTTGATCCAACCGCGGTCGATCAGGTCACGGTTGGTGTCCAATCGGCAAGTTAGAGGTTTTTTTTTCAGTGGTCTCAGATGTTTCTAGTGGAACCTTTTTTTCCAGCAATCCTCTAATACAAGGAGCCTCATGATATTTGGCCTTCTTCCAGTAGTGAACCTCCTCTGTTGGATCTTCCCAAGTCGGCTAGCAGCACAACCTGTTTTGTTGGATTAGATGTTCACACAATATCTTGTCACAGAGATATTTTCACTGTGAACTCTGGGAACTTCTGCTGCCATCCAAGATCAACTGCCATGATTAGCAATCCTGTTGGGGCGGTTTGATGTAATGGAGGTTTCTTCCCTGCCTTGATGAAGGTGAAATAGTGTTTCGGTGAACTTTGAGGTTTGCTGTGATTACCGCATTGTCTGGACTATAAGTCGCAACTTTTTTCCTAGGGTTTTGAGCCATTCGGTTTATACAAAGGTGCAGCAATTCTGTGGATTTTTCTTCCACCACTAGGGGCGCTCTAACCGGAGTTGGAGTAAAAAATAACAAACGAAAATTCACTGCAAAGAAGAATAGCTTTTCTTTAGCCGATAGCAACAAATTACTAATTATTTTCAAATCCTCGCCCCTTTCATCATGGAAACCAGACGAAACATTCGAATGATGGAAGTTTTAAGTTGAAGGCCATGGAGCTAGCTAGGAAGGAGACTGCACTGCTCCACGTAAACTTAGTGTCAATGCTTCAATGGTGAGATGTTGGAGACGGCAGGTGCATACGTGTACATTTACAGTACGAAATCGTTCAGTACATGCAGTAAATATCTCATTTTTCAACATAGATATCTGCAGCTTATAGCCCAGTGCAGCTTATATATACACTCAACAAAAACATAAACGCAACATTTTTGTTTTTTCTGACCTTTTTCATGAGATGGACTTAAAGATCTAAAAGTCATTCCAGATGCACAATATTACCATTTCTCTCAAACATTTTTCACAAATCTTCACTTCTGCTTTGCTGAGATAATCCATCCCACCTCACAGGTGTGCCACATCAAAAACCTCTTTGCTAAGGCACAGGTGTGCCTTAGACTGCCCACAATAAAAGGCCACCCTGAAATGTGTAGTTTTTTTTTTTTTTTTGCTTTATTGGGGGTCTGGGGACCCAGAACCAGTCAGTTGCTTAATAAAACCAAAAATCGATCCATGAAAGTAGAGATCGATCTAACACATAACGCCAAAGTCCACTAGCTTGATGCTAGCATATAATGGGATTTCCCATAGGACGGCTAATGCTAACGCTGGAAAAAATCGAATTGATTTGATTCTGGAAATTATTGGCGACACTCGCGCTGCTGCCTATCTGGGTCTCCCTGCGCCTTAAAAACACAGGATCGTGTCTGGATGGACATCCGGCATCAAAACTCTCTGCCAAACCGCTTGGCGAAAGTTGATTGGCTGTGGTGAGCCTGAACGGGATAAAGGTGAACAGCAACGAGATGGTACAGTTGATAAGAGAGAATTTCGAACTGACGCTTCATGCCATAATTGTTGCGGCTCCTGGTCTCTAAGTGTGACCATTTACCCCGTAGTACCCCGCCTTCACCCAGCAGTAGTCGGGACAGAACCCAGAAGAGAGATAGCAGGTTAAAAAAATTGACGGATCCTTTTGTGAGGACAGTTTGTAAAGGAAATTATATTTAGTTTTATAGTTGGGGATTGCTTTTCTTTACTTTTATTAGACATACATAATAATTCTTGTACTCTCTTTTTGTAGTATTAAGCTTCACTTTCAATACAACCATTTCATGAAGGTACTTCATGTATTGCTGCTGACATTTAAGCAGTTTCTACTACTGCTCTATTCTATTAACAAGTGTAAATGGTGATACTTTACTAAAATTTAACCTTCAGTTTAAAGACATTAGTTCCTTAAATATCTAGTAAACATATTTAGGGTGTTTTATTAAACCATTTGCATGGGACAATAATCTGCTTCTGAGTGGCAGCGTCACTTAAGTCAAATGGAAAAACTGTGTTTCTTGTGCAAATATTATCCAGCATGTCCTCAGAGGCGCTGATAAACTTGCAACACTGGAATTTATCTTCAGGCCCTGAAGGCTGTTTTAACCTTGAGACAGCTCTTTGGTTTCAGCTATATGTCAGCTTTCACGCCTTTTAGTCTTTGCTCTGATTAGATATGCAGTGTTTAAAAAAAAAAAAAAAAAAAAACGAACGGCAAAGCAAACCATTCTTCAAAGAAAAGAAATGCATGTATGCTCACAAGGAAACGGGACAAATGTCACAGGATAAAAAACAAACGTTTCCGACCTGTTAATCCACATACTTGCACTTCCCATTTCTAAAACCAGTTTCAGTGAGACTTGGCAGCTTTAAAGGTAAACAGAAACGGCGAATGTTGTACTTGAGGCTGACTGTTTATTAGTGAAAACAACATGAGTGTGAGGCTTCAAACTTTTATTGTGTGAATTCTAAAAAGTTCCACCATTTAATTTAGTTATATTTCTTGTTTCAGATGGTATATATTTTTTTTTTAACAATTTTATTTTATTTTTTTTTGGGAAGCAAGTACATCCGTAACTATACCTAACTATATTTGTCTTTTTTCTTAGTTCTTAAACAGAATAAAAGTTGTGAAAATTCATTAAAAGATAATTTTTAACATTTTAAATAATGAACATTATAAAAAAGGAAAGGGAAAAAAAAACATTGAAACAAAAGAATGATAATCATGCAAGACATTTTTAATTGTGGAAAAATGTGGTGCATGATTATTTACCATTTAATTTCTAACCAAATGTCAATTTTGGCTGCTTTTCAGAACTTTTCATCAGGGTACCATTTACACAATTTTTATTATTGATGGAAAGACTGGAATGTGTTGTTATAAATACAGAAACTCAGTTTGGAAAATTAGCATTTCAATCCAAAAGACTTGTTTGTAAATCCCTGGTTTATAAAATATATTCTTCTACGCAAAAAAAACTACATTTTTTTTCATCCAGATTTTTTAGCCTTTCTATTTAAAATATATATATTTCTTTTTGGTTTTAGACTACAATTGGAAATAATTGATTTAAACTTCAAACTTTGTATTAAAGTTTCATTCATATGAAACTCAAAGTGCTTAATAATAAAGGGAGTAAAATGCACATTAAAAACAGTGTTAAAAAGCAAAATTATTCTTGTCTTTTTGTAAATTCACTGAGATTTAGTTCCATAAATTCAGCTTTAAGATGAACTTTATTCCCCAATCATAGCCTGTTTTTAGTTTTTGTCACAGCACAGCTGATCATCTTGTGGGGGCAGACTGGAGATGGAGCCGTACCAACATTTTTTTAACCCTCTCATTACTACAAGATGAAGCTTCAGTGATGATATTTTCCTTAAATTATTCCACTTCATTTGTGTGACCTTCTGTCTTGACAGAAAAAGATTGAAACGATTGGTTCTCCGGTTCTGCCCTGATGATTGCCGTCACAGCCGATGAACATTCTGGTCTCTGCAATTGATCCTTAAAAGCCTATTTGGCCACAGTGAGAGTCCACTGCAGAGGAAGGCTGGATGAAGTGCAGTGGGGAGGGAAGGGGGGGGGGGGGGGCAGAGAGGGCTGAAATGATGACAAAAGGAAGGAGCCCCCAGTGTCCTTGTCATCCTAATTCACTCCTCTCTCTTTACCTTGAAAATCTTTGCTGCTTCATAATAGACCAACTGTTAAATCTGCTGTCGGGACAAAGAGGGGGAGGGGTGGATGGGTGGGGGGGGCATCGAAATATAACTCGACATCTGTTCTAGTCATTCACTTTCGTTTAAGTTTGAATAAATCAGACTGTTGGAATGTGAGATGTGAGCGAGTCGTGGAATGTTTGGGAAAGTTATGGAAAAATAGTGTTTTTAAATTTGGACGTCACTCCCACTTTATGATGTCATCAGTAGCCTCGGTCAGTCGCGTTAGCACGGAACTGCTAGCTCTCGGTTTTATAGCTTTAAAAAAATTTGTGCTAAAACAAAAAGTCATTACTTAAATCTAAATTTGGGTCCAACTCGAATTCTCTGTCTCTTCACGTTCATTTATCCTCCAGACAGAAACTTGTGAAAAAAATTGTCTCATAATGCGGATGTCATCAATAACGCCAGTCCGCTAGCGTTAGCGCAGAGCTTCCAGCGCTCAAATTTATATAACGGTGGTTTTATAACTTTGAAAAAGTCATGCTACAACAAAAAAAAGTCATTACTTACATTTAAATGTAAACGTCTGTGGTTCAGAGCGCATCTATGTGAAGGAAAGCGCTTCTCCTCCAATAGACAGCGCAATGCAAAACGCTCCAGTCGCGGAGTTCTCTGCTCCCCTACATGACGAACTATTTCAAATGATGCTCTACCCCTTCAATTGGAGGGTCGGGAGAAACCTTAGATTCACTTACATTTAAGTGTAGATTTCTGTGCTTCAGAACATATCAATAGCTTCTACCTAAAATGGAGAGTTTTGGAATAATAGTTGCTATGTTAAAATTCCCACCCACGTTTGTTCGCCATTTTCTAGTGCTGTCTGAATCTACTAATTCCAAAATCGAGTGCACTAGAAATTTCCGAGAGGTCTTTTCTTTTTTGTTTGTTTATTTATTTTTCCGAGAGGTCTTTTCGAAAAACTAGCGTGCATTGATTTTCACTACATTAGCAAATATAGACCACAATGCATTGCGGTCAAACAATTTCTCAGGTTGTGTCTGAATTCCGCCCCCCAATCAATAGTGCACTATATAGTAAGTTCGCCATTTTCTAGTGCTGTCCGAATCTGCTGATTTCAAATCGAGTGCACTCGAAATTTTCCCCAAGTCTTTGCGAAAAACGAGCGTACATCGATGGTCACTAGATTAGCGGTTTAGACCACAATGCATTGCGGTCGAACAAAAAAAGGTGTTTAAATGCAATATTTGAATAAATCATCCACAGTTTCACCTTCAGAACACAGTGGAGTCATAAATAAATGCAGTGAAATGCTCGTTTTGATTAGATTTTTTTACTTTGTGAAATTGATGACGTCATTGATGGTTTTACAAAAACGAAAGTAAAGTAGTGAGCTCTGTGTCCGAATTACCTTTAAAATCCAATGGACTATATAGTTACGCTCTATATATCTTTTTTTAGTAGTTATGAGTGAGGGAATTCGGACACAACCAAAGAGTGTTTTTTTTTTTGAAGAAGAAGAATAAGAAACCATCCACCTTTTTTATCATCACAACACAATGAAGTCACTAATGTTCACAAAAAAAGTTTGTATTTATTTTCACTTAATGAAATCAGTGGCATCATATCCAGTGTTTAGCTAACCGAAAGTGAAGTAGATGTCTGAATAGCTTTTAAATTCCTTGATTGTCCTGCACTGTATAGTTAGGGATAAGTTTAGTAGTTAGTGATTGGGAATTCGGACATTCTCTTCAAAATTTGGACGTTGCTACCTCTGACGTCATCAAAAGTCGCCGGTCATCTACGTTAGCGAACATCTGCTAGCGCTTGGAAAATGCGTTGCGATATCGCTTTTATTACTTTCGAAAGTTGTGCTAAAACAGAAAGTCTTTACTTACATTTAAATATAAACTAATGTGCTTCAGAGCGCTCCCACATGAAGAAAAGCGTTGCTTCTCCGTGGCGCGACGCGGAACACCTTCGCGTGGCGGGATACACAGTCTTAAGTCCCTAAGGCTACTCCTTTATTAACAATGTTAACAATACAATTGGAGGGGTAGGGAGAAGCCATAAGTGTAAGGCAAGAATTCAGATTTGGTCTTAGAAATACTTTAAAAATTCTTAACCACATTGGTACATTTTCTTTAAGTGAAACAATTTAATAATTGTAAGATAAAAGATCTTACCATTAATTTTTTTTTTAAGAAAAATATTCTTGTCACTAAGGCGTGTTTTCTCAAACAATTTTTACAGTTGAAAAACACTTTTAATGAGGCATTTTTTCTTGAATCGAGTGTCATTTTACTTAAATTTTGTCTTTGTTGTTTGAGTTTTTCTAACTGGAAAAATATGATTAGAAATGCGACTGATTTCTGATCAATTGCAAAAATAAGGTAAAGAGGGATAATGGGAAATCGATGGATAAAAGCAGTTTCTAAAGTTTAATCGTGAGAAGATTATCCGACATTTAAACTGATTTAAAAAGAAATATTTCATTATTTTTTTGGTAACATTTTAACTCTAATGAAGTTGATCCTTTAGTTGTTGTTTATAAGAAAATCACTTGGTTCAGCTAAGAAACTTAAAAAAAAAGATTAAATTTACACATTAACAACAATATTGGATCAAGCAGTTTGAATCTGTTTTTTTCTTTTTGAATTTTGTTTCTTGTGGTTTGAATGCAAATTTTTTTTAGGAGGTTATTCAGTTTTGATCAACATTTGACTACAGAGAACATAAAAATGATCACAATTTATAGCAGAGAACTAATATTAATTTACATTTTCTGATTACTTGACTTCATATTATTTAGATTTGAAAACAGAAGTTGTAAAATTACATTAAAAAATCGTTTGTAGAATCTTCATTGTGCTTTCTTTTTTCTTTTTTTTATCAGGTTTTTAAACATTAATTTCAAGATTTTCATAACTGGTTTTATTTATGGCTCTATAGAGCTAAAACAGAGTAACTGACACTAAATGAAGTTTTTCCTAATTTACACTTGAAAAGAGTTCAGCAGTTTCTCCTAAGGAGTCAGATGAGTAATGGATCACAGAACTGTACTTTCCCCAGAATATCTGGAATATATTCTGTCTCATATCCCAGCTTCAGACAGTTTTCTTGGTAGAAGTACCTGTACTGGAGCTGCACATCCAGGTGGGAAAACCCTGCTTATGGTTTTGCAGCTGCAGTAAAATCAGCTTTTTCCTTTTTCAGTTCTAAAACCGACTGCAGGTTTTTCAGTTTCAGTTGAGCCAATCAGTGAAGTTCCCTTCATGCAAAGCTTGTATAATCAGAAAATCATTTTCATACTTTAGTATTTTCCTTTTGTAAATCTTTCAATATTCAAAACCAACTTTATTTATTACTTTTCTATTACACAACACCTCAAAGAGCTTTACATAAAATACATTAATAACAGAAATAATAGTAAAAATATTTACTATAATAAAAGCTCATAAAAGTACATTATTTAATAACAGAGATAAGGGATATGCTGTATTTCTTTAAACACTTTATATGAGGTTCTTCATGGTTGCTGCACACCTTGAATGATTGTCGAACCTTCACCCTCGGGGCCCCCATCACATGATATTTGCCCTTTAGTTTCTGTCTATTGACAAAACTGCAGCAGAGTCGCTCCGTGAACACACTTTAATATCACCTTGTTGGAAAGAGCTGCTCCCTCTGACGTTTTTAAGTCCACTGTGGCGGAACTTAACATAACTGAAGCCTCGCCGCCTTGTGACTGGTGACGCAGTGGATCACATGACCGTCTTTTGCAGCAGCAGAAACCTGGAGATCTGTTTTTAAAAGCGTTCCTCTGAGTTGTTTTTTAATTGTGATTATATCGTTATTAGCCAAAATTAAAAAACGTTAGTTTTCTAGGACATATTTTCTGCAGAGAGGCAGAAATGTGCCTCGTTGGCATGTAGTAACCCCGCCCCCCTTCCCTTGGAGGGAGCTTGTGACCTGTCCTGTGTATTTTTAAACTCTTATCTCTTTTTCAAAGGGTATTTTTTATTATTTATGACAATTTGAACAAAAAATACTCAGAAATGCAATTTTAATGTGTCCTCCATTATCAGAAAAATATCACAAGAACATGTAAAAAACACAATTTTCTTTTTTTTTATTAATTTTTTATTCGTTTTACAACATAAACACAAAACACAACAAAATCTCAAAGGTCAATTCTAGGTGCTTCTCAGATCTATCTATTGTATAGTGTCCATTTTTCCCACTTTCGGTGTACTTGTGCCTCTTGCAGTCTCAGTCTGTATGATATTATTTCCATTGAGTAGATATTGTTGATTGTTGATATCCATTGCTCCTTTGATGGGATCGTCGTGGTGCCCCAGTTCCTGGTTAGTGTTTTTTTGGCAGCCACTGACATAATTTTAAATAAGTATTTGTCACTTTGGTGGATTGAGTTTCCTGAGAACATGTATAGATAATATAGTTCTGGTACCAAAGGACTTGTATACCCAAGCACTTGGCTTGTTATATCACCCACCATCTCCCAAAAACCTGTTACATTCGGACATTTCCAAAATACATGTGAATGGTCAACATTTATTTCTCCGCATCCACGCCAACAGCTCTGATTTGTTTTTAACTGTTTGTTCTTCAGTTTAGGTGTAATGAAAAATCTTATAAGATTCTTCCAGGCGAACTCTCTCCATGTTCGAGATCCAGTGGTAGTATGGTGGTGCCTCCACATGTCTGACCAATCCTGTTCAGTTATTTTTTATGTTTAATTCTTTTTCCCAGTTATCTTTTACTTTTAAAGTTGTATTTTTATCATACTCTATTAAAGATTTATATAGTGTACTAATCAATTTAATGTTGTTGTCTTTATATGCCTTTATTATTGTTTGGACTATCCCACCTCACCTCTGAGGATCTGCTCTGTATCGCCGTCTTAAAATAATTTCTCATTTGTAAATATCTAAAAAAATCCTGTTTTTCAAGGTGAAATTGTCTAGCCAAGTTCTCAAAGCTCTCCAGCTGCCCATCTTTTTCTAACAAGCACCATGCTGTTATTCCTTTTGTAATCCAGTATTCATAAGTTTGGTCGTATTCTGCTGGTTTAAATTGCCTGTCATATGCTACCCATTTTAATTTTTTGGCACTATTTAAGATTTTATATTTTTGAAGCAGTTTGAACCATATAGTTAGTGTATGATTTGTTATGGGGTCTAGATGCATTTTTCTTAGTCTCATATAACTCTTTATCTCCAATCATGTTTTGAATGGGTTCTTGTAATGTTTCACATTCTATATTTTTCCATTTTCCGATATAATGAGGGTTACAACAACACATATGTATCGTAGTTGTGAGGCAATGTAGTATTCTCTCAGTTTTGGTAGTGCCATTCCTCCTTTGTTCTTTGGAAGCTGGAGGGTGCCGAATTTTATTCTGGATCTTTTATTGTCCCATATGAATCTAGTTATTATCTTGTCCCATCTTTTAAATTGGGCATCCGTGACCTGAGTTGGTAAAGCTTGAAATAAAAATAAAAACCGGGGAAGAATGTTCATTTTTACTATTTCGATTCTCGAGCTGAAATCTAGTGGGAGTGTTGACCATTTTTCTATGTCTTTTGTATCTTTTTCTTGTACTTCTGAATAGTTTTTAATGTTTATATTTTGAAAGTCTACTGTTATTTCTACGCCTAGGTATTTAATACTTTTCATATTCCAGTTTAATTTAAAGTTGTTTCTAATAAATTCAGAGGGAATATAGTTGAAATTTAGTATTTGAGTTTTTAAAATATTAATTTTATATCCAGATAACTTTTCAAATGTTTCTAATATTTTCATAAAATGAGGAATTGATGATTCTGGTTGTTCAAGGTACGCTATTAAATCATCAGCAAACAATCCTACTTTATGTTCAACGCCATTCATTGAGACTCCTTTAATTTCAGCTTTTTCGCGAATTGCCTGTGCCAGAGGCTCAATAAAAAGAGCAAATAGAGTCAGGGAGAGCCCACAACCCTGTCTTGTTGATCTTTCCAATTTGAATCTTTCTGTTAGGTTCCCATTTATTTTAATTCTAGCAGTTGGTTGTGAGTATATTGTTTTTATTATTTGTACTGATTGATCATCAAATCCCATTTTTTCCAAAACTAAAAATAAAAATTTCCAATTTACGCAGTCAAAAGCTTTTTCTGCATCTATACTTAAGAGAACTGTACCTCTATGTTCTCTTTGAGCTCTTTCGGTTATGTGTAAGGTTCTCCTAATGTTATCATGTGTCTGGCGATTTTTTATGAATCCTGTTTGGTCTTCATCAATAAGGTCCGGTAAGAAGGTGTTTATTCTGTTACAAATTATGGATGTATAGATTTTGTAGTCTATGTTTAGTACAGAAATAGGTCTGTAATTGGCACATAACTGCTTGTTTTTCCCTGGTTTTGAAATAACTGAAATAATTGCTTCGGACCATGAAATAGGCATTTTATTCTTTTGCAGGGTCCAGTTTAAAGATCTGTGTAATACTGGAGTCAGCTCATTTTTGAATATTTTATACCATTCAGCTGGGAACCCGTCACTGCTGGTGATTTATTTGTTTTCATAGAAGTTATGGCTTTTGATATTTCCTCTTCAGTAATTTCAGCTTTAAGTAGTTTATTTTGATTCAGTCCAATAAATGCCAGATCTATATTTTCCAGAAAGTTTCTTTTATCTTGATCACTGGCTGAAGGGGGTTGTGAATATAGTTTTTTTATAGTAATTAGTGAATATTCTTTCAATTTCCTCCGGATTATTTGTTACTTTGTTAGTCTCAGGATCAATGACTTCATGTATTGTTTTGTAGTGCCTGTTGTTTTCTAATTCTTTTGGCTAGCAATTTTGTTGATTTAGGTCCTACTTCCTGGTAACTTTGCTTGAAATAAATAAGCTTTTTTTCTATTTCTTCTCTAACATATGATTGATTTGTTTTTTAATATTTTGTATTTGTTGATATATTTCTGTTGTATTTTCTTTTATAAACTGCTGTTCGAGTTCTTTTAATTTTACAGAGTGTTCTTCATATTTTTTAATTCTCTTCTTCCGTAACATGTTGTTTTCACTATTAGTTTCCCCTGATTACTGCCTTAAGAGTATCCCATAACACTGTAGGATCTACTGCTCCATTATCATTATCCTCCATATATTGTTTTATGTCGGTTTTTATGTCCTTTAAGACTGCTTCATTATTCAAGATTCCGACATTCAGTCTCCATGTTGTTTTTTTTATTCTATTTTGAAATATTTATTTTCATGTGTAGCATATTATGGTCAGACACATCTGCACACTCAATTTTACATTCTTCGACTCTAGTGATATCAAATTTAGAAATAAAGAAATAGTCTATTCGAGAATGTACTTTGTGGCTGGCGGAGTAATGTGTATAATCTTTCTTATGGGATTTAAATTCCTCCATACGTCAATCAATCCTAATTCTCAATGGATAATTTGACGAACTTGACAATAGTCTTTTGTGTTTTGTACCTACTAGTTGTATCTAATTTAAAGTTTAAAGCTACGTTGAAATCTCCTCCACAGATCAGAATCCCCTCAGCTTCTACGGCAATTAAATTAAACAGAGATTTAAAAAATTGTTTATCGCTTTCGGGTGGGGCATATACATTGACTATTGTCAAAACGGCATCTCCCATTCGTCCTTTTACTATAATGTATTGTCCATCCTTCCCCTTTATCACTTTGTCCGTCTCAAATTGAGTTTTGTTTGATATTAAAATAGCAACTCCTCGTTTGCGACTTTGTTTGTATGAACTGTAATGTGTATTTCTGAATCCTAGTTTTTTTAGTTTCTCATGTTCTTGATCATTTAAATGAGTTTCTTGTAATAGAGCTAATTGTACATTTTGTTTTCTCTTAATTTTTGTAGAATTATCCCTCTTTTTTGGTGTGGTTAGCCCATTCACATTCAGAGAGGCAATATTCAAACTACACATTTTGTTGTTTTTTAACAAGCACATCCATGCACCTAGACAATGACCAACTCAAAATAAAAGAAAAAAACTGTACAACCTGAACATCAAAACGAACTGTGACTTCCACATGGAGAAAAGTTCCGTCTCTCCTCTTTGTCCCTGTTGGTGGGTGAGCAGAATGTCTCCATTCCAGATGAAGATCTGCCCCTAGACTCAAATCTAGTATTGTCCAACATTCCTTCGTCTTCAGTCTGTGCGCTCTTTCTCGGCATTTTCGTTTAAATCGGCTCCATCCGTAGTTTCCTCGAGGTTATTTCCTTTGATATTCCTGGAGCCTCTCTTGTGCACGCCGCGCTGTTCTCTCGACGCGCCGCCATCCGTCTGCTGCTCGGGTCCGGCCCGGTCCCCCGCTGCCTTCGCCGCCCGGTATGCTAACTTCAATCTCTCTCTTCTTCATATCCTGCGCGGCTTCCATCGCGCTATTATAGCTTTGGACGCCTTCTTTCCAATGGATCTCAGTCTGGTGTATGGGGTTTTGAAAACGGATTCCCCGCTCCTTCAGGACTTTTTTAATGTCCGAGTACGAGCGCCTCTTTTGTACGATTTCCACCGGGTAATCGTGGTCAAACTGGATTGGCTGGTTGTCCACTCTTATTTTCTTTTGCCAGGCTTTCTTCAGGATCATTTCTTTGTTTTCAAAGCTCAGAAAATTGACCACTATCTGTCTCGCGCGCTCGCCTTCTTTGGGTTTCATCGGGGGGGTTCTGTGCGCGCGCTGTATTTTGAAGATAAAGTCTGCCGGAATGTGAAGCTCTTTTCGAAAAAACTCGTTCAGATAATCGGCGACTGATCCCTTTCAACTTCTTCTGGTAACCAAAGATTCTGATGTTATTTCTCCGAGCTCTCGCTTCAGATTCTGTTACTCTGTCTTGCAGAAGTTTCACCTGTTTTTTCAGAGTTGTCAGCTCACCCGTTAGCATCCGTGTTGCACTCCTCCAAAGCAGCGATGCGTGACTGAGCCTCAGCTAAATCTGTTTTATGGTTTTCCAGTGTTTATTATGATGCTCTTTGAATTGTCGGTCCATATCTTGCCTGAGGGAAGATATTTCCTGTTTCAGTTCGTTCTTTACCCCTCGCAGCTCTGTGTCCAGGTCGCGAATCTGGGCGCTAATTTTTGCTAGCCCGTCTAGCATTAGCTTTGTGTCGCTGTGACCTCGTTCATTTTCGTTGTCTGTGTTAGCTTTGTTAGCTTCGCTGACTGCTTCTTCCATCTCGTGCTCACTGTTTCCTGGTTCTGTCGGTTCATAAACTTCTTTCTTTGCTCTTCGGCTTTTTCGCAGCGTGTTACCTCCACTCATATCCCCTTTTTCCGAGTGTTTGTGTCGAGTTTGTGGAGTTTTTGGTAGACCGAGTGTGGGAGCTTCAGACTGAGCGTGTCTCCTCTACGCCATCATACCGGAAGTTCAAAAAAAAAACACAATTTTCACCAGAGTCTATCTTTATGACTGGACATCCTAGTGAGTAAGGATGTAATGGTACTTCGGGAATTAAAACAGATTAAAACTCGTCAACATAATCATCGTTGCAGAAAATTGAAAAATCAGTTCGTCTCGGTCTGTGCGCAAATTTAAGAAATGCAGAGCTGATGACATTTCTCCATGCGGGCTCGCTGTGAGTGTGTGCGCACGCCTGTGACTGGCTAGCATGCTCTTCAGCTGCGCACTTTCTCGGAAATTCCCGCAGCTCCTTTCGGATTTAAAGGTTACCTATTAGTCAGTCTCTCCAGGATTTTGCGATGTTGCATCACAACTATTAACGCAAATTCATGCAAACCCGAGATGTGTTGCTCACTCTGCAACATTACATTTTCATCACAACAACTTTAACCGATCTACCGCGACAACAGCCATGGGTGACGGTGCAGCGTCGCAACTGTTTAACTCTTTCTGGGAGCCGTGCTCTTTTTTAAAACATTTTTTTATTAACCCTCTTGAGCCGTCTTCTCTGCAAGCTGCACCTAAACGGTCATTGTGCTAAGTGTTTGTGCGGGTGAGTGCACGCGCAGCGGTTGGGTCGGGGGTTGTGCTGAGCGGTCGCAGGTGCGGATTTGTGATCATTTCAGGATTATGTATAATTTTTTATTTGTATTGAATCCTTTTTGTTAGTAGGAAAATTGACAGTTTGATGTTGGGGGCAAAAAGAAAACATACTTCGCCTTAGAATACCTTTTTATTCATTGTGTCAAAAAGAAGAAATGGGGGGAAAAAAAAATCAAAATTGTGACTTTAAAAACAGTGAATCAATCGTGGCTTGACTGAATTGTTACATCCCTACTAGTGAGCCATCATTTCATGACATCAATGTCACACCTCAAATTAAACCTGATCTAAAGCTTTTTACATCTAGACAGAACAAATAAAAGGGATTATTTTACATTCTGTATATTTTTGACTTTTTGTTTTGTCATAAAGATATCACATTAAAAACCGAATGAATTGAGATTTTAAACAAGTTTCTATGGGGTCAAATCAGGATCACCTTAAAGTGAATGAAAAAATAGATTGAAAAATTAGAATCGTTACTGAAATCTTTTTTATTTAAAAAAAAAGGGACATTTTAAATTTAAAAAGTCAAAATTTTAAGACAAAATATTAAAAAATTGAAATAAATCTTGAAAATTTGAACAATATATTGTAAATTTGAAAAAAAGGCTGAAACTTGAATAAAAAAAACAATAAATTTGAAAATTACCAAAAAAAAAAGATATCGATTAGTAGCAACTGCTATTTTGAATTTTCAACTCTTTTTTTGTTTTCTGAATCTTCTGGAAAAAAGCAAAAAAAAGAACGTTGGAAGTAAAAATAAGTATTTTTTAGTAACAATTTTAGTCCCCCCCGCCCAAGTGTCAAATTTTCATTTTTTACTAAATTTTCAACATTTCTTTCAAGTTTTCAATATCTAATTTCGAGTTTAAAGCTGCTTTCAAATTTTTATTTTTTTCAAAATTTTTAATCTCGTTTTTTATTCACTGATCCTGATTTGACCCCATACGTTTCCTTTAAAGCTGCAGTATAATTGCCACTACATAAATACGTTTTTAACATTAACCGATTCAGATTTGATAGAAGTTCATGTACTTTACCTGTAAGACAAACCAAAGCTCCTCAGCATATTTACTGAAATACAGTTTATTACTTCCCAGCAGTCATGTGATCAGCTATTTATACCACCATCATTGTAAGGTAACCCTTTAACCATCATGCTGCATTGCTTCTGTTAAACTCACTGGTCGTTCAGAGCATTTTTTTTTTTTCCCTCATAGACACCAGATCCCTGAGCCGCATGCAAAGTAACGCTCCCTGAAACCAGGCAGAGAAAATAAACTCATCAGCCAGCTGAGTCATGCTAGCTGACTGCACGAGGTGTTTGTGTGTGAAATTTGCGATCAGCTCGAGACACGGCGATTGTGCTTTGTGGCTGCGGTCCATAGCCTCTGGAATCGTGTTAAACAACTCAATCAAATGGAATTTTCCTTTCACCCACACAATACCGTCTTAAAGACGCTAACATGACTCGTCATTTGTCAGTCTTGATGAGTTTCTTTGATGTGTTTGACTGAAACTTAAAACAGTGAAACAAAGCAGACTACAGATAAGCAAGAGAATTACGTGAAGGGAGGAGCAGCATGATGACTGACAAAATACAGGTTTTGTAGACAATAGTTTGTGTGTTTGTGATGCTTCAGGGTACAAAAGTTATCACACTCAACCCGACGCTTTCGGGAAACTAAACGTTTACTGGAATAGGTTTGATGTTTTCAAACTAGGAGTGGGAATTCACTTTCGGGAATGAAAACTAAACCGTTTAAAACTCAATGAAGGTTTTTCTCTTATATTATCAGTCAGATGTAAACAAAACTTATATGGTTTGTTCTCAAACAATTATTCTATTGTTAATTGGTGATTTTTAAAGTGCTATTTTTTAAAATCATATCAATCAAATTTTACCAAAAAATGGATTTAATCATAATAATGAAGCATGTCACCAACTTTAAAATGATTTTAAGGTGGGGGAGGGGTTTGGTTGCAGTGGTCCTCAGGGAGCAGGGGGTCTCAAATTTCCGGCCCCCAAGCAAATGTTTAAAAAACCGTGCTCAGTAGACATAGATAATAGACCAAAGATTTACACAGTGAGCGCAAAAACATATTTTTGGCACAAATGGAACCCCATATACCCCAGATTCGGACAACTTCAGTGCTCCCAAGGTAAATTGAGATTGAGAACCCTGCATTAGAAGGATTAGTGGCCCAGGGGTCCATGGTGGCAGGGATTGCCATATTGTCATCGCTGGGACCCCGGCCCATGTCAATAGCCCCTTTCAAGTTCTGCTACCATACGATTTGTAACAATTGGATGGTGGCAGGTGGGTGGCAGTCTGAAATCAGTTAATTTTGGGGAACTTGAAGACCTTTCTTCCTGTCGATTATCACGCTGCTGCCTTCCTGCCACCCGCCTGCCACTGGGCCGCCACAGCTTGACCTACACATGTGCCCGGGCAGCCGATACCTAATGTAAAAAAAAAAATCGTCTCGCTGCCACTCCATTTGAACTTTTTCTTAAAATTTCAACTACAAACACGCAGCATATGAAGATGTGATGCTAATCTTGCTGAGAAACAGGCATTTTAGTCGCTGCGCTGTGGAATTATGGCATATGTGACTGTAGTCTAAATGTACGCACAATAACTACCACGCGAAAGAACTCTGATTATGTTTTGATCTATTCTAAAAGTGTTACCGGTGGTCTTTTAATTATGATTGCTGTTTTTAGCCAAAATAAACTAAAGATGTTTCCTAGACCATAGTATCTGCAGAGCATCATTAGAAATTTTTGCCTCCGAGTTGTAGGCGGGACTGTAGACACGAAGTGAACCTTCTGCCTTTTCCCATCATTTACATGCTCTACTGCTAGCTTACAGCCCCTCACAGCACCAACCTAACATTAGAGATGCCACTAAACTGGCAAGTAATATCGGAGTCATCCATTAAAGGAAAATTGATCTGGTTGTCTACAAGTGGATGCATCGGAATGGAGCAGAGCAGGGAGCTCGTAGCCTGCCCAGTGTAGATTCTATGTCGCGACTACAAGCTTTTTCCAATGGAAGTTTTTTTTTAATCTGCTCCTTATTTTTAACAAATTGAATAAATAAATACTCAGTGATGCCGTTTTAACTTTAATTTTCTTTATATATGTCCCCAATCAAGAGAAATACGCATCAAGAACACATTTTTATGGAGAGAAAATAGACTCATTCTGATTTGTGCGTGCGAAATTCTTGGGAATATATTTTTAAGAAAGTGGGAAAATGTCAAGTTTCACCGGATATTATTCACAATCGAAGTTTTAAACGACTGACCAGAGCACTATGGTGAACGAGCATTCTAGTAGTACTTGAACGCATCCCTCACGGACGAATTTGTGATATGTGAAAAGAGTCTTATGGTAGATTTGTGCCTAGCTGATGTGTTGTGTGTGCGTAAGAGATGATTCGTGCGTATTTTTAAAAAGATTTTTGTGTTTAATTAGTTTCAAGCTGTTTTAATTTTAATTTGTACATGTGTAAATTGTATTTTGTATTTTTTTTTAATTTTGTAATTTTTTTTTACTTCTGCACAAAATGTATAATCAAGAATTGAGAATTAGCCACGCACAAATCCAAAGTTATGCACGAATCAAGAATTACGCACGCACGCATCAGAGTGAGTCTATTTTCTCTCCGTATATTTTAAACACCATTTTTTATTGGAATTGGTCTTTAATCTCACAGTAACTGAGTGTCCTAGTTTTGCATTGAATCCTGGATCTAAAGAAATTGCAGAAATGATTTGTGTCAACCCTAAAAGTATAAACTTGTGGATATTTTTAGTCATTTTAGTGTATATGACGACTATAAAATCATCAGGTGAGACAAAGGAGCCAAAGAGGAAACGAGAGGACGCCACAACGGCAAACAAAACGTCATCGGTTTATATGTTTGTAAATTAAACTGGATACTGACACACCTATTGGGTTTGATAGGATTTTGTGTTCTCTGATACTCCTTTTGTACTCATGCTTTGTTTGCTTAGTACTATTTACTCAGCTGGTTATATATTTTAGTGCAGTTCAGGTACATATGAGATTCTGTATTCACTATTGTTTTACTTAAAGAGTAAATAACATCACCTCCTAAGTAGAACACCAAAATGTTTGAAGTAAAATAGAAAAAATATAAATGTATTTTAATTAGAAATGCATCGTTCAGTGCAGCATAAATGTATTTGTGTTCCACTTTCTAAAAAAAAACAAGTGGAAACATGCAAATTAATTCTTGTAATTTGTGCACTCATCTCTATTTTCTTCTATAATTTGCTCCAGAAAAAGAAAAAAAAAGTGCATATGTGATTTTATTTAAATTTATTTGAACAGATTTTGATGTTTTAGCAACGTTCCTCATTGTCAATATATATATATTTTACTTTTTTAAGTACAGACTTCCTCATTTAAAAATAACTTCATGACTGTTTTTAGTCCTGATTGTTCCTATAACCCCCTCGACGTTCCCACAGATGTGGAACTTGCACTTTCTCCCGTTGAGTGCGACACAAAAAAACTGTTGTTTCATCTTTTTTTTTTTTTTTTTAGTCAGATTATGTGTTGAGAAAAGCTTTTTTCAAAGACCAGCTGCTTCTTAGCCGCAGCGTACAGATGGAAGCTTCCCGAGAGGGACGAGTAGGTTGTCTGCTGACGAGTTGCAGGGTGGGGGTGTGAGTGGAGGGATAGTTCTGATATATGTGCAGAGGTTCTGGAACCTGAGACTCTGGAGCCACATGCAAGTCTTCATTGGAGCTCTCTGGATAAAGAAAAATAGGCTGCAAGTCATTTTAAAAGTAGCAAAAGTCGCATTAAGCAAAAGCAGTCAAAAGCCAACTCATTCACAAACAGCTGAAGTAAAGTTCATATTGTTCCTGACTACACTACCCATAATGCTCTAACAATCCATCAAGCGGTTTGGCTTTACCAAAGTCATACTAAATTTGAGTAGTAAGCACAACCAGAATTTATATTTGAGGCATACCGGATTATAAGGTAGAATTTATATTTAAAAAGAAATAATTAAAGGATTTTAAACTTACTTAAGTGGCTCCAATTTAGTTTCAATTTGTGACATTCATGAATTATTTTCTTTAATCACTGCTGAAATCACACTAGCTACAATATGCTGCATCACGATGATCCTATCTGGCACATAGAGCTCAATATACTAGTTTTTTCCACATTTTACGATAACAATAAATATCGCGAAATAAACCAAATAACAATTTTTGTCAAATTTGAACGCTCTGTGGCTCAAAACAGAAATGTATAATAATCATCAGCAGGTTGTTTAGCTTAAATATTTATTTCCGATCATTTTCAACATAACAGATGCACTGAAAATCTTGCAACTAGTTTTTTAAAGAATTAAACTGAAAAGATTAATGCAAAAGAGAGCGTAAATAAAATAGACCACTAAACTGTTTCTTCTGTTCCATTAAAAAAAACAAAGTATTAATTCTAAAAATAAATTTGAATGTTTTCAGGCTTTATAGAACAAACATAACATTTTAACAGTACTTTACATAGAAATACTTAAGGTCCTCCGCACAACATATGACACAGGAAGCAGCTTTTGTGGAACATCCACTGTTTAATACACAGCGGATTCAGTTCTGTCATATTAACATTAAATTTGTGTTAATGTCTTTCTGATTCATTTTGTTGTATTTATCCGACACGTCTCAAAGTAAACTGGTCTGTTTACACAAGCATCAGCATTTTAGCTTAGCATTAGCATCATGCTAATGCTATATCCCAGTCACCAGATCAACACTTTTTATTAAACTTTTTACTGCTGCTATAAGTCCAGCGGGTTTATCTTCCATTTCTGACGGGTTCCCGTTAAAAATCAGCAGATGTTCTGCGGATTCATCAGCTGAAACTAAAGGTTACACGGAGAAGATTAGCGGAAGTGACCGCGGGGGAGGGGGTTTTATGTGCATTTATTTACCTGGTGCTCAGACGAAGGAAGTGGAGTGGAGAAGTGGAGAAGTAAAAAAAACAAAAAATTACCAAAATGAAAGCTAATAAACGTGAATAATTACACACAAACATTTACTCGCTATGTGACGGTTAACTAACTTTTACTCACCCAAGAGGAGAAAATGCTTTGAGGTCAAATCAGGATTTGCTTAAAGTGAATGAAAAACAAGTTTGAAAATCTGAAGAACAAGAAATTTGAAAACATTTTTTGAAAAGTTGAAAGCAGTTTTAAACTCAAAAATACAAAATGAGAACTTGATGGAATTATTGAGCATTTTTAAAAATGAAATTGAATATTTGCAAAAATAATATTGAAAACTTAAAAAAAAGATTGAAAATGTAAAAAAAAAGTAAATTTGAAATTTGAATATAAAAGACAAACTGTTACCAAATTTAAAAAAAAATGTTTTTACTTCCAACTTTACTTTTTTATCTTTTCTTATTCTTTGCTTCCAGTTCTCTGTTTTCAATTTTGGCTGCGTTGATCCTAATTTTTCATGGGGGCGGGCCTTTGAGGAAAGAATGAGAAACAAAAAAAAGGAAAGGCGAAAGTACTACTATTCAACTAAACATTATTTTTTAATTAACTTTATTTTTTATCAAGTTTCAAATTTACTCTTATTTTCAATATTTCTTTCAATTTTCAGTACTATTTTTTTCAAATGTTACATTCACTTTTTCACCTTTTCAGTAATTCAAGTTGTCAATATGTATTTTAGAGTTTAAAACTGCTTTCAATTTTTCAAACATTTTTTTTTTCAGAAATTACAATCTTGTGTTTAATTCACTTTAAGTTGAGACTGATTTGAACCCATAAAATGTTCGCCAACGGCGAAATAAGTATCACGACAGACTGATTTTTCTATTGAGAAAAAATTTCTATAGCAATATCTATCATTATCGTTTTATCAGCCAGCCCTACAGGCACAGTATGTTTTTAATTTTGGAAAAAATAGGTCATGTGAGCCTCTCAAAAGTTATAAATGAAAAAAGGCTTTAGTAACGTTGTTCATCTTTTTGCAGTAAATCAGCTTTTTGCTGATTCGCACATTTCGTTTGGCAGATATTTTTACACCGTATTCCCTTCCCGACACAACCCTGTATTTTATCCGGGTTGGGGACCTGAGAAATCAACCCAGATGGTTGTTTAAGTGCTAAAGGTTGAAGACTCCTGGTGTAGTCCATTGCAAACAGAATAAATGAGTCGTGTCTTGCTTGTTGGGAGGAAAATGCCTGTAGATACTTGGAACTGTTTGTTATTCTGTGGTCTTCTAGATGAGACACTAATCAATGAGTGTGGCTCTATTTTAAGTCAATAACCTCTTTTTGGCACTTGCAGAAGTGTGGGATACCCGCAGATTTTCCTTTTTTTTTTTTTTTTTATTTGGCTACAACAGCTGCACTACATAAGAGAGGGAAACGTCGTCCTCGCTGAGCCGTCTCTGGGGCGTACGCTGCAGTAGTCGTACATCAACCGTCCAGTCTTCTAATTTAAAAACAAATGCAATTTAACAAGCGAGGTAAATGTATCATGTCTTAAATTGACGAAGACCTTTCATCCTTTCAGCATGTTATCATGCTCCTTCAGTGCTTTGGAAAACTTCCAGGGTGATTACGTCCCGCATGTTGAAGGACATTTTTAAAAGCTTTGTGCCCTGCTGTTTGTGGCAGGAAGCAACCCGTGACGGAGTGTATGATTTCTTCTTTAGCACAGTCACTGCTCCACACAGTGACCTCCCTTTAAAAAGAAAAAAAAAAGTCTTCAGTCAGACAGACACAGATTCAGTGAACTCTAACTAGGGAAAAGGCTGTTTGCTGACGGTGCAGCGCTGGTCTGCTGTTCAGAGGAAACGCTACAAAAACGTCACCAGCAGAGTTCTGCACGCCTGAAAGCATTTCTGCTTTGAGGTTAAGAACTTGTTGGAAATGCTGCCACTGGTATCCATATTAGTCGGGCGTCATCAGAGCAAAGCCATCAACCAACAGAATGAGTGGACAGTTTTATGTGGGACTTTTTACCACGAGAATGTAACTTTTTTAAGGTTTCAAGTGCATTTTACCGTTCATTCCTCACTATAAAGAACCCCAAAACAGTTTTTTGATCCGTTCATGCATTTAAGAGTAATCCTCTAAAAACTGCAGCAGCCCCTCCCATACCCACGAAAACGAGCGGTTGGAAACGTGCTGATGTAAGCACGATGCCAACAGCTACCTCTAGGAAGAGTCTGCTCTGACAGCTCCGTCCCCAGTCTACAACGAAACCACACACACTTTTTTCTGCTGAGCCAATTATCCCCTGCCAGGATACACAAACTACCTCGGCACCACAGCTGTACCAGGAACCGCTCTTGGACCATCTTTCAAGGTGGTCTCGGTTTGTCTCCGATTGGACTGAACTTGTGAGATTCCTCAGTCTGAATACGAAACGAACCAAAAACTGAACAACTGAACCTAAATGGCCACCGTACCCGACAGTCACGTGATGTAAACACGTTAGAAATAATGCAATCGGTGAGACAAATGTAAAGCATCGATTGTCATGTTATCCAAAAGCAAATAATTACTCCAACTGTTTACTTTTTAGAATGTTTATTTTAACACCACTGACTAACATATAACTCGCCTTTCTGTGTTTCGTTACGCGCACCGGCTGCTGCGTGACGTCATCTTAAAAGCTATTAAAATTCCAACAGAATTCTCTTAAAAAACAATGTCTTAACACCACAACAATAAGACACGGAAACTAAATGTGGTTGGATGAAGTCAGGCTCAATAAAACAACGTGATCCACATCGATTCTACCAATAACTTCTATGTCACACTTATATCGTACCTGTAGCCGTAGCCTCCCCAGTAACAGTTGTGCAGGATTACTCTGAGGTACCAAAGCTGTAGTAAAAAGTGTTAAACCTACCCATCACACACTCAACATCCATCTGCTAAAAAATAATTTTGACTGTGGGAAAAACCTTGGAGAGCATTTATAGACTGTAGTGCATCCATCTTTCTCTTCTGTTTTGACCCGCCCCTATATCTACTGGCCAATGACTGAAGAGATCTTTTGTCACGTGGTTTTGTTAACAAAGTTTGGTCACGCTGAGGAGGCCGGCTCAAGAATGACGTTGTGAAATGGGCGGGGCCAACAAGGAGCGAAAGGTGGTGCTTCAGATTTCGAGTCATTTTACTTCCATGTGCTAAAACGCTCCACAAAAATGACTCATATTTCATAATTTGTTTTTTAGTATTCCGAAGGTAATATATGTTCATATTTATGGATATAAGTTTACTCTGTAAGGTTTAAAAAAATCTGAAAAACCCATGACTTTTTAAAATGTAGAAAGAGGTTTTCACGGCTGTATAAATACAGCCGTGAAGCTTTTGGGGTTCTGAACTTTGCTCAGTTGATCACCAGTGTTGTGCGTGTGTGTGTGTGTGTGTGAGCGTCATTATCCCTTTTTCAGCATCCAGTTTAGGAAAGCTGCAGATCAGCCAGCCTTCACCACTGCAGCTTTTTTACCCCATGGCAAAACAATAAAACAAAGCAGAAAAAAAATATATATATATACCTACTGTAGTTGTGACTCAGCTGCTCAACCATGAAACTTATGAAAGAGACCCTCCGGATTTTGTGGCAGATATTTGATTGTTGTGACCTAAAACACCTATTGTTGCGGCAACTTTTGTTGCAATGTTTTTATTAAAAAACATCTAAAAAATGTTTATTAATGAATAAACTTCTGAATCTCCTGTTCAAATTATTTTTATTGTCATACATGCATTAGGAAAATATTGCATTATCATCATATACAATGTTGTTGTGCTTTCATTTAGAGCTGTGAAACCCCAAATGAACTTTTGGTCACAATAACTCAAATATTTGTGTATTAATTTAAACAGACTTTAGAATAAAACAACATTTTGCAAGGAAACAACATAAACCTAAAAAAACAAACGGCATAAGTTGATTAAGCCTCAGATCTCCATGTCCTCTACAGAATCTTCCTCTTTATCTATTTCAAAAGTGTCACTGGTGAGTTGAAGACCAAGAGCTGATCTGGTTTCTTCTGTCAGTAATGATCTGCTTTTGGAGAAGGTTCTCTCAGGTGTCTGTACAGTTGTGGAGGCGGTTCTATGAGGAATTATTTTCCTGCAGACTCTACACTCTGCCTTTGGATTATCAATTGATGTGAAATCTTCCAGATTTAGGTTCTTTTTCCAGAGGATCTCTCTGTCTTTCTCTCATACTCTGTTCATTTTGTGCTCTGCGTTGCGTGTGACTGACCACGCCGCACCCGCTTAGCGCAATCCCCACTCCCAGCCGCTGTGCGTGTACCTGATTGCGCTCGGCGTAAACATGTATGAAAAGACTGTTCTCATGCAGCTTCCAGAGAAAGAAGATGGAGAGGGCTAAAGAGAGTTAGCTCAGTGGCCTTGTGGTAGAGTGTCCGCCCTGAGATTGGAAGGTCATGGGTTCAAGTCCAGGCCCAGTCATACCAAAGACTGTAAAAATGGGACCCAGTGCCTCCCTGCTTGGCACTCAGCATTAAGGGGTTGGATTGGGGTGTTAAACCACCAAATGGTTCCCGAGCGCGGCTGTGTCTGCAGCTCACCGCTCCCTTAGGGGATGGGTCAAATGCGGAGAACAAATTATCGCACACCAAGGTGTGTGACAACTAATGGGACTTTAACTTTAAAAAAAAAAAAAGAGCACGGCTCCAGGAAGGAGTCAATCACCGCCGATTGGTTAAAAATCCAGTAAAGTTGCAATGAAAATGTTCAAAGTGAGCAAAAAGTTGTGGGGTTTGCTTGAATTTGCGTTAATAGCTGTGATTGCAGCATCACACAATCCTGGGAAGACTGACTAAATACTATTTATGTATCTTTAAAGTCTCAATAGTTGTAATACCTGGTTGACTTCTGACCGGTTACTTGTAGGAATGAGATGTAAACTCAGCTGCGCCCTGGAACTATTTGGTGCTTTAACCTTCCAATCCAACCCCTTAATGCTGAGTGTCAGGCAGGAACGTCATTTTAAAATCTTTGGTATGAGTCGATTTGAACTCCTTCCAGTTTCAGGCCGGACACTCTACCACAAGGCCACTAAATGGAGTTTTGAACTCAAACAAGCTTCAGATACGCAAGTCATCCCATCAGAGGGCCACAAAAGTGGCAGATTATTAAAAAGTATATATTTTCATTTCTCTTTGTTCTTATTTTAAGTGTTTTCTAAACTAAGACGTGTTTCACATTAGCTCTGAATTTCTGAAGGGAGCTAAAGTAACATTATTTGTTTTTAGTTTATTGAATTGAACTTTATTAATATCCCAAGGGATAAATTTATCAATAATATTAATTTATCAATTTATATATCAATATTTATTAACAAATATCAATTTATATTAATACGTTTTCTAAATTTCCATCTATAATATACTCAACCTTTTTGTTTGTTTTTCCATAATTATAATGACAACAAAATAGAAAAAATGGGTTTATTGCCACTTTTTGATCTCCAAGTCTTTAAATAAAATGACTTTTTCTGCTGCTGATTGCAAAATCCAAAACTCACTTTCCTCTTTAGCCACACTCAAAAGTTCAAGTTTTTTTTTTACTTAATTTGTTTTATTGAATAAAGTCTTAGGCTAAATTTGAAGACAGTGGAGGACATTTACAAATAAATTCCAACAAAACTGTTAAACATTTTATGAATATTTGATTAAAAAGACATGAAATCCAATTTTGGAAATGACAAAAATAGTTTCCAGATTTTCAAGTCCTAATTTAACAAGTAAGAATTCATAGCATTAATGTAGTGTTTTCAATGTAGTAAAATTACCTTCTCCTCCTTATCAAAATCCGGTTTCTTATCTGCTGAAGAGCAGGTTATTAGTCGTACATATTGTGGCTCGGGGCCACATGGATGTCATGTGACCAACAGGTCCTAATATTAGCCTAAGGAGTGGCTGCAGCGACTGCTTTGGGTGATAAGTCAACCCACTGAGTGGTTCGTGTGCCAGCTTGAAGTGCTGCGCCGGAGAGTGTGTCTAATGTCTGTTTTGGCAAAGTCAGCAGAAGAAATAAAGCTTCTTTGAAGATTATCATCCTAACTAATTAGTTCTTATCCTGATTGTTGGTGATGTCATATTTACGCCCACTATTTCTTCAAAATCCAGTCTTCCTTTTTTTCAGTTAACATTTTCCTTTTCTCGTATATCCAGAGTCTCACTAGAAATGGTAATTAGTTGGAGCAGATTAGTGGCTGGCAGATTTATGTCAACATAACAGAGGCTGCAGCAGAGCATTTGGGGATTGCTGATACAATGGTTTGTTGGAGGATTAGGGTCACCAGGAGTAAGTAGCTCAGGCTTCCTTTTCACTGCTCCTCATTCGTTAGTTCAGTCAAGTTCTGCATATACAGACACTATATAAACCAGCTTTGATGGCAATAGTTTCAACATCTACAACTTCTTGATGCAACGTTTTTCCCAACAATGCTCAAGCAGCTTTGTGGATGAAAACCACAAGTTTTTGTTTGTAATTGTCTCTAAAGATGCTTTTTTTTACCTTAAAATTTTAGATAGCGGCCTCTTCCAAAGGTCAGTTAAACTTCTGAGGTGGTTGTAGACTTGTGTAAAATTTTGTAAAGAAAAGCAAATGAAATTGCTTAAAGAAAAGTTTCCTTTTCCCATATTGTTTGAAAATCGCAAAATCTTACACTTTGACACAAAATGGCCGCCAGCTGTAGGTCGTGTGGCCATCCCATAATAATTTCTAAACATTCTTTGGATATCTTGACATGTGTGTTTTAGTTTTGTTACGACTGAGTGTTAGAGCTAATAAAATAAAATTTAAAGTTTGAAAAAAATCTAAGAGATTAAAATTGAAGTTGGCATACAGTCCTTTTTTAAAAATTACAATTACAATATGTGTATGTATGTATGTGGTGTGTGTGTAATATATATATATATATTTAGCTTATGACCTTTACAGTCATAAAAATACAACTTTATTCTTTTAATTTATAAACAGAATTTTTGTTCTCGTAAATGTACAATATCTAATATGGAAAATTTACGAGATTTAAAGCCGAATGAGCATACAGTCCAAATTTTTTTTAAATTAAGACATTAAATTCGTAAATTTCTGAAAAAAGTTTAATAAATTTAGACAGGGAGTCTTAAAGTAATAAAAAAGCTTTATTCTCATAATTTAACAGTTACAACTTTTTTTTTCTCATAATTTACAAGATTAAAATCTTACATTTTTGAAAGTCGAGTCAGCGTACAGTCCAAGGAAAAAAAATTTTTAAGTTACAACTTTAAAGTCGTAAATTTATAAGAGATAGCCTATGACTTTTACAGTCATAAATATATTACTTTAATATCGTAATTTAAAAATTACACGTGTTTTTCTTATAAATTTACAAGATTTAAAATTGTTCATTCACGAGGTTTAAAGTCGAAGTAAGCAATACAGTCCAAGCAAAAGAAATATATTTTAAATGAAAACTAATAAATTTATGAGAAAGTAAAAATGTTGCTTTTCTTTTAGTCATAAATATACAGCTATTCACGAAATTTAACAGTTACGACTTTTTTTTCTTTTAAATTTTCCTAAAATTATCTCATAAATTTACTAGATTTAAAGTACTTCATGTAAAAGATTTTAAGTTATACAATTATAAGAATAAAGTCATTTTTTTCTAAATTATGACTTTAAATTTGTAAATTTACGATAAAATAAAAAGGAAACTTATTTAATGACTAAGAGTTATGAATATGGGACTTTATTCTCATAATCTAAGTAGAACAGCTTTTTCTTCTTGAAAATTTACAACATCTTTCTTGTTATTTACAATATTTTAAGTTTTACACTTTCAAAATAAGTAAATTAATTTTAGCAAACAGTCGAAGCAAAACAAAAAATTATTTTTAAAATAACAACTTTAAAGTAAAAAATACCAGAAAAAAACCTAAATTTAGCCTACGACTCTTGAAGTTCAGATATATACGTCTTTATTCTAGTTTTTTTTTTAAATAAATTATGAATTTATTTTCTCAAATTTACAAGATTTCAGGTTGTATATTTATGAGAATTAAAGCCCTAAATTTACAAGATTAAAGTCGAAGTGAGCATAGACTCCAATCAAAATGTTTGTTTTTAAACTAGAACTATAAAGTCACAAATTTATGAGAAAGAGAAGAATAAACAAATGACTTTATTCTCGTAATTTAACTGCTACGAATTTTTTTTTTATTCTTGTAAGAATAAAAAATTATGACTTTAAAGCTATTTAGAAAAAAATGGTTTTGCTTAAAATGGCCCCTAATATTCTGTCATAAATTGGTGAAATTTGATTTGATTTTTTTTTTTTTTTTTTTTTTTAATCCATCTCCTTAAGCATTTTTTCAGGTCAATTGTTATTTTTTCTCTCAGTTTTGCTCACCACATGTCATCATCTTAAGAGGGAGGGTCATTCTCTGTGTCCTGGTGAGATTTTTGTATAAGTGTTCACATTTTTTGCTCAAAGGCTCAGACAATTATTTTTAAAACTTTTCCTTTTTAGCTGTCACTATGTCATGTTCTGCACTAAATCGTTACATTTTTTCAGCCGTAGGTCATTAATGCTTTATCATTTTTTTTTTCTTTGTACGAGAACATGAACTTTTTTTTACAAAGCAGAGCCTGTGTAGCACTTTTAATCCCACATGGATTTCTAACGGACTTTCTCCCATCGCTGCCCAGAGCGGCGGCGGCCTCGGAGGTTAGTTGGTTCAAACTCAGCGGGTTTTGCACCCATCGCCCTGCTCTCCTCTCATTGGCTTTGTCATTCCAGCTGCAACAGTGTGTACACAAAGCATTATTCATGTTCACAGTGGTGGGGGTGGTGGGGGGTTAGCGGTGGAAATCCTAATTGAGATTCCAGCCTTTCCCACTGGAATGAAGTGGGGTTGACAACACCCACTGTATTATGCTGGCCTCATCACCCTGAAAGACCCATCTGCAGAGTTCCTGTGCGGCGGGGGGAGACCTGTCGGAGGGAAGCACAGAAAGAAAATGGGATTTAAGAAGAAAGTCAGAAGATTTGTGTTAGAAAATGACATTGTGGAAGTGTTGATGCGGTTGCAGTTTGATGCAAACTTGTCCTCTGTGCTGCAGTTCCTGAAGGGCTGGGCTGTCTGGGGTTGCTCGCTGCTAGCGTGGCGTGCATGCTAATGACGGTCGAATGAATCGCTGCCATTCTGATAGCAAAGAAAGGAGAACAAGGAGCGTCTTTCTCGCTAGCTCAGCCTCACAGCTGCTTACTGTTTTTCAGTCGACCTCAGTCTGAACAACACGAGTGCGCAGCGGTTTGTTGGGTTTGTGCAGATGAAATCTCACATTAGAAATCTACAGAAAAATCAAGTGGATCCCCTTTTTAAAGGCCGCTGTGCTGTCTGGGTTGCGCTCTCTTGTTGAGACTAGCGTCTCGTCAGAGTCTTTGTGCTGACCTGTCTGCCTTACCTTACCTTCAGGTGTGTTCTTTTGTGATGGATTTATCCGCTCTGCTCTCTTTGTGCCAGCAAATTGACAATATATCCTTTTAATCTGGGCTGCTGGTATGAACAAAACATCAGTTGGAAATTGCAACATGTTCATTTTAACAGTATGTTGGGTGTTGCCAAAGTTTGTAATACTGATTCTCCTGTTCCTCTCCCTGTGTTTTTCGGTATGTAAAAATTAAATTACATTTTCAGCGATTTCAGCAATCTTAGGATCAAAACATTCAGCTCGTTCAGGACATTACTGTTCATATTTTTGGTATTCATAAACTTTAGAGTTTTTGAAATATTAAGCAAAATTTTCCCCATAAGAAATGAATAAAAATGCTTTCAAATCCAATATTTTAAGTGATTAGTGATTTTAAATAAAAATTGAAGTTAATATTTTACATTAACTCCGAATATTTTGTTGGGTAATTTAGGGTTTAACTTCTATTTTAGCAACAGGCTAATGTTTTTGACTAATTTGTTAGCTGTTGTTTTTTTTTCTTTTGTAGCTAATTTAGAGTTTAAGTTATTTTACCAAAAGACTAACATTTTAGACTAATTTTAGGCTGTTTTTGGAGTTTAGCTTCTATTTAAACAGCATGCTAATGTTTTTGACTAGTTTAGTTTACTGGAGAATCTTTGTCTATTTTGGAGCATAGCTTCTATTTTAGCAACAGGCTAACGTTTTTGACTAACTTAGTTTACTGAGGAAGTTTAGGCTATTTTGGAAAACGGCTTATATTTTAGCAACATGCTAATGTTTTTGACTAGTTTAGTTTACTGGAGAATCTTTGTCTATTTTGGAGTATAGCTTCTATTTTAGCAACATGCTAATGTTTTTGACTAATTTGTTAGCTGTGTTTTTTTTTTTTTTTTTCTTTTGTAGCTAATTTAGAGTTCAAGTTATTTTACCAAAAGACTAACATTTTAGATTAATTTTAGGCTGTTTTGGAGTTTAGCTTCTATTTAAACAGCATGCTAACGTTTTTGACTAGTTTAGTTTACTGAATCTTTGTCTATTTTGGAGTATAGCTTCTATTTTAGCAACATGCTAATGTTTTTGACTAATTGTTAGCTTTTTTTTCTTTTTTTTGTGTGGCTAATTTAGAGTTAGCTTCTATTTTACTAATAGGCTAACATTTTTGAGCAATTTAGTTTTCTGTGGAATTTTAGACTAATTTAGAGTTTAACTAAAATTTTAACAACATGCTGACGTTTTTGTATAATTTGTTAGGTATTGGGTGTTTTTTTGTATTTGGCTAAATTACAGTGTAGCTTCTATTTTCACAAAAGGCTAATGTTTTTGAATAATTTAGTATATTGAGGGAATTTTAGGCTATTTTGGAGTTTAGTTAGTATTTAAGCAATGTGTAAGCTTTTTTTAGCTAATTTGACAGTAAATACTAAAGAGTAGATAGTGAATATTTTTATCATAATATCTAATTGGCATGTGTTAGGGATTTTTAAGCAATTTTACTCTTTTTTTTTCAAAAATTTTGGTCAACTTAAGTGCTTTCTTTCAAAGTTTTTTAAATGAAATTTCAAGTATTTTAGCAAATTTAACACTTTGCAAATAACTTCTGCATTTTTAGCAAGTCCTTTCAGCAATTAAAGTAAATTGCATCATCAAGCTTCAGCATCTTCAGTGACTACTTTCAGTAATATCATTCACAGTAGCATTTTCACAGGTTATATAATGTATTTAGTCTTAATTAATTTTCTAAGAAGAAAAGACATTTGAAATTATAATTTTGCTCTGATTAATAAAATCAAACGTTAGACAGAATAATCAGGTGAACCAACAAAAATCAGTGCTTTTATTGATCCTCTCCTTTTTCTTCTTCTTGCAGGGATTGAGCTGTGCACGCCAAAATGGCGATTTTCCATGACCATGATCGCCAGTTTTGTGGTCTTGGGCGGCCAACTTCTCATGCCCTTTGTGGTGTACCTCTGTCGAGACTGGCAGGTACTTCAAGCTGTCATCATCTGTCCCCTGCTGCTTATGCTGTCCTACATTTGGTAAGAAAAAGAGCTGCGCGGTGTTCCGCAAGTGACTCACAAACTGCCTTAGAAAAGTGTAATGAAAAAAAAAGAACATTTGGCTGCAAACAAAACATAATCTTTCTTCCTTTTTATTTTTTCTTTTCAGTTAGAATGTACAGTACATACAAGTCCTATTTATCCCTATACTATTCTTATTTCAAACAAATGACTAAATTAAGTGGGTTTAAATTAAAAAATAGTAAAAATAATCCAAACACTTTTTCAGATCATTGTCCAAAAAACTCAATTTTTTAACCCCTGCAAAGGAGAAAGTTATTTGTTTTTAACACGCTGTAACTTTCCAACCGTGAACACGATCAACGTAATTCCGGCAGATTACGTGTCAACGGTTAAAAAGTTACAGCAAATCAAAGAATATAAACACTGGAGCCCCTGTTAAAGGGTTAAAGTTTGTAATTTCTTCTACTTTTTCCTTCATTAATAACAAAAAGATTTGGGAAAACACATGGCAACAAAATATTTTTGGCCTTGTACACTACCAGCAGTGTCTGCAAAGTACATGAATCTTTAAATTTCAATAGTCAGAAATTGTTACAAGGTGTAGAGAGTCGTATGCATCATCTGTAATGATTTTTTTTTTTTTTTTTTGCAAGACTATTAAGGCCCTTTAGGTTTGAATCATAAATTTTACCCCATCCTTTCAGACAAAATGAAAAATACATTAAAATCAAACAATATATACAAAGTATGCTTTGCTTTGTAATTTAACAAACATTTCACATTTTTAAAAATTGCAACATTTTACTACTTTTTCTTTTTTTTTTGATAAGCAATATGTGGCTTCCATTTTCAAATTTTATCAACAATTATCCCCAAAAATCAAAATTCATGAATGCTTTCTATATTAATTTAATATCTGAAAGAGATTTTTGTAACTGAACAACACAAACTTTGCTTTGTTTAAATTGGTTTTTTTTAAGCATTTTCTGAAGTTAAATCATCTCTCGTTTGATAGTAGAAACTAATGTACTCAAGTTTTGCACATAACAAAAATAATTGTGTCATCTGCAAAGAAAATTGCAATATTTTTGACACGTCACAAAGATAATTAATGTATAAATTAAAAAAAATGTGGGTCCCAGTACAGAGCCTTGTGGAATACCACTGTGTATTTTTTTTTTTTTTTTTTTTTGGGGCTTTTGATATATATCCCACAAGTTACTGCTACACACACATATTCTGCTGGTGGAAAATGACAAAAGTTAAACTTTTAACAGCACAATTCTTCAATTTACTTGCATGTTTCAGCAACTAAAGCAGCTGAAATATTTATTTAACAGGTAATTCTGTCATTTGCTTGGACTGTTCTGTATTTGATAAAGGTCACGTATCTCCACCGTTGATTGTACCACTAAATTACCTTCTTTCTGTTGCTACACAATTGTAAGGTAATCAGACTTGGAAGAAGTCCTTGGTTCCTTCTTTTAACTGTCGGTAAAATAAAATGTGTTATTTTTTTGGTTCAAGTTTCTAAATTAATATCTTTAGTTCGTTCATGAGATTTGAATAATCACTAATCTATCAACCCTGAATTATCCCTTTTTTAAACCTCGTAGCAGCTGTCCTTTTTTACCTTTTTTTTTAACGAAATCTCATCTTTCTTTTGGATTTTTCCGAGTCAGCGCTTTAATATTTATTGAACTGAAACTAAGTCAGAAATAAAAAGTCACAAAAAAAGGCTTAGAAACCACAAGAGGAAGAATATGCTGCGCTTTAAACCAAACAAATAGTTTTATGTCAGCTTTTTGTTCAGCTCTTTTTTTTTAAATTAACACACAACTGAAACTTCAGAATATAAGTGTGTTTTATCATTTACAAGGCATTATATGTATTCTCTATAGGCGGGAAGTAATAAGACAACATGAATAAGTTCCTTTTTTGTGTTACAAAACATCTCTGAATGAGGTAAACCACAACCCACAACAGTTGATTCTGTTTGAGCTTTAACCTCTAACAGCCTTACAAACTATATCATCTATGTTTTAATGAATTGTGAAAAACCGAGGAAGTGTTTCTAATGTTGGGAATATTTTAAATGAAATGCAGTTTAATGGTTTTCAGGTACTTTTCAGAAAGTCGTCATCATCCTGTTTTTTTCACGTGCATGAGGCATGACTCTCGGGTTTCTTTTTCTATTTCCATTGACAGTATAGGATACGCATCGCACATGAGTGTGAGTCACTGAACCACCATCGTGGTCACTGATAAAAAAAATAATGATGGTTAAAAAAGTCTCCTTTAGAGTAAACAAAAAAAAAATCATGTTTGAAAAAGAGTTGGGCAGACACAGATTCTTATTCAAGCCTATCCCTCTATCTGCTTTCACATACGAGTCCATAATAGTCAATAAAATTATATTTAATTTCATTTATTCTGCAGATTAGTCTTGGGACATGCCCATTTAAGCAGTGCTCAGCATAAATGAGAACACCCTCTTTAAAAAGTACCAATTTAATCAGTAGCTCAATGAACAAAAGAACAATTTCCAAATTTCCCACAACGATGAGTTTTATTGAACACTTGAACTCCAAAACCTGAAATTATCATGTATCTCATAGAAAATGTTGATTCTGAAAAGACACTAAAGGTTTCCAAAAAAATGCCGCGATTAGTCAACAAAAATATAGTCGACGACTACTTTAATAGTCGATTAGTCTTTACTTTATATCACTTTTATGGAGTCAGAGTGTAGTAAAGTTGAAAGTTATTATAGCATTATGCTAGCTTTTTTGGACTATTTTGGCATTTATTAAGGATTTTTAATTTAGAGTTTAGCTAATATTTTAGCTACATGCTAGCTGTTTTGACATATTTTTTTTTTTAGTTATCAATTTCAGCATCTTTAGCTATCATCACTAGCATCTTCAGCGGTCAAATTTAGCTTACAGCATTCACACTAGCATTATTGCAGGTAAGGGTTTATATCTAGTTTTTAGTTTAATTTAAAGCTAAATATGGTTAAGATGTGTGTTTTACATCCAGTTTGGGCATGACCTGATTAGTCGACTAATCAGAATAAATAATCGGTGATTAGTCGACTATTAAAATAATCGTTTGTGGCAGCATTAATGTACATAATTAAACGCATCATAAAAAGCATCCTTGTTCTTATTAAATAAATCCATATATTTAAAAAAAATTATTAGACAGAGGAAGTTATCCAACTTTACGTTTTTCATAGCCTTTAACTTAAGAAAATGCAATGGGCCATTAAAAATGTCTATTATGTATTTTCTCTTTTCCCACAATCAACATTTTCACAGTAAATAATCAGATTTTTCATCATTTTTGTTCACCTATTTTGTATTTTAAGAACAGATCTCTTTCATTTTAAAAGTAAATGGTTTCCCCTCTGGTTATTGTCTGTATTGGTTCTCAAAACTATTCCACAGTTTCAGTCTTTTTGAACCAGTAAATATTTCCCTTTGTTGTGGGATTCTTGTGTTCCTCAAGAATATTAAGAAAATGAGTGTGAATCCTTTTACTATGACAGTAACCTTTTTATTCTTGTTTAAATGATGCTCATGTTTTTATATCATGTTTTTCATTCTGATTGTGAAGTTGGAGCTAAAAATTGAATTCATTTACACTTCCTGTGTTTGACTTTCATTCTGTCACAGACGAGTTCCTGATATATTCCTTGGATTTCACACGGCAAAGTCGACCTTATAAAGAGAAATTTGGGTTTTTTAATAAGAGAGTGACTAATTGCGTGTAATTTTCTTAATACAGGGTTAAGATTAGGATTAAGTTCAGATTTGGGTTAAATACACTAAATTGTTGTGTGCAGCTGTGTCTGCTCTCACCACTCCCCCAGGGGATGTGTCAAACGTGTAGAAACATTTCACGTATCTGAGCGCATTAGAACTGAAAGGACTTTAACTTTGAATACGTGCGACCGACAACAAAATGTAACCGTGGACGCACTTAAAATACGTGCTGGCAATGCTGCAATGTACACATATTTTGTGTAGCAAGCATGAATTTCTATCGGTTTTGATGCTTGTAAATACATGAGAATAACATCAGCCTTTTATTAATCTTAATTTCAATCCGTTTCCTTCAGATGATGAAATACACGTATATATATTTTTTTGCAATATTTTATTCAAGCAAATGTATTTATAAGTAAGATTTAAGCATTTTATTGATGAATGTTTCAGCTTTGTCTTTGTTTAAATCACTAAAAATAACTTTTTTGAACCAAACAATTTTCTTTAATAGAGACTAAAGACAAAAAAGTAGATTTTTAATTCATTGTTTTGTGTCAGTAGTTTGGTTGTTTTTAAATTAGAGGATGTGTATATATATATATGTATGTGTATATATATATATATATATATATGTATATATATACATATACATATATATATATGTATATACATATATATGTATATATATGTGTATATATGTATATATATATGCATATATATATATATACATACATAATTTTTTCTTCTATTTTCCTTTTTGAGCAATCAAACTCTCAAGCAATCAATTAACTAACTTGGCCTTAGTTAATAAATACTATATTAAATGATACATATTGTTGTTTTTATTTATTTGATTTTTTATTCTCTAATCAATGCATTTCTATGAGTTTGAAAAATCTGTTTTTTTGTCCTGTATTGTCCATAATCTATGCTTGAATTAAACAAAACTAATCAATCAGTTAATCCTTAGAAAATAATCAAATTATTAAAATCTGAAAAAAAAATGCACTTAAATAGATTTCTGATTTTTGAGAATATGTTCCTCAATAAAATATATTTTCTTAAATTAAAGTAATTTTTCTTTTGAAATACTTTCTTGATAGTAATCAGAAGATAAGATTTCTTTTAGAACCAAGGGTCTTTTTATTTCTTTACGATCCGTTTTCGCATTCTTCTGCATGGCAACAGTCTTGGTGAAGGTGGACGGTCACTGCTGTCTGCTGCTGCATAAAAAAAAAACGATACCCAGCAATTTTAACTCCAAACCTCATTTGATGTGAAAGCTGTCATCGAGCAGATCCAGAACTCCTCACAATCTTTTGTTGAACACTCCTGGGGTAATGCAAACAGCAGGTAATGGAGGATATCGGATGAAAACAGACACAGCAGTAACACTATCTGAGCCAGCAGCACCAGCATGTAGTTTGTGTGCAGCACTTCACTTCCCCTCATTTCTCCCCAGGATGCCATCTATTATTCCATCCTATAACCTCACAAATTCCCTTTTCCTCTCTGCCTTTCCAGAAAGGATGAATTTAGCGTGGCCCGGCTAACCCGGCTGAGTGGGATTCAATCAGTCTTTCAACAGTCTTGGTTCTTTTCATCCCGATTCATTTTTCTTGTCACATTAACGAGGACATCCCCCATCTTTTCTTTTTTTTTTTCCCAGGATCTTCCCTGAGTCACTGCGCTGGCTGCTCGCCACTCAGCAGTACCACCGCTCCAAACGAATCATAGAGGACATCGTGCAGAAAAACAGCACGGACATGAAGCTCGATACTGGAAACATTTTTACAGGTAAAAAAAAACAAACAAAAAAACTTAAAAATGAAAGCGTAACCTTTAGAGGGGAATAGATTATTGTGCTCTCCTTCTGTTATTCGATTCTCTGACTGGGTTTTCCCCCAAATCGCACAGATGAATAAAAGCCAAGTCGATTTTCTGTCCTGTTGCCATGGTAACGGGACTTTGACAGAGCTCGCACTTGGTGTGGGACATTACATCACGACACTCACAAGTGCCCGTTAACTCGATTGTCGCCTGGGTGAGCTGCTGAGAGCAGACTGCAGGTGAACCGTCCAAACTCGGGAGAACGACCAGAACCGCCGCAGGCTCCGCCCATCCAGCTGTTACAACCTGGGATTTGTTCCTGAGTTGTACCAAGTGGTAAAAGTTAAGAGAGGAAGCGCCCATTTAGGCACAGACTATTTTTTTTTAACCATTTAATTAGGATTAAGCTGTTTTTTGATCTAGCTAACCCTGAACACTAAACTGTTTATTGACATTAAAACGTTTTAATAAACTATGAAATCTTGTGGAATTTCCACTTCCGGCTAATGATTTTCAGCCGCCATCTTGTCTGCGAACCAGGTCCCCCTCTATACTGTAGTTTATTAGAAATTTGCCTCCATTGGTGCAGAGCAACCCCGCCTCCCTTTCCTCTCCCCGTTGCCGAGTGCTCTTTAGCAGGGAGCTTGTGACCTGCCCAACGTATTTTCAATGTCACAAATCGGCTCTTTTTTAAGATTTTTTTAGTCTACTCCTGATTCACAACAATTTAAGTAAAGAAATACTCAAAAAATGCACACAAGAACATATTAAAAACACCAAAAAAACTGTCATTTTCATCAGAGTAAGTCACTTGAACATGCTATTTTAGCATTTTTCTCATAATGGACAAATATAAAATAATTAAAGATTAAGAACTGTGTATCTGAGTATTTCTTTATTCTAGCGGGAGAGAATGTAAACGAAGGAATGATGGGATATCACCAGAGAGTTACAGCCCCGCCCACAATTCAGTGGCGAATTTCAGCTGCAGATAATATATACCTTAAAAAATGACATAAAAACTTTTAAGCATAATCAATAGAAGACCTCTGGGTATGATTTTAAAAGGAAATTGGACTGAATACCAAATCAAAGTAAAAAAAAAACTTTCCCTTTTATTTTTCCTGTTTCTGTTGTAAAAACTGTTAAAAAAAAATGCTTCTCCTAATGTGTCTGTTTTTTAATCCTGTGTGTGTGAGTCCAGCTGGAAAGAGGAGTGACTTCTAAAGATCTAAGCGGGATTTCTTTTACTTGAAAGTTTGAATCTTTGCCAGAAAAGAAATTTCAGTTCAGTGACACACGAGTGTTGAATGCCGTCATGTCTGTGGCTCTGCATGAAGATTCAGTGCTTAAAACAACGAGCATGTTTTCCATAGCAACCTGCATTCCAAATCCAAAACATCCACAGTCTCTCGCACACCTTACCTCCGGGGGACAGGTGTGCTTCTGACGTAGTTTTACGTGTTTACAAGGCAACTGAAACTTCTATTACGCCATGCTTCCAATGCTTTCTAGCAGATTTATTTTAACTCTTGGATCACTTTCATTTATTTCTCAGTTTTTTTCCAGTTTGAGCCCAAAACACATTTATTTATTGATCACTATTGACATTAATTTTTTAGTTTTTTTTTTAGTTTCTTTTATGTTTTCTTGGTGGAAATGACTCCACCAAACCCTCATTATGTAATAAATAAATAATTGACACAATGCAAATACCGACAATCTTTTTAAAAAAGGGCGTGTCTTATGCCTGGTATGTTACGAACTGCAACGGCAGCTGATTTAGCTTCACTTCAGGGTTTCCACAGACTCTCAGAGGGATGAGGCGAGATGACGTGGAGCAACCAGACGCCGTGCTCTGCCGGCCGCATGAATCTCAGCGAACATGTTGAGGAGGGTCTTTACTACAAAGCAGGATTAGCGGCTTAGCGAGGTCCTTTTGAGTCTAACTCTGGATTTTCAGGAAAGAGCTGGTTCGGTTTTTAGCTCGGTGTCGTCATGACGGATCGTGCAGAAACGCCCACCTTGGATTAGGTTCTAAAGATATCCGTGTCTGTAAAAAAAAAAACAGCCTCTTTACCCAGAAGTTCTCCAGAAAAATAATTATAAAATAATATTATTGATTCTGAGAGAAATAGAAAGTCAGTGTGTAGATATTGGCTCTCAGAAGTAACATAAAATGATTAAATATTATATATTTAGCTTAATTAAAAGTATAAAAAGTTTGTGTTTTATTAAGATAAAAATGTTTAAAAAAAACAAAACATTTTTTAAAATGATAATTCTGCATCTTAAATTTAGGGAAGTGAAGCAGTTCTTCTATTAGAAATCTTACAAATAATAATTGATTTTTTGTCTGCAACTGATTTTATTTTGAAAATTCCTTTCAATTGATTTTTTTAAAGCTGTTCTTAATTTCTCATTGCATCCAAACATAAACCTTTATTCTGAAATAGAAAGAAAGAAAATAATCCTCTTTTTGAATTAATATTCAACATTTATGACAGTAAATATGTTTTTTAATCATCTTAAACCATCTTGAAGCCTTAATTTATTGCACTTAATCCCAAATAATTAAGAATAAGCAATAAATAAAAATCTCTTGCTAAACAGTAATAATGTGTACCTAGAATGTAACCCTGTTATGTGGAAATGATCATTTACCTTATATTTGAGCTTTACTAGACATAAATATCAAACATTCTTGCTTCAGGTAACATTACATCATAATTGTTGCTGGAAAAAGAATTTACAGTTGCAGATAATAGAAAGTAAACATTCCTTGAACTGTAAGAGTTTCTGTTTTGGTTTTCAGAGCTACAGCAGGATATGCAAAAGAAACCCAAGAAGACTTGCATCGTGAAGATGGTCGGGACCAGAAACCTGTGGAAGAACATTGTTGTTCTGTGCGTCAACTCGTAAGTGTCCATCCTCTCAATTACCGCAAAGAAAGCAGGCGCTAAATGGGAGTGATGATCTGAAAATAACCCGGAGGAATGGAATATTGAATGTGCTCGTCCATTCTCATAAACGTGTAGTCACAGCTGCCATTTTCTCGCCGTTATTATTCTCCGGGATGATCGATACGGCATTGATCATCAGGCCTCACTTTCATCTTGATGCTCGTCTCTGCTTTCATCTCAGATGGGATCTCCTCTCTTGTCATCCCTCCATCTGAGCCGGGCTCTGCAGCTCGGCAGATGCACTCGTGTCCCTTCCTCCCTCAGTCAACATACATATTTCATGAGTTTTGTCTTTGGGAAACATTAGACTATCACGCAGCAGGATGTGAATGTTTGCTTGTGTTTTTTCTCCCTCCGTCTGTTTACCTTTGAGCCGTTTCAGGCGTACGAGGTGATGACAAGCCGCTGGAAATTAAATTGTCTTTTCTTCCCAGTCTTTACTCTACCTTTTATATATATTTTATTTACTATTTTTTACTCTGTTTCATGCTTGAGAACAGAGGTGTCAAACTCAATCACACAAGGGACTAAAACAGGATAAACATTTATTGAACACTCTAAAACTGATTCATTTGGCCACTGAAGATGCTAGTGCTGATAGCTGAAGATGCTGAAATTGATGATAGCTGAAGATGCTGAAATTGATAGCTAAAAACACTGAAGTTAATAGCCAAAAACGCTGAAGATGATAGCCAAAAACCCTGAAGCTAATAGCCGAAAATGCTAAGCCAATAGCCAAAAATGCTAAAGCTAATAGCCAAAATGTTGAGGTTAATAGTCAAAAATGCTGAAGTTAGTAGCTGAAAACGCCAAAGCTAAAAGCCAAAACTCTGGAAGTTAATAGCCAAAAACGCTGAAGTTCATAGTTGAAAACACTAAATCTGATAGCCGAAAATGCTGAAGCTAATAGCCGAAACTGCTGAAGTTAATAGTCGAAAAATGCTGAAGCTGATAGCTGAAACTGCTGAAAGTTAATAGCTGATAACACTGAAGCTGATAGCCGAAAATGCTGAAGCTGATAGCCGAAAATGCTGAAGCTGATAGCCGAAAATGCTGAAGCTGATAGACAAAAATGCTGAAGCTGATAGCCGAAAATGCTGAAGCTGATAGCCAAAAATGCTGAAGCTGATAGCCGAAAATGCTGAAGCTGATAGCTGAAACTGCTGAAGCTGATAGCCGAAAATGCTGAAGCTGATAGCCGAAAATGCTGAAGCTGATAGCTGAAACTGCTGAAGCTGATAGCCGAAAACGCTGAAGCTGATAGCCGAAAATGCTGAAGCTGATAGCTGAAACTGCTGAAGCTGATAGCCGAAAACGCTGAAGCTGGTAGCCGAAAACGCTGAAGCTGATAGCCGAAAATGCTGAAGCTGATAGCCAAAAATGCTGAAGCTGATAGCCGAAAATGCTGAAGCTGATAGCTGAAACTGCTGAAGCTGATAGCCGAAAACGCTGAAGCTGATAGCCGAAAACGCTGAAGCTGATAGCCGAAAACGCTGAAGCTGGTAGCCGAAAACGCTGAAGCTGATAGCCGAAAACGCTGAAGCTGATAGCCGAAAATGCTGAAGCTGATAGCCGAAAATGCTGAAGCTGATAGCTGAAACTGCTGAAGCTGATAGCCGAAAACGCTGAAGCTGATAGCCAAAAACGCTGAAGCTGATAGCCGAAAACGCTGAAGCTGATAGCCGAAAACGCTGAAGCTGATAGCCGAAAATGCTGAAGCTGATAGCCGAAAATGCTGAAGCTGATAGCCGAAAATGCTGAAGCTGATAGCTGAAACTGCTGAAGCTGATAGCCGAAAACGCTGAAGCTGGTAGCCAAAAACGCTGAAGATGATAGCGAAAAACACTGAAATTAATAGCGAAAATGCTGAAATTAATATCTGAAAATGCTGAAGTTAATAGCTGAAAATGCTGAAGCTGATAGCAAAAAACCCTGAAGCCAGCTAAAATATTAGCTAAATGCCAAATTAGCCTAAAAAACTTTTTTTTTTTTTTAATTCCGGTTAGCCACATCAGCTAACATGTAGCTGGATTTACTTGCTAAAATTAAAAATAGTCTAAAAAATCTTGGTAAATGCCAAAATATTCCAAAAAGTTATCAAAATGCAATTTTTTTAAAGTATAAAACTGTAACTTTTTAACATAAATATGAATAAAAGAAAGGCAGGAATATTATTTTCCGAATAAATCAATTTAAACCTTAAATAACTTTCAATATTTTGCTCTCCATAAAAGTAAATTCTGTCAAAATCATTAAGTCTCAAGTTAGAAATAAGTGTAAGAAAACATCAGGCCTAATAACAATAAGAGAAAATGATCTGAAGGGTCGAATAGAATTACTGGAGGGCCGGATCCGGCCCCGGGCCTTGACTTTGACACATCTCTAGACATTTCCTTCTTTGTCTGTGGAGCTGTGTTTAACTCTTCCTGTCTCTGTTTAGGCTAACAGGTTACGGGATCCACCACTGCTTCGCTCGCAGCTTGATGGATCAGGAAGTCCAGGAACCCATGCTCCAAAACTTCTATGCAGACTACTACACCATGGCGGGCATTGCGGTGGCGTCGTGCATCGCTCTGTGCCCGGCTGTCGGCCTGATGGGCCGGCGTGGAGGCCTTCTTATGTTCATGATAATCACTGCTCTGGCGTCGCTGCTGCAGCTGGGGCTGCTTAACTGTGAGTGTCAAAAGCTTCTCCTGGTCAGTGAAACACCCGCTGGTGTCGATGATGTGGTCGTTCTGTGGCTGGAGGTCCTTCCATAACCTCTTAAAAGTAATTAAGTTAATGCTGGAAACATATTTAAGACTTCTCCAGATTTCCCCCTTAACCCTGAAAAGTTATGAGGGAGCAGATTTATGGATTCCTAAAAGCATCGCAGGAATATATAAAAAAAAAAAAACTATTACTGACGGTTAATCAAATATAAAACTGGGGCTCTCGGGTCATTAGCACAAAACCCATGAAGAAGACAGTTACAGCCCCACCTGGCTAAAGTCTAAGAGGTAAACTAAAAATTGGACCACAACAAAACTGGACACCAGTGAGAAAAATGAACAGTTAATTAAATAAGGGAAATAAAGAAACTGTGTCCTGAAAAACAATTGGTGTGCTGGTTAAAACAAAAAGACAAAAGGGAATTGGAACCTTGACCGCACATAAAATAAGTCAGCTCCCTGCTAATGGCTGCCTAACCAAAACTACCTAATGAAAACAAACAAACAAAGCCAGCAAACTAAGACTACCAAGGTCCAACCCCAAACTAAAATAACAAAACCCAGCAGTATTAGACGGCCGCGGGGGAAAAAGATGAAACAACCCGCACCACACGACTAAAACCCAACCGGCCAATTAAAGCACATTGGCCACACCTCCCAGGTGAGCAGAGAGGATGGAAAAAGGTCCAATAGTAGCAGCAGGACGTAACTACATGACCCTGCTGTGCCTTGACCCAGATGATGTCACTAAAATGCTACAGCTCTTAACTTTCTTAAAATTAAAATAAACACAAAATGTCAAAACAAACCATTTAGGTTTGATCTATAAAGTATTCTTTACACACGTCATACTTCTGAGTTAAAACTTGATAACATTTAATACATTTCAGACAATAAAAATGAAAGGAAAATTTCTCTTTTGCTTGTTTTTGTTCAAAAGATTCATATTGTTAAAATTTAATTTAAATTTATTCAGTAAATTGGATTGTGATTGTTCAGTAAATTTGATTGCGATTAATAGTGATTATTCACAATCCATAGATGTGGTTAATCTGATTAATTTTTTTAATCAATTGACATTATTAATTAAAAATAAATGCTCTAAATTTAATGTTTTATGTGTGATTTCATATTCTGATTATTCACATCTATTAAGTGGTCTGCAAATGCTGTAACCAAAAAAAATGTAATCATGGTGAATTTTTTCCACATTTGAGATTGATGACTTAATTTTTTTTTTTTTTTTGATTGTCGCCCTTAGTTTTTGAATATTTAAAAAAAATACCAAAAGAACAAAAACATTGGAAACTATAGTCTTAAAATCTTTTTTTTTGAAAGACCAACTCTACTTTTTAAAGAGAAACAGCTGGATTTTACTGTTACTGGACATTCTTTCATCTGAACCAATGCCAGACAAGCGGTAACTTCTATGCAGTCTGGAACAGATCAACAACAGATTAAAAAAAAAATCAAGAGATCAAATTGGACAAGTTTTAACTTCAGATTTTTTAGTCTTGGAAGCAAAACATTTAAAGTTGCAGATTTTGTTTGAACGCAGTCACTCCCCAATGGAAACTTTGTAAATATTTAGCAAATATCAAAAAAAATAGTCTAAGGCTGATGTAGGAACTCCTATTTCAGAATAGTGTCCAACGAGAAACTAAAAAAGCCGATTTTGCTTCCGTCTTCCCCTCGTAAAACACTCCGGTTTGAGGCTCTTAGCTGCTCGGAGTCGACTAACCCGACACCATTACACAGATTTAGTCAATGTGTGCCAGAAGTCCACCGGATGATCACAACAGAACATCGCTGTTTATTCAGTTACAAGCCAGTTAGCCTCAATATTTAACCCGAGTCGACTCATAAATTCTAAATTTTATGCCTTTCTTTAAAGCTTATTGACCCAGAGAAGTAAATATTTTTCTTGTTGTTTGAGTGCTTGCACTGATTGTGGGTTTTTTTTTTTTTTGTGTCTCTGCAGTGTTGGGGAAGTACAGCACGCATCTGAACATTGGTAGGTGGATCTGGATTTTTCAGGAATCCCATTTATCACTTCCTCATGTTTTATCAGCTTCTTTGTTTTGTATTCTAATAGCAAATTATTTGTCGTTATTTGTGTTATTTATGTAAAGCGTTTGTTTTGTGGCTGCATTTTCTTTCTGAGCTTTTAGAAAATGAAGTGCCCATATTTTATTTCAAGAATCGCAAATGGCCATAATGAAGTCCTTAGATCTAATTATGCTGGTTTTCATTTATTTACCTCACTAGTGTTAAACAGGGTGAGACTCAGTGTTGCGTTGCCTCTGTTTTGTTTGTTTTTTTCCTCACGTTCAGACTCAGCTCCTCCGATCTCGGTGCCTCAGTCCCCATTTTTTATTTATAAGGCTCAATATTCAAAATGTAATGGCTTTTCTTGTTTCTGGGTAGGTCTTTGAAACTAAACATTGCTGGGAAGAGAGGGTTTTAGAGTTTGGTGTTCCAACTTTACTAGATCTGCAGCTAGAAAGTGACTGTGAGGATTTGTTTCTCGTGCAAGGCAAGATGAAGAGAAAAATAGGAACCAGCTGGATTTGACTATGCAAATAAGGGAGAGCCTTCTGCCTCAAACATGCTGCAGCCACAATCCAACAACACAGCATTTCCTTTATTTAGATGTCAAACCTTGACTTCTTTTTTCTAAATATACGTTTTAATAAAAACATGAAAGGCAGAGGAGCTCGCTACAGAAGAGCTTTGTAGCACCATACAAATGAGCTTGCTAACATGATACATATGAGCTTTGTCGCTGCATTTTCTGTATGCGGAAGCAAACCGGTTGCACCGCTCTCCCGCATGCGCGAACCATACGTCACTTCCGCTCTTCGCCCACTATACGATGGAGTCATTTCCAAACAGTAAAACTCATTGATCACAAAAATTTATGTTTTTCTCAACAACCCAGAGCTTCTCCTGACTGGATTACTGTGTGAAAAAAAGCCACCGAGTTACCGTTAAAAACGAATTTGGATCACCGGATAAAATAAAGTGTTTTGAAGTGGCGCTGTTTCCTCTTAGCCTAGGGAGCAAACTGCCGTCATGTAAAACTGCAGAAGAAAAAAACATTTGTAGTCCGTTTGTAGTCACTGCAAGATCGTAAGGTCATTATCCTTAATGTGTCTTTTTCCTTTAGTTTATTCAACAATAAGTGAATGTTTTCACTATGATAAACATTTTAAGTGCTATATTAACATCCTACGAGGTTATTATTGTTGTCATCGTCCAAAGACCGTAAAATGCTTTAGCGGAAGTGACGTTGGTTCGCGCATGCGGGAGAGCGGTGCAACCGATTTGCTTCCGCATACAGAAAATGCAGCCACAAGCTTGCTAGCATGCTACAGCAGGGCTTGCTAGCTTGATAGAACTGAGCTCACTACAGAGGAGCTTGTGAGTTTGCTACTCAGGAGCTCGCTAGAATGCTGCTCTATCACCTGCTAGACAGAGAAGAGCTTACTAGCATAGAGGAGCTTGCTAGCATGATGCAGTTGAGCTTGCTAGCTCAATACAGAGGAGATCACTAGCTTGCTAAAGGAGAGGTTGCTAGCTTGATACAGAGGAGCTTGCTACAGCAGAGCTCGCTAGCTTGCTACAGCAGTGGTTGCTAGCTATAGACAATAGAGCTCGTGAGTTCGCTACTGAGGAGCTCGCTAGCTTGACACAGCAGAATTTGCTACAGCGGAGCTCGCTGGCACGCTGCACTGTCCACCAGACGGTTGGCTAGCGTAGCGAGCCTTCCCACTGAGTGTCCATTTAAGCCAATGTGGATCATTCCATTTGGGGCCCTCATTTTTTTATTTATTTTGTTTCAAAATAAAATATATATAAAGTAAACATAAGAATTAAAAAATTAAAAAAAATACAAATACAAAAAATACAAGTAAAGCAAATAATGTGCTTGAAAAGGAGTGAGTAGAAGAAAAGTCTTGAGTGGTCCCACCCCTCTTTACAACACTTTTTGTTACGTATGTCTATTAACAGTTTTTACGAGTATCAAAATAGTTGGTTTGCTAATATAAACGTCATGTTAAAATACATGTTTTTTGGGGGTTAAATTGAGTTAAAGTTGATCCAAAATAATTTATTTCATATTTTACAATTTGGGATCAATTTGACTTTTCAAGTATTGGTGTGTCATAATTTGAAAGTTTGATCCATTGAAGTTGAGTAATTGTAACATTTCTTTATTTTTCCGTCCTTTCTTTCACGTTATAGCTTTAATTAATTCTCCAGATTTACTAGAGATGCCATGTTTTGATTTTTTACAAGCAGAATTCTCTTATTATATCATGATAATCATTATAGAATTAGAATTGTCTCACAGATGGATTGATTTTGATTGAATCTGTTCATGTCTGCTTTTTCTCCAGCCGAAAACTCCGACACCCTGAATAAAAACTTCTCCATCGCCTTCTCTATCATCGGCATGTTCTCCTCCCACGCTGTCAGCAACCTGAGCATTTTCTTCTGTGCTGAGATCACGCCCACCGTTATCAGGTAAGCCCTGGGCAAAGACTTGGACCGTACCATCAGCGCCTGGGGGGGGTTCTCATATAAAATGATGTTAAATATATTAAATGTGAAGATAAAAATCTGCTTTTTTGGAGGAGAATGTATTTTGATTTGTTAATTAGATTTGCTTTTCTTAGATGGATTAACAGCTCCCAACATTATCAGCATCTGAATTATCCCACAACAAATGTACCGCTTTAAGATTACATGACACTTCTTCTCTAGATATCCCCTGCCTTAAATTAAAAAAAAAAAAAAGAGAGAGAGAGATGCTGTGCAGATGAAACTTTTACAAGGGTGACATCTGGTGGTGGAGTTGTGCAAAAACAGCAGATTTAGTGAGATGTTTTTGTGGTGTCACAGCGCCCTCTGCTGCCTTGATAAAATGTCACACTTACATTTTTAAAAAAATGCAACTGAAAAGCACTTCAGTACAGCAGTACAGCAGTCACGAGGCTGTTCCTCTGTCCTCCTGCAGGGGGGGTGGTGTGGGCCTGGTCCTGGCCAGCGCCGGCTTCGGCATGCTCACCGCCCCCATCATGGAGCTGCACAATCAGAAGGGCTACTTCCTTCACCACATCATCTTCGCCTGCTGCACCCTCATCTGCATCATCTGCATCCTCCTGCTGCCCGAGCCGCGCTCCAAGCCCCTCCCCGAGACCCTGCCGGATGGCGAAAGCTACACCCGCGAGCCCCTCCTCCAGTCGCTGAGGCACCGGGAGAACAGCCACCTGCTGACCCAGTCGCAGAGCGGCAAAGACTACAGCCGGGTGTGCGACACCCCGCTCCACGAGGTGGGCACGGCCGTGGTGTCGACCATGGAGTCCACCGCCTCGTCCGCCATCGAGCTGACCGCGCAGATGCACGGCGGCGTGACCGTCGCCACGGTAACCGAGGTGCAACCCAGCAAATCTGAGCCGAAAGACCTCAACGGGCGCTCGGTATCGTCTTCGTCGCCGGCGGAGCTGGGGAAGGATAGTGTCATCTGTGCCAGCAAAGAGCGCCTGCTGTCTTCCAGTCCGTCACTCAAAGCGCCGTGTGCCACAGACCCGCTTTTATCCGACGAAGAACCGTTTGCAATCGTCTTGAATTCTATTGAGCCAAAGGCAGAATACGTCCCTCGGAATTTGAAGTCCCCAACAGCTAAAGATGACTCAGGTCCTGCAGCTTCAACGGATCCTCATGTTGCCCCGGAAACGGTACCACCTGTCGAGGATGCCCCGGAAACGGTATCACCTGTCGAGGATGCCCCTCCGGTAGACCCCCCAGCGCTTTGAACATTCCCCTTCAGTCAGAAACCCCCGCGGGAGACTCTCAGCTAGATTTTTCTTCTCCCTGTCCTCCATCTCCTCAAAGTTTGCCCCCTGTTCCTTCTCCACCTGTGGACTCGGGTCACGACGAGCCCTCCGCTGACTCAGCCCCTCCCCTAAAACGCAAACTACGCCTCCTTCCATTCTCCCCGTCACAGACATTGTTCACCCTCCCGATCCGACCTCACTGACTCTCACAGACTCTCAGCCCGACCCGGTACCGTGCTCGGTCGCGGGTCCGGACTCCTCAGAGCCAGCTCCGCCCTCTCTAATAGAGTGCACGGTGTCCTCCCCCATCGATTCCGGCGTCCCGTTGGCCAAAGACGAGGGAGGTGCCGCAACAGAAAGCGACTCCGTGGACGGCACGATACCTTTGTGAGCCGGGGTGCCGCGGCGCGGAAATTAAGCTTTAAGTGTTGATACCACAGCGGCGGGGGAGGGGCGGTGAACCGTCCCAACTCGCAGATTTGCAGCCCCACCCCCCGCTCCCCTCTATGTGCATTTAGCCAACTGCAGGAGCGATGGCGTCGCCACGCGCTGCTTCGAGAGCGGAGCCGCTGCGCGTCAGGGACGTCACGGGAAATCACCAGCGCAGAAAATACTTGGATGTGAACAAACGTACGGAAGCAGAGAAACGGCCCGCCCGACTGTTTTTATGATCGTTTTCTCTTTATAACAATTTCCACTATCATGTTACGAGAAAACAGCTCTTTTCTTGTTATAACTGGTATTTATCTTGTTTTCTCTAGAAAACGACATTCAATTTCTTGTTATAACGAGCTATAATCTCTTTATAAACAGAAAAAGAACGTCATTCTCAGTTTAACGAGATATTTTCTTGACAAAAAACAAACTTCATTTTCTCGTGAAATTGAGATATTATCTCGATATTGTACAAAAAAGTTCATTCTTTCATTAGAACCAATTATCTTCTTTTCTCAAGTAAACAAAGATTGTTTTCTTGTTATAACGAGCTAATATCTTGTATGGTGTGGTTATAACGAAATATCTTGTTATCTCTAGAAAACGACATTCAATTTCTTGTTATAACAAGCTATAATCTCTTTAAAAACAGAAAAAGAACTTAATTTTCTTAGTTTAACGAGATATTTTCTTGAGAAAAACAAATTAATTTTCTCGTGAAATCGAGATATTATCTCGATATTATACAAAAAAGTTCATTCTTTCATTAAAACCAATTATCATCTTTTCTCAAAAAACAGTTTTCTTGTTATAACAAGCTAATATCTCGTATGGTGTAGTTATAACGAAATATCTTGTCTCTGGAAAAAAAGTTCAATTTCTAGTTATAATGAGCTATAATCTCTTTATGACAAGAAAGCAAAGTTCATTTTCTTGTTTTGACGAAATATTTTCTTGTTTTCTCGAGAAAACAAACTTTGTTTTCTAGGGAAATCGAGATATTTCCTCGTGACAACAATTTCATCATAACCAGTTATCATTTTTTTCCTCATTAAAACGAAGTTTGTTTTCTTGTTATAACGAGATATTATCTCATAACAAGTTATCTCGTTTTCTCAAAAAAAAACTTGTTTTCTCGTTATAATGAGAAAACTAAGTTTGGTTTCTCGTTATGAGTTGTCATCTTGTTTTCTCAGTTGTTTTTTTATAACGAGATATTATCGAGATATTATCTCGTTATAACATACAAAAGATTTTTTTTTTTAAGTTGGGCAGGCCATGATTATTTTGTTTTCTCGTTTTAACAAGAGAACGATCTAAAAAAATATGTAGGGCAGGCTGTTTTCGGCTTCCACACAAACGTGGGAAATCCCTGTCATTTTTGAAGATGGCGCCCACCGTTACAGAGTAAATCTCTGTCATCAGCTCTAGTAAAGAAATGTTAAAAACAAAAACAGAAAGTGGTACTTTTGCTTGGATTTCTCTTACACATTTGTATAAAGATCTCGCCTTACTTGTATAAAGAAAGAAAAGATGAATGTTACAAAATATTTTTCTGGATCCAAATTGGAGTCCCCCCCCCCCCCCCGTTTTACCAAAACTCTTTTGACCAAAATGTAGACGTAGTGCCAAAATGTCCATGGCGGTTCACCGTCGATCCCAATTCGGATAAATATAAAAGAAATACAAGCTTTATCTGTGGTGGCCATTTAAAAACGAAAAAGAAAAAAAAAATCTGCTTTTGTTTTTTTTCCCCAACAAGTGGTTTATTGTAAGAGCTTCAAAATTGGGGGGAAAAAAAGAGCAATATTGTTTATTAGGGTCCTCCGACTGCGTGGTATGCAACCCCTTTTGTTTGTACATGTGAACGTGTAAGTAAACGAATATTTGAGCTGGAGTTTCAAAGTATTATTTTGAAGGCATTTTAAAAAATCTCTCCTTAATGTACAGATCTATACATCCTTCTTTCAGTATTTGTGGCACCTTTTGTGCAATTAGGAGGGAGGGGAAAAAAAAGCATGAAATCAATTGTGAAGTTGTCAACAAAAGCGATTCAATTATTTTTTTTTCTTTTTTTACTTTTTTGAAAGAAAACCTGTAGACTCCAATAAGTTTGACGTGATTGCCAACCCTTGCTGTACCGACAGACAACCTCCTTCTGCGTGTTTTCCAAATCATTTTCATGGATTCATTCGCACACAGCTTAAAAAAACCTGCAATACACTCGTCAAAAAGACATTTCAATGAACATATTTATTGGTGAAGTGACACTCTTTCATAAGGAAGCACTTTAATTTTCTTTGAAAGCTGCATACTTGACTTAAAAATGTCTGAAACTTGACAGTCTTTCTACCTTTTTTTTGTGTTTAAAGTTGTAATATTTGTCTTTAAAAGGAAGTTTACACTGAAACTAATAATAATGATAATGTCTATGACTGGCTCCATCGACTATGAAGATGTAAAAGACCAAATTCTTGCATCCTAATAATAACGGAGTACTGTAAAGCAATGAAATGATGTCCTGTCATTTCAAACGTGATAAATCCAGGGAGCGTGATCCTCTGAAAACCTTCCAGCTTCGGTTCTGTGTGCACTGATGACTCATCAAGCAAATATGGAGCAATAAAAGCTCTGTTGATGAAAGAATTCAGGTAAATTTAACGTAAAAATCTCCATTATTGTTTAATAACTTCATCGTCAAGCAATACAGTTTGTATGTCACCTCAGAGCACAATGAACTGCAAACATACGGTGTTTAGATTTAGCTAAAAAAAAAAAGATGGAGTTTAGGACGCTGCTCGCTCATCTTTTTTTTTTTTTTTAATCCAAATGTGAAAGGCATGTGAGCGCGTCGCCCAGCATCGACTCTCCTCTGTGAATGCGGCGCTCCGTTTTTCTAGCCAGTGACACCGCACAACACAATCAGTGTCACGTCCCGCTTCTGTTACTTCCATTTCCGACCTGCAGCTCTTTTCACTGAGCGCTTTAGCTTAGCGTAGAGATCAGTGAAAGCACAGTTAGCACCAGCCGTGAGCTCGATTGTTACTGTCGTAGTTGGTAAAGCAAAAAAAACATTAAAAAAAAGGATGAGGATGTTGTTGTAAATAGTAAACATCACCTTTCTTAAGATGAAGGCTCAGACATTAAAGCATGGGCTGGTAAGACCGGATGTGATGGAGTCTTACCCCCCCCCCCGCTGATTGACTTAACATCTCCTGAACCGGAGAACTGAATGAATGTAAAATCATGGATTGTACAATTCTAAGTTTCACCTCTTTAGTTTCAATTTGTTGTTGTTTTAACTGACACGTGTACATAAGCCATACCTGTTGGTAAAATAAACCACTATTTATTGATTAAATTGTGCCTTTGCAGTTTTATTTTAGCTTGAAAAGAAATTCCGACAGTGAACAAAGGGAGAAACGGCCGCCGGGCTTCCTGTCTGAGACGCTTCCTTCATGAGGTCGTCGCCCTCCTCGCTGACCAGCAGGATAACCCTTCATGGGCAGTTTCCTGTTTTACTAAATATGGATGAATTCATTAAAAGATTATTACCGTTATCTCTTTGAAATTACGGACTGACTGCTTCTCATCTGTAGTTTCTCATCTTATCGGAAATATGAATCATCTTTTCTGACTGTATCCTGGTGAGTAAATGAAATCTGAGTTCACAGAAATAGTATTACAGAAGCACACAAGTTGCACAACACATTTCTACTTTCTTTAGTGTGTCACATCAGAGGTGTCAAACTCAACCGCACGGGGCAAAAATCCAAAACACACTTTAGGTCGTGGGACAAGCAGGATAGAAATTTACTGAACACACTGAAACTAAATTTTCAAAACTTTTAAAATTTTATTTTTTTTAACTTTGCTCTGAATAATTTCAGAAAAAGTCAGAATTATCTGATTAAATTCAGAATTCTTGGATTAAAGTCAGAATTCTGAGATTAAAGTTCTGGCTGATATTAAAGTCACAATTCAGAGTTTAAACTCAGAATTCTTAGAAAAAAGTCAAAGTTTTGACTTTCATTTTAGAATTATCGGACTTAAGTCAGAATTCTCTGATTAAATTCAGAATTCTGAGAAAAAAGTCATAATTTTGACTAACATCTCAGAATTCCTAGATTAAAATCAGTTTGTTTTTTTATTTTTTCCTCGTGGCACTAATCCTCTTCCATACTTTCAATATTTTACTCTCCGTAAAAACATATTTTGTCTTAATTTTACAAGTTAGAAATAAACACAAGATAACATCAGCCCATTTACAAAAAACTAAAATGACGTGGAGGGCTGGATATAATTACCCGGTGAGTCAGATCCGCCTGCAGGGCCTTGACTTTTACACACGTGTGTTATGGCATAAAAACTTGAAATGTTTGGGGGTTTTTTTTTTTTGAAAATGTAAAAAATAAATGTGTAACTCCTTATGTTTAAGATTAGTAAGTTCAATATTCAATCATACTCATCCAAAACAGGCTTTGAATTGATGACAAATCCTTATGAAACCAGTTTAAAGTACTTTAAATGTTTATTTCTACAGCACCTTTCCCAGATCAAATCACAAAATGCTTTACAAAAGTAAAAACACATAAAATTGCAAACATTCGAAAAGTAAACTAGTCAGACAAAAAAAGCCAGTAAAAGAAAACAAGGTAAAATAAAACAAAAAAAAAAAGTAGATTAACTAAGAGCTCTTCTGAATAAAAACGACTTTTAAAACACTCAACTAATAACGGGAAGTCACAAATTCAGTCAAATTAAAAGGCATAAATACATAAAAAGCAGTTGAATATGTTCAATTATTTTTTTTAAAGAACAACAGAGCATCAAAGTTTCTCAAATAAAGAACTAAAGCCAAATTTGATCTTTGATGTTGATGACTAAGCCAGGCTCTTCACCTCGATGAAGGACAGGGCTGCTTTTACATAATAGAAAAGTCTTGTGTATTTCACATGGGGTATTAAATAAATGAGGTGTGGTGCGCATCTATCAAGATTATTATCCACCCTTTTATTCGTTTGCTGCGGGATCGGCTCTCGTTCTCATGCGATCACGAACGGGTTGAATGAGGCATAAAAAACCTGAAAACGCACTGATCCGAATTTAAAATGATGCTCCCAGCTCACAAAATCTAGTAAACCTCTGCAGACTGGAAAAAAAAACATAAATTTTTTTTATTTATTTCAACAAAAACAATGGTAAAAAGCTTAAACACGACACACTGAGATAGTTGATTCATTACTGGGTTTAACTTTGTGGCGTCCTTTGTAAATGGTTAAATGTAAAAGTTACTTCTTGAGCAAAACAGTTTTTTGATCATTTTTTTTATGTTTGTTTTTATCATGACAAAACTTTAACACAAAAAACTAATCAAAAATGCAAGTGTGCTTTTATGTACTAAAAACCTGGATTTACACACCCCTGACCTAAAGGTACATCAAAGTAAAAAAAATGTTTTTTTTTTTTTTTTTTTTTTAGTAAACAAGATCATAACTGGTGAGCACGAAATAGTAACTAGTGAGCACCAGATAGGAATACACCAGTCACCATCTGTTGCACACCAGATAGTAACTGGTGTACACACTAGATAGTAACTGGGGAGCATGAGATAAACATACATCAGTTAATATCTGGTGTTAATCAGACACTATCTGTTGTTCATCAGTCACTATCTGGTGCACACCAGATAGTAACTAGTGCACATCAGTCAGAAACTGGTACTCACACCAGACAGAAACTGGTGAGCATGAGATAAGCATGCATCATTTAATATCTAGTGTTCATCAGTTACTATCTGTTGCACACCAGATAGTAACTGATGTACACACCAGATAGTAACTGATGCATACACCAGATAGTAACTGATGTACACACCAGATAGTAACTGATGCATACACCAGATAGTAACTGGGGAACATGAGATAAGCATACATCAGTTAATATCTGGTGTTAATCAGACACTATCTGTTGTTCATCAGTTACTATCTGTTGCACACCAGATAGTAACTGATGCACACACCAGATAGTAACAGGAGGATCATTAGATAAGCATGCATCATTTAATATCTGGTGTTCATCAGTCACTCTGGTGGTTGAGCCTCAAACCACCACCACATAGGTGTCAGTATTTTCTTTTTCTTTAAAACATTTACTTTGTTTACTTAAAAATAAATGATATGGGTGCACACATTTGATTTATTTTAAGTGAAAATACAGTTAATTTACTTTTTGTTTTTCTGAGTTTCAAACCAGGTGCTCCACATCTTCCATAATCAGCAGAGGAGGCTGGGATATTCCACCGGCAAGACTGCAGGGATTCCTAACACTCCTACTGGACTTTATTTTTGTTTCTTTGAATGTAAAATATTTAGTTTATTCTTTGAAGACAATTTTGATTATTTAGATGTTTGTTTAGTTTGTATTTTCTTTGTTTTGCTGTCGTAGTTTCGTTAGAGTTTGTGGTTAGTCTGTTTCTCCCCTCCCTCATGTGTCCATATGGTTTGCCCCTGTCTATATAAGTTTCCCCATTGTGTCAGTATGGAGAGTCTGGTCAGGCCTGTTCAGTCTTGTCTGCTTGTTTAATTTAGTTATATTTTTATCAGTTGAGCCTCAAGTTATTGTTTGAAGCAACTGCACTAGGTTAACCAACTTTTACCAAAAAAAAGGTACACAAAAAAAAGGAAATAAAAAATCTTGCAAGAACAAGCTCCCATTGTCCAGTGACTAATTGTGAACCTTCACAGTCACTATCTGTTGCACACCAGATAGTAGCTGGTGCACACCAGATACTAACTGATGTACACACAAGATAGAAACTGGGGAGCACGAGACAAGCATGTATCAGTTAATATCTGGTGTTCATCAGCTGCTATCTGGTGCACACCAGATAGTAATTGATGAACACCAAATGGTAACCGTGTGCACCAGTCAGTCACTGAAGAGAGCAAGACAGTACTTGGTGAGTACAAGCCACACGCCAATTTCTATCTGTGCACATGAGTTACTATCTGGTGTGCATCATATAATTATCTGGTTTCTATAGAGCATCAGTTGTTGTCTGGTGCGCACAAAAAGGTAACTGGTGAGTAAAAGATAGGCACACGTCAATTACTACCTTGTGCACACGAGATAGTAACTGGTGAACATGAGATAGACATGAACCAGTCACTATCTGGTGCACACCAGTTACCATATCTCTTGTGCATTAGTTACTATCTTGTGTGCCGGATAGTGAATGAATCATGCCTATCTCATGCTCACCAGTTACTATCTGGTAGGCATGAGGAAGTAACTGATGAACACACAAGTTAATAACTGGTGAGTATGAGATCCGTGTGCTGTAGATACTTTCTGGTGTGCATGAGGAACTTTTTTTTTTTTTTTTTTTACTTTAATGTCTCTTTTGAGACTCTGAAATGATCTAATTCACAATTTATACACTTTCTACTTTTTCATTTTTTTACTTTTAACCATGTATTCTAATCCTAATAATATAGAATATTATGGGCTGTCTGGCAGAAAAAATGTTTGGCTGCAATCAGAAAAAGAAATGCTGTGGTGTCTGCTGGACTCAGAAAAGCTGCTACAGGAAAACTGGGAGATTTTTCAAACGCCTCTAATCAATGACGGTGATGGTTTAATTTTTAGTCACAATGAAAATGTGTAGCTAATATAACCTTTGATTTAAGTGTCCTACACTGATTGTTAGCTTTTAGGGGATATTTTTTGGCATGTTTTTCTATTTTGACTGTCCATTCCTGGTACAACTCTATTTCACTGAACATCTTGGAGGCATCAGAAAAGTGTCTGCGTGCTCAGGAGGACAGGCTGATGTCAGGGGGTGATGCGGCACCGTCCTCCGCTCCACTGCATCAAAGCGCGGCGCTCCCATTGGCTGACAGAGATGTTGCGCTGCGCCGGACGTCATCCGACTGGCTGCGCTTTTACGCATCTCACCGGCGGAACGCTCAACCCCATAGAAATGAGGCTAGTGCTGATTTGGGGGAAACGCACCGACTGAAAAGTGGTCAGCAGTCAGGACGAGGAAGGAAGCTCGAATCCACAGCTCGCCATGAGGGAAATCGTTCACATCCAGGCCGGACAATGCGGGAATCAGATTGGGGCCAAGGTATAGACGCAATCTAAAAAAAAAACGCACTTTAGCTCAAATGTGAGAAATATATTATTGAATTACTGTGCTTTTTAAAATGTGAAATTTTCATTCCTTATTTTGCATGATTTATTTCTCATTTTGGTTTATTTTTTTCAGGATAACACTTTATTTTTCTCAAAAAAAAAAAAAGTAAATATTAGTTTTATTAGTGGTCCACTAAGTCCAAGGTGGGGAGTTCTTCTCACAAAACAAAATACATTTTTAAACATTTTTTTTTTTCTGATTCTAAACCAACGTCTAATCTGATTTTGCTTGTTTGGAATCAGTTCTGGGAGGTGATAAGTGATGAGCACGGCATTGATCCTACCGGCAGTTACCAAGGCGACAGTGACCTGCAGCTGGAGAGGATAAACGTCTACTACAATGAGGCGTCAGGTAAAAAACAGAAATCAAATAAACAGAAATCATGCAGTCGTTATCCTCATCTGACCTTCCGTTACTCACATTTATGTCACTGATTTAGCAGTGGGGAGAAAGTGGGTCCCACTGCGACTGCAGAAAATAAAAATGAGGACAGTGAACCAGCAGAAAAACCTCCTCGGTGTCCTTCCTCCCCTCGTCTCCTCCCCGTCCCCATGGGGGTGCGGTTATCTGCAGTCTCACATGCTAGTGAGCCTCTTTGTCACCTCAGAATCTAATATTAATGTAAGGTCATGTGTTCGTCTGCTCCGTCACGTATCACATCTGGAGAATGGAACGCTTTCGGCGCCCCTTTTCGGGTGTCAGAAAAACGATAGAAGCTGCGCTTTCATTGGTTTAAATGAAGGTCTGCTCGATCGTCTGCCCCTATCCTGTTTCCTTGCAGAAAGCGTTATTGATCCCTGCTGAATGCTATGATCAGCATCACGTATGGATCACTGTGGCAGAATATTTACGCCACAAATGTGAAAAAAAATGGTGCATTAGTGGATTTATACAAAGTTAGGGGACACTTTAACCTAAAATCATATAGAGACAAATACAGCAGAGAGCATTCTCCTTTGAAAGGATTCTGCTGAGCTCAGCACTTTGGCAGCTCCCACCGGTCTACAGTAAGCAATGCAGCAGGAGCAGCTCAGCAGAAGGAAAAAAAAGAGTCAAACAATTGAGGATGTGCACTGTTCTGGGTAGTTTCCAAGTTATTTTTATATTTAAAAGAAAACACCTCTAAATTGGTTATTGATGATCCTTTTATTTCTCAAAGGGAGCAAGTTTGTGCCCCGTGCCATCCTGGTCGACCTGGAGCCAGGAACCATGGACTCGGTTCGCTCGGGCCCGTTCGGACAGCTATTCAGGCCTGACAACTTTGTCTTTGGTGAGTTTCCAGAATCTCCTCACACAGAGGAAGTTATCTTGAGGCACCACATGATTTAATTTGATTGAGAAACAATCATAAATGCATCCCAGATCTGCATTTTGTTAGAAATGTTTATCTTTACTTCAAGACGCTAGACCAGGGATCGGCAACCTGCCGCTCCAGATCCACATGTGGCTCTTTGGCCTAAAGGTAAAATAAGTCATGAGTGATGTTGACCGTCTGAGTCAGCAGCTCCCCCTGACCAAAACTACCTAAAGAAAACAAATAAACTAAGAAACCAAGGTCCAATCCCAAACTAAAATAACAAAACCCAGCAGTGTAAGACTGCTGAGGAAAAAGAGGAAAAAAACAAAAAGAAAATAAATAAAATAGTATTTTTTTTAAATGCAAGGATCACTTAATTAGCATTTATTTAATTTGGATTAGTTACTTTCACATAGATGATAAACTCTGTAGGTTTTTACATCCCTGTTGACCTGAAGACGTTTTGTTTGCTCAACTCAATTTTATATGCAGAGCAAAACTTTGGTAAAAACTTTGATCTTTTATGAATTAAAAGCACACGTTATCTTGTGCTGTGCAACATTAGTCGCTAGCTGCCCAGAGCTGCACTGAAATGATCCTGTTTGGCACAGAGCGTCTTTTATTTTGAAAATAAGTTATTTGAGCTCCTGATGTAAAAAAAAAAAAAAGAAAGAAATCACATTTTGAGAAATGCTAGGTTATTTTTATACTTTTGATTTTGTTTGTGACAAAAATAGACTTAATTCATATTTATTATTAAAGAAATTTGGTCATGAATGTAATTCAAATTTTTTAAAAGCTAAAGTAAGTCTAAGTGGCTCCTTCCAGATTTTGATCAGGAGGAAACAAACCCAAATGGCTCTTTGACTGCAATAGACCAATATGACTTACTTTTCTCCATTAAAGTGCATTTTTAAGCAAAGAAAAGATTAGTAAACCTGTTTAACTTTCATTGAGAACATAAATATTCTGACATTAATATTTGTTTGATAATCAAGAATCTTTTACAGCATCAAAAGGGAAAAATTCCCCTGAACTCAACAAACTAAGATAATGTTATCATTAGACCAGCTTTAATGACGTCAAAATTAATAAATAGTGTCTAGCAAGCCTCACATTGTGACTTTGGAAATTTGTTGTGGTTTTACATATTTGGGGCGGCTGTGGTTGCAGCAGTAGGCAGTCGACTCCTGATCGCAAACTTGCGGGTTTGATTCCCGCCTTGTGTCAAAGTGTCATTGGGCAGGACACTGAACCCTGAATTACTCCTGCTGGAAGGACCCTGGGCCTTCGAAGGAAGGTATACAGTGCTATATACACCTTTTGCCATATTTTAATTTTGGTGTGACATAACCTACACACCTGCGTGACTATTATCAAATGGGCTACATCCGTGACCTACTTCCTGACTCGGTACATGACCGCTCAGTCGTTTCCGGTTGGGGCAGTGGATTGTTGTTTACATGAAAATAGAGTATTTGGAGTTTAAAGGAAGTCTTTTGGAGCTACCAGGAGTCATTAATGTTAGGCAAAGTGTTTGTCTTTCTAGCAAAATACTCCAAAATAAAAATGCAAAAAGGATCTAAATTATATTTGTCTTCCTACACAGTGAATTTTCAAGGTAACTTGCTTAGGCTGATGTTTTTGTTCAGTTGTCCGAATCAACAAATCCAATGCCGCGAAACTTCAATTTTTTGTGTTAAAACCAGCGTGTATCGACGCTTACTAAAATAGCGAATATAGACCTCAACGCATTGCGCTTCAACAATTTTTGCTGAAAAAAAAGTATTTAAATTAGGGGTGTGTATCTGTCCGTCTCACATGATTTGATACAGATCTCAATACAAGGTCACAAATTGATTTAACTAACCTTTTGGTGTTATGATACACTTTTTCTTTTACAAAAAGCCCTAAAATCTAGATATTTCTTATTCATTTTGCGTTTAAAGCTATGAAGAATAATGCATGGGATTTTACAGAGAAATGTATTCAGGTATTGACTTGGAAAAAGCAAGGCTTAGCACACATGTGACCAGCTCAAGGCTGATGGAAATTCATGTTGGTGACATGTAATAGGTGCTGCCAAGACAAAGATTTCTGCATTGTTTCAGGTATTTTTAGTGCATCCAAAAGTAAATATTGTTACTGGTCGCACATATTTAATGTTAAAGTAGCATTAGCTGTCGCGTAGCTAGAGCCCGGAGCCTAGCTGCAGTGGCGGGAACCATTCAGAGCATTAACCAGAACTGTAATCCTCTGGGACTGTCGGATAAAAAAGAAAAAAATTCAGAACTGACTTTTTAGAAAATTACTTGGAAATACCGATGTCTCTTTCATTTGGGCTAATGCTAACTAGCGTGAAAGACATTTCTAATTGTTGCCGTCTTTATCTTTATGACCTGATGGTTGTGTTTCAATTATTCCACAGAAGAGTGTCTCTACATTTTTTTCAATGTAACTTTCAGTGTCGGTTGGAAACAGTCTGAGACGTTTCCTAAAACGTCTCAACACAGGCCAGGTGACAGTTAGCTCGCGCTGAAGAAACCAGAGGCTCCACCTCATCAGCTGAGCGTAGGACCAACACTTAAAAAAGATTTGCTTAGTCGATGTATAGAGTTAGTCACAAATGAAAGTAAACAGGCGGTTTTTATTTTAAACCAGAAATCTGCCAACGGAGTAAAACTTTTGCACTTTTTTACCTCCTTCATGCTAGCTTAGCTGCGCACCTAAAATCCCAAAAGTGCGGTGATGTCATTTCCTGAAAATCTGTGCTCCATTTCACCTGACAGCACTGCGCAGATCTGTGTTGGCTTGAAAGCATCTGCAGCGTCTGTGTGATTTGCCAACACCGTGACGGATGAAGCACAAGCAGATGTGTCGGGCGAACCATCTCCACTAATGACTCGGCAAAATAAAGAGAGAGAAAACGAAGCTCAGAACGTTTTGATCTTTTTCTTTAAAGCTGAGTGCCAGTGTTGGCATGGTAACACGCCTGCCATGCTATCTACGGTCAGCCTGTTAATATTTAACAGTAGAGACTTTTTTTTTTTTTTTTTCCTGCAGCGTTTTAGGGCCGCTCGGTAACTGTCAGATGACTCATTCCCCATGAGGGTGCGGTCTCCTATCACTCACGACTGTCACTTCTCCACCAAGTCACTAAACACTAGTTTGCAAAACTCCAGCTCAGCCTGATCAGTTAAACTGTTACCAGATGTTTGCAAATAATAATTACAGTAAAGAGGCCACATTCTATCTATACCTGTCAAAAAAAGATGAGAAAATTCATCAAGATATTTGAGCCAACGTGGATTTTTCTGCAGGATTTTCTTTTTTTCTTTACAAGGGAGTGTCCTTTAGCCTTTGCTAATCCTGTGTGGTTACCGTTTAGCAACACTCCCTTTTAGGGAGTATCATTAAAAACGTTTTAAAAGGAACTTTTTTTTATTCATTACTTTAGGTTTGATCTTTTGATAGATTCATTCAGAAAGAAGCTCCGAAACAATATTTAATCTTATAAATGAGGAAGCATATTTTCATCTTTCTGAATATTTTCAGTTTCTGCCTGAAACTGTTTCTACACATCAGCAGTTTAGAGCGTGAAGTGGACCGAGCAACTGCAAGATTTTGAAGTTGGAAGACTTCTCAGGCCGTGAGATTAAGCGTCACCTGATCTCGACTGCAAACAAGCCAAAGCCAGAACAAGATCTGACAGATTGCTGAAAGTTCGGTGTTTGGACTGTTCTATGCTTCACTTCAGTGTCACGCTTTGAAGGAAAAATGTAGATCATAGATTGAGGAACTAGGGCTGCACAGCGGTTAGTGCTCCTGTCTCACATGGAGAAGGTTTGAATCCTGACTGGGAGTTTTCTCGTTCTCACTTCGGCTTCCTCCCACATTCCACAAATCATGCAACTTCAAGCAATTATGAAATTGTCTTTAGGTGTGGATCGTGTGTCTTTGTGTGTCTGGTGACCTGACCAGGGTGTATCCTGCCTTCGCCCAACAGTGACTGGAATAGGCTCCAGCAACCGCAAAAATTGGTTATTTATGAAGTCAAAAATAAATCAAAATCCTAATTACAGGGTGAGATAACTTTCAAAAAGAAACGTATTCATAAAGAAAAAGTTATGTACAAATTAATATCTTGCGTGCCACTTTACAAGAGAAAATATTAATACAACATTTAGTTTTACGTTTAACGTGACTCTTTAGAATACAACTTTTTTTTTGCTTTGAATATGAATTTCCCCTGTTAACAAAATGTCAAAAATACGTCACGATAAAAATAAATAACAATAAAAACAACAATAACAATAAAAATACGGAACATCAATCGTTCAAACTGCGCACGTGTGAGAAAGTTTAACAAAAACTTTTTAGAATGATATCGATCCCATAACTGGAAATTTATATTGATTGCTTTAGTTGTTGAAAATTGAATAAAACAGATCAAATCAAAGCAATTTTACGACCACATTTGTGGTTGTCGGCCCTCAATAGCTGATCGAGTAAACAATGCAGCGGTAGATCGTTTTAGATCTAAAAGTGGTGGAAAACACGTCACTCCACTTAATAGGTGTAAAAAAACAAAAAACTTGTCTGTAAAAATTATAACAATGATAACAAGAGAATAACGTAGCGAAACAGCTAAGCTACTTGGAGCTAAAGTATGCTAACTGGTACCCAATTGTTGTGGTGGTAAAAACAAACAAATAAAAAAATATAAATAAAGTCTGTAGGATCAGAATACCCAACTCTGTTTCCAATATTCATTTCTTTTTAACTATCACTAAGGTAAGTTGCCAATTAGCCTACTTCTTTTTGTTATTTCCATCTATTTTCTTAACCCGCTATCCCTTTCGGGGTCACGGTGCTGATAGAGCCCGACCCGGGCAGGTAACAAACATGCCACTCCACACATTGGGTGTAAAAAAAAAAACAAACAAAAAACTTGTCTGTTGAAATTAGTTGATAACAAGAGAATTACGTAGCAAAACAGCTAAGCTAGCTTGGAGCTAACTGCTAGAAGTGTTCGAAGCGTTAAAGTAAAAAATAAATAAAGTCTGTAGGATCAGGATAACTCTCTTTCTGTTCTTAATTTTCTTTCTTTTAAACTATTGCTACGGTTGGCTGCCAATTTGCCTAGGTTAGCTCAGAGTTAGCTTAGCTGTTTTCTTCATTTCTATCCATTTTCTTAATCCTCTATCCTTTTGGGGTCACGGTGCTGCTAGAGCCCGGCCCGGGTACTGATGGGTGAAGGTAAGGATACATCTGGACAGGTCAAGGAGCTGGAGCGGGAGCACCCGCCCCGCCTGTCCCGGGAATAAACTGCTTGGCTAAGAGGGGACCCCTTATGCTAACATGCCGGTGCTGGCCGGTGTTGTGCCAAAGTACTTTACCACCTGAGACTTTTCTTTCAGCTTTCTCTTGTTAATCTCTCTCTCTCTCTCTCTCTTTTTATTTTTTTGCTGTTTACATCTCTTCTTTTTTCCTGCAGAGCTAAATTATTTTCCTGCCAGGGGATCAATAATGTTCTAAAAAGTTAAATTCTATTGTAGTTTAATAAATGAGTCACATATTTTTGACAGTTTAATAACAGGAGAAATTCGTTTTCTAGATAAAGAAATGTAATATTTTAAATAGACATGTTAAATGTAATACTTAATGTTGTATTCACATTTTTTCCTGTAAATTGGTGCAGAAAATATTAATTTGTGCACAATTTTGTGTTTATGAATCCGACTTTGTCTTTATAAATATGTTTCTTTTTGAAAGCTTTCTTTCCTTCTGTTGTTTATCGATCTTAAATCATGCAGGTCAAAGTGGAGCCGGAAACAACTGGGCCAAAGGGCACTACACGGAGGGAGCCGAGCTGGTGGACGCGGTTCTGGACGTGGTGAGGAAGGAGTCGGAGAACTGTGACTGTCTCCAGGGCTTCCAGCTCACCCACTCCCTGGGCGGAGGCACAGGCTCCGGGATGGGCACGTTGCTCATCAGCAAGATCCGCGAGGAGTATCCCGACCGCATCATGAACACCTTCAGCGTCATGCCTTCCCCGAAGGTCTCCGACACCGTGGTGGAGCCTTACAACGCCACGCTGTCCGTGCACCAGCTGGTGGAAAACACCGACGAGACCTTCAGCATTGACAATGAGGCTCTGTACGACATCTGCTTCCGCACGCTGAAGCTGACCACGCCCACCTACGGAGACCTCAACCACCTGGTGTCAGCCACCATGAGCGGGGTCACCACCTGTCTCCGCTTCCCCGGCCAGCTCAACGCCGACCTCCGGAAGCTGGCCGTCAACATGGTGCCCTTCCCCCGCCTGCACTTCTTCATGCCGGGGTTTGCCCCCCTCACCAGCAGGGGCAGCCAGCAGTACCGCGCCCTCTCCGTCCCCGAGCTCACGCAGCAAATGTTCGACGCCAAGAACATGATGGCGGCGTGCGACCCCCGTCACGGCCGCTACCTCACCGTGGCGGCCATCTTCCGCGGCCGCATGTCCATGAAGGAGGTGGACGAGCAGATGCTGAGCGTGCAGAACAAGAACAGCAGCTACTTCGTGGAGTGGATCCCCAACAACGTCAAGACCGCCGTCTGCGACATCCCCCCTCGAGGCCTCAAGATGTCCGCCACCTTCATCGGCAACAGCACCGCCATCCAGGAGCTGTTCAGGAGGATCTCTGAGCAGTTCACCGCCATGTTCCGCCGCAAGGCCTTCCTGCACTGGTACACCGGAGAGGGAATGGACGAGATGGAGTTCACCGAGGCGGAGAGCAACATGAACGACCTGGTGTCCGAGTACCAGCAGTACCAGGACGCCACCGCAGACGAAATGGGCGAGTACGAAGAGGACGAAATGGAAGATGAAGATGAAGTCCATCACGATCCTCGCCACTGATCCAAAAACTGCACACATGACTGAAACAGCTCTAGATCAGAAGTGAGGGATGATATGAGGAATGCCAAACATTAGTCCTTAGCAGAAACTGTAGAAATTGCTTCAACTGACAAAGCTTACGAGTGCAATCAAAGCTAAGAAGTTTTCTTTTTTTTTGTCTGAGTCATGATTTGCCAGCATTAAAAAAGTCTTTGACAGTTTTGTAACACCGTACGCGCACCGATGCTCTGTAGTCCAAAATAAAGAATCCAAACTGCGTGAAGTCGTGTTTCCTTTATTTGTTTCAATCTAAACTTTTGGTTCCAGACTTTTCCTTACATAAACACATCAGAGAGATCTCTTTATCCACATGACCTTTTTATTTATTTTTTTGCTATTCTCCTCCCTTCATGGTTGGCTGCTTCTTTGGTTAAAGCGAAACTTCTTTGGCAGAGATAAAAGTCCCACTCTGATCGTCTTTTGATATGTTGTAAAAGCGTTCCCGGCGGTCTTTTTTTTTTTTTAAATTTATTTTTTAGGTTCATCTAAAATCCTGTGTCGTTTCTGCAGAGCGGCAGGAGTTTATCAGTACCTCCCCCTCTGAATTGTGGGCGGGATTGTTGGCATGGAGTAAGCCTTACCTCATTTCCCATCATCTCTTTGTTTACACTCTCCCCCAATATCTCACACCCCCAACGTAACGTTACCGGGGCAACAAAAATGGCGAGCAATATTGGAGATATACATTTATGAGGCAGCTCAAACGAAGACGTACATGGATCTATACACGGATCATACATGGATCACTAATAGTCGCCAATCATCTACGTTAGCGTGTAGCTGCCAGCGGTTAAAAAACACACAACATCGGGTTTATAAATTCATATTTTCAGGCTAAAACTAAAAAAAAATCCCTATTTGTCTTCACATGTCGTGTGGATTTGAGCACATCCACATGAAGAACTGAGTTTCTCCTCCGCGGACATCCTCGTGGCGTGAGGATATACAGAGCCCTCTGCTGTTACGGCTACTCCTTAAAAAAAACTATTTCGGACCCCCCTGCCCCTACCCTGGAGGGGTAGGAGAAGAATTCTGATTTATCCGCATTAAAACTTCACTTTATAAGAGATGCTGCAAAACACTCAAATCATGTTGACTAAGATAATTAGAACATTCGTTAAGCTTTTAAACAGTTTATTCATTTTCGTAAAAAATGGCCTCACTTTAGATGAATAAATCTTGCTAAGTATGTTAATAAACCTTATTGTGCTAATAAATGTCTTGCTAACACCTTATAAACATATTCATATTTTTTATGTGTTTATAAAGCTTGTTAAGGAATTTTATTATTTTGTGTATGTTATTTTTTTTCTGAATTACAACGATTTAAATAAAGAAATTTAAGATTTAGCCTTCATAAATCTCCTCCATCATGAGAAAAACAGTAAATTATATTTATATCTTACCTTTCTCAGAGTCACAAGGTGCTTCAAAAGTTAAAATTTTTTTAAAAGACAAACTTCACGCCAGAAGAAAGTGTTAAAAACACCATTTTCATTGGAGAGGGTCTTAAAAATGTTTTATAGATTAAAATTCAACAACATGTATCACAAAGCTCTTATTGTAGATTTGAATGGACACCAGAGTATAAACTTGTTTACTTAATATTCTGTAAAGCGTCGTTTTAAACCCAGATCAGGAAGTTCTTCATTCCAGCAGAAACCTAACCACACATTTGTCTAAACTTTGGTTAAGACCAGAAATTTTTTTTTTGGAGAGGATGTGCATTTTACCAGCAGCCGAAATGTAGTGTCATTTGCCCAGTGGTGGGCCGTCAGGGCCTGCAAGGCCTTCTCTGCTGGCCTAAAAATATCTGAATCACAGACTGATATTAATCATGTTTTGTCCATGAATATGTATTCAATAATTCCAAATTGTCTGTCCGCTTCCTTTTATTGCTAACCCCCTGGTTGCGCTGCTTCCAGACGTGTATTTTCATTTTTAAGCATTTAGCCAATCACATTTCAGCACTATTTGTTGCTAGGGTCAAAGAAATCTGCCCGGAGGCCTTCACAATCAATTCTGCGGGCCCTGTAGCATAAAATAAATGTTGAGCAAACTGTTGCTTCAACCAATCAGAGTTGGAGTTGGCGACACCAAGTCCCTCTAGCAGGCGTACGGAAACGTCAGCATTTTCACAGGCGTTGATTGGATAGTCAGAGAGCGTACTAGCCAGAGCTAGCAAACTGTATCTGTATCGAGCTCTACAAGCAAATAGAAGATTTAATAGCTGTTTTGTCAACCCACAATGGACGAAGGAGGTGAAGAAATTGATTTGGTGGCAGACTTGCTGTCAAAACCATTTTCAAGACGGACTTTTCAAGAAAAGCTGGAAATTGTTGAACAAGGTCGGGCAACTCCGAAGCTAGCAAGCCTGTCACAACCGGGGAAAGGATTTGTCCTCTAACTACGAGCGGTACTCCTGGCTCACAGGCTCCCAGGAATGCTGTAAATTGTATTGCTGGGAATGCTTGTTATTTGCCACTGATCGGCATGGTGTTTGGAGCCACAGTGGAGTTGTGAATTTGTCTTGCCTTACCAAGGCAGCAACGAGGCATCAGCGCACCGCCCGACACTTACAGAAACGGCGCTCTCCAAAACTTTTGGGGAACCAGAGTGGATCTACAGCTGAGCGAGCAAGTGCGCAGGGGAATGGAGCTGCACAATGAAAAGGTGAAAAGAAATAGGGAAATCTTGATATAAATGATAAGACTGTCTTTTTTTTTTGGGGGGGGGGGGGGGGACTTTCATTTTGGGGGACATGATGAGAGCGCTGGATCCACAAACACAAACTATTGCTTTATTTCCACCGAGCGGTCCAGAGCGGACTGGATCGGACTTGAATAGTCCTGGCATTTTGAGTGAACATTTCTGAGGGTTGGACCATGAAAGCCCATACGGGTGTAGACTGATGACGTAGATGAAAAAGATGACCGGAGGATCTGGGGCTGCTCTGCAGAACAGTCTATTGTTCTGAATTAAAAAGCGGGAAAAAATCTCTTCATGTTGATCAACACTCCAATGTTCAATAAATGATTTAAAGCAGATCATAAGTGTTTTTGATGAGTTTGGATCGGTACCGGACATTCTTCAGCCGCGGGGGTCGAGGACACACAGAGACGGGAACTGGTGTGTGTGTGTGTGTTTGCGCGCGCACGTATCTCCGGTCCGTGTGCGCTCCCAAAATAAGGGAAATACTGTATGGAAAGAATTTATTTTCTCTGCAAGAAGAGCGCAGGTGTTGTGAAATGAGTGTGCGTGCTTCACCTGTATGTTTTAACTCTTGGTGAAGGAGAGGGCGGGGAAAGAGTGCATGTGCGCATGCTTGAGGGAAGCAGCTCGCGCTGCAAGGAGAGAAAGAAAATAAGGCAGCACGTTAGCGTGCCGACAGTTGTTGTCAATTGGTAGTGCAAGGAAGAGTAACAATAAAAAGTCAGACTAATTCTTTGGCTTCAAACTCTCCAGAGCTTCTGAAGCTCAGAATATGGAGGAGAATCCAGAGGAAGAGCAGTTCTTCGGACGGAGAAATCTCCCTGCGTCCCCGAACAGGTCGGGAATCAAAGCAGAAAGTAACACCGTGGCAAAGAAAAATCCAGCCGAAAAGAGGAAGAACTTTCAATTTTGATCTTGAGTCGGGAAAAGCTCTGGTCGAACTCTTCCTGTTATCGTAAAACCTTTCCACCAATCAATGGGTTACATCGTGTGACGACAGAGGCTCCGCCCTCTCGGGTCCATTCTGTTTTCCAATGAGACCGGGTTGAAAAATTGCCTCGGTTGGACCTGCTTGCCGGGTCTATTTTGTATTATTCACGCTAAAAAGTCCGGTCCGGCCCGATCCAGTCCGCTCTGGACCACTCGGTGGAAATAAGGCAGAAGTGTGTCGCAGCTGCACCTGCAGTAGAAGTGTTCTAGCCATAAAATAGTTATTGAGGGTTGGATTGATTCAGACGGAGCACTACTGAAGGCCTAGGTGTGAAATGCACGGCCCGCCACTGCATTTGCCAAAATCTTGAATTGCATTACAAAAAAGAACAATTATTGAATTAAAAAAAAGAACAATTATCGATTTAAAAAAATTAATAAAAAAACAATCGTTGATTTAAAAGAAAGAATAATTTTGATTAAAAACATTGATAAAAAAAGAACAATTATTGACTAAAAAAGAAATAACATTGATTAAAAAAAACAATTATTCATAAAAAGATTAATAAAAAAAGAACAAAATGTTGATAAAAAAGAACAATTGTTGATTAAAAAAGAACAAATTTTCATTAAAAAAAGTAAAAATATTAATTAAAAAACAAAATTTGATTGAAAAAAGAAAACCCAATTATTAATTAAAAAACAAATCACATTGATAAAAGAATAATAATTATTGATAAAAAAGGAATCATTCATAAAAATGACAAATATTCATAAAAAAGAGCAAAATATTGATAAAAAATAACAATTATTGATTTAAAAAAGTTTTAAAAAATGATTTAAAAAAGAACAATTAGCTTAAAAAAAGGCAATTATTGATTAAAAAAGTAAAAATGTTGATTAAAAGACAAATATTGATTTTAAAAAATAGGACAGATGTTAATAAAAAAGAGAAATTATTGATTATAGAACGACAATATTAAGAAAAAAGCAAAGAACAATTATTGTTATAAAAACAAAGAACAATTATTAAAAAAAAAGTAAAGATAAAAAAGGGCTTTGTTCAATATGGAAGACCAAATTAGAGTTTACATTCCTGCGGTTTATTTGAACAAACAAGTTCAACTGTACCAAATAGTGTCTTTAGTTTCTGCAGCTTTGGCTTGAATAATACTCTCACCGACTTTTTTGTAAACTTTTTTTTTTTTTTTGCACTTTCTTGAGGCAAAAACCCAGTGGTCGGCTGTTTTGGCACCTTCCAAAGCGTGTTTACAGTAAATGAAGCTTTTGTATAAACTTCCAGTCTTCAGTAAATGTAACGCTCGAGATTAAAAAGCCAGCTCCGATGAACTCTTGAGGTTTTCCAGCAGCCATCGCGGTGCACATTCCACATTGGGGAACGGTAATTAGCGCTCCAGCATCCCCACAGACGGTTCTGGAGGAATGCTGCAGAAGAATTGTGAGGGCTGTCAAACTCGAGCTGATAACTGTGAGCACACAATGTGATGGAGGGAGTGATATGATCAGCCTTGAAGGAAACATGTCAGTCAGACTGATGCAGCGAGCAGCTTTCTCAGGGCTTCTAGTCGTAAACATTTCACACGCCGGACCCCACCCTGTTTGTATTCTCCATGTGGCAATGAGAAACCTTTGCTTTGATCTGCATTATGGCCTGCAGAGTGCAATAGAATCGAGTTCTGCTTGTTGCACCGGGTAGTTCTGTGTGAAAGTCCAACAAATGCACTGGAAAAAAAGTCTAAATCTTAAAAAAATAAATTTACTTTGTGCAAGAAAATACAGCTTTAAAGAAGTAAAGTCCTCTTCCTAAGGGGATTTATGAGTATAAATGTTCCACAGTTGACTGAGAAAAGTTCTGTCAACAAACAATGAAAATTACAGGGTATTACCTGCCTGTAACTGCACGTTTAAACTGCTTCATCTTAGCTTGAGTTTTGCCTTCATGCACAGACTGAAACCGGACTTTCTTCCTCTTTTCTCTCTTTTGTTTTTAGGAACATTAGCTGAACCCTTTCTGGCCAAAGGTGCGTCACAAAGCAGCCTGTTGTTCAACCAATACCAAGAGCGCTATGAGAGAACTCTGGACTAAAGAAGAGCTTTCATTACCAGAGGACACTGTGACCTCCATATGTTTTCTACACTGAAAAAACTGATTCTTAAAAAGGAAAAAAAAAAGGATTTTTTTTTTTTTGTAGTAAAAAATTCTTTAAAAAAAATGTAAATTGCAAAAATGAGAACTTTATTCTCAAAATAAGAATAGTTAAAATAACCAATATATACATATATATATATATATATATATCTTTTCAAAAAAAGGTTTTTCAAATTTTAAGAATTTAATTTTTCACATATTTCTAAGGGCCTGTTTTTGCAGTACATGTTTCTTTTCTTCAGTGTACTTCTGCAGATACTTTAACCTGCTTTTTTTTTTTAAGTTTTTAAGGAAAATGTGATATTATAACACACTGATTAACACCGGAGCTCCAGTGTTTATGTTCTTTGATTTACTGTAGCTTTTCAACTGTTTACACAATCAACGTTATTCCAGATTCTGAAGGTGAAACGCGTCTTACGCTTAAAAAAAATAACAGATTTTGGGTTTTAAGCGTCAACAGCAATGCCTCGGGTGTTAAAGGGTGTCAGTGTTTTTTCTAAAAAAAAAAAAAAAAAAAAACATGTTTCAAAGAAGTCAAACTGGTTTGTAAAAAAAAGGGAAAAACAAGTACAAAAAGTCTGAAGCATTTTATTTAAAAAAAAGAAAATCTCCAACCTTCAACACTTTGTAAGCGCCTTTACAGTTGTGAAAAGCCCAAACATATAAGCAAAAGTGTTTCTTATAGTGCTGTAAAACTATCAGAAGCGGCATTTAATGTACAAAAACATGACTTAAATTTTATGAAAATAATTACAAGAGCAAAATTTTAAAAAAAAAACCCCAGAAAACATCTTCATACTTAAGCCGTTAATAACCACAACGCCATAATCTCACTGCAAATGACAAATATAATACATATTCCTCATACAGTGTCATTTAAAGGAAAGGTTTTCAGTGCATCTCATTTAAGATCAATCAGACAACTTGCATATTAAGTACACTTTTTATATTCAATAAATCCCGAGTTCAAGCAAATAAAGTTAGGGTGCATTAAAAAAAAAACTTCATGTTGCTGCACAGTTTCTACTTTTAGTCTTGCTGTCGTAGAAACAATAAAAACACTGTTATTAATGACAGTTTCATTCTTAAATGAGAATAAGCTAATTGAGTAAAGTACTTCAATGTAAGTTACTACTAAGTATTGCTTTCTACCTGCCAAGAATAATAAGAAAAAAAGTATTCTCTTTACTTTGGTCGAGACAGATTTACTATAAAGTTCATCTAAAAAATCTTCTCTCTTATGCTGCCTAATTTGTTCCATTTTGCATTCTGTTAGTGGTACAGCTTCAATAAATACAGTTTAAGACAGGACGTCCGAAGTGGAAATACTTGGACCAGAGAAGGAGAAACTCGAATTTCCTTTTCTGAAAAGTTGTAGAGACAGAAGCAATGTAATTCTTCAGAAGTATTAACACTAATACTGTATGAAAAACTCAATCCAGACAGCAAAGTCGTCTCCCCAAATAAAATAACCAAAAACATTAGGTGTGCTGTAAAAAAACGTCTCTGTACAAAACCACGTCTTTCCATCTGCCTAACCGTTCTAATCTATGTTTCTCTCTGTTACTGAGATTTTTTTGTGCTGAGTAACAACTCTCTGCCTGCCTTGCGCCTTGGGCATGGCAGTCAGGGTAAAATCCTCGTTTGACCCCGCTGAGCCACGCGATCCTATTGAAAACGCCTCCTCCTGCGCACCTGCGCTCCTGAAGTGGAAGCCGGTCTCTGCAGATCCTCGTCCTGTTTGAGCTAAGCCCTGAGTGCCTAACCCTCCCCTGGAGGAGCTGTTCTCAAGCACCAACACTTGTTGGGACCTGGAGGTGGTTTGGGACCTGGACAGGGTTTCTTGTGACCCGCCTTGCGTCACCTGTCCTGTAGCCCCACCCGCTCCCAACTGCCCGTCAACAAGAACCACGCCCTGAGATCCTTGGATGCTTCAACCTGCACGATCCCCTGACTCAACCCAACCTGACCTGTCACCTGCCCCATAGCCTGCTGGGTACCCCCAGACACCAGCACCATTTGGGGATTGGGCTCAACTACATACATGGGTGAGGCGGCGTAGTAAATGGCAGGTTGCTGAATGTACAGCGTCTGGTTGGGAATGACTATATTCTCTTGGACGTGCACTTTTGGGGCGGAACTCTGCACTCTCTCAGTGAAACGCTCCTCCTGGAGCACGGTGGAGGAGCCAGAGGCCACGTTGGAGGTCCTGAGGGAGTCGACGTGATCCCTGACCGTCTCCGAGTGCGTGTGGACGTGCTCGCGGGTCGAGGTGGGAGGCCTGACGGGAGTCGCCGGTCTGACGGGCGGGACGGACACTCCCGCGCTCACAGACTCGGACACCAGGGTGGACCCTCGGCAAATTTCAGCCAGGGTTTTGAACTAAGGCCCCAAATCGTTGAGGAACGCAAGATCGTTTTCGTTTTCAAGGAGGCTGCAGCAGCCGACAGAACCTGCCGGTGACCCTTGACCTTCGTAGTCGTAGATCAGGGATTGGTCGTTCACCTGAAACTGCTGGAAGGCGTTGTTTGATTTCTGCAAGAGAGAAAGCATAGATTAGAACCTAAAAGTTCTCCCTGAAACAAAGAAACAATAAGAACTTCAAGAGAACTCACCGTGACGTAGTATTCCTCCAAGAAACGATCAGACAGAGCTATCCCATCGAAGGCTCCTCCCCTGTAACTGGAGAAGCCCATCTCTTGTCCCGTCATGCCAGAGCTCATGAAGTCTGTCTGGTCACGCACAAAAGACTGCCCATACTGGCTGTAAAGATGCTCGTTTTCGGCAGTTAAGGTGGACATATTGACACCACCGCCAAAAGTTGATCCTCCACCCTGCAGATATCCCTTTCCGCCATAAGTATTTATGTCCTTCACACCCAGTGGCGTCACCACTTTCCACAGAGATCGGCACATAGGGAATGCCCTATGAAAAGGTATACAAATACATGAAGACCCATTTTTATGGAAGTATTTGTGACGCAAAATTCAAAATAAAAGTCAAAATTGGAAATTCCTTTTCATTTTCACAATCTAACTGCATTACTCAACTCTTAAATGAAATGAAAAAGCAAATTCTCAGAACGACTTTTTCTTCTTTAACGCCACTCATTCTGTGACATAATTAAAATGATGAAGAAAATGGCATTTGACATTTCATTTTCAAAAAGTTATCTGGTAAATTTGTACCCAAAATTCAATTAGAAATATCAAATTTAAACTTGACTGAAATGCTTTTTCATTTTCACAGTGTAACAGCATTACTTGTCTTTTAAATAAAATGAAAAAAAGCAATCCCCTGAACGTTTTTTCTTTTTCTACTTCAACACCCTCATTCTGTGACAGTTACAGAATGAGCGATGTTAAAGAAGAAAATGAAAAACCAACTCTCCAAAATAGATTTTCCTTTGTTTTCATCAAAACTGCTCATTCTGTAACTCAATTAAAATGACAAAGAAAATGGCATTTGACATTTCTTTATCAAAAGTTTTCTAGTAAATGTGCCAAAATTCAAGAAATAACAAATTTGAAAAATTAAAATGCATAAAACAAAAATGCTTTTTCATTTTCACAATATAACTGCAATACTTGCCTCTACAATGAAATAAAAAATATATTTTCCAAACGATTTTCTCTATTTTTCTTCTTCAACACCACTCACTGTCACACAATGAGTGGTGTTGAAGAAGAAAAAGAAAAAGTAGTTCAGTAGTTTTTCATTTAAGAGACACAAAATGCAGTGAAAAGGAAAAAGCATTTCCAGTATGGACTTTAATTTTGAATTATGAGACACAAAGGCTTCCATACATTTTCCATTAACTTCTCAAATCTTTTAGTAAGAAAGTACCTTGTCTTCGCCCTGCCCTTCAGTGGAATACTGCATCAAGTGTTCTTTTGTTTCAAAGGGAATAACCTTGAAATTCCTCGCCGCGTCTCCACACAGGCAGAACAACAGCAGAAGAGGCAACACTACAAAAAAAAATACACAATTACAATTTTACCTGAAGAGGTTTTATGAATTTATGGGTGGAAAAACTGACTGCTGACATGAGAGACTGGATGAAATGCATACAGAAGGCATGATATCACTTCTCCAAACCCCTCGTCTTAATCTGTCTACACATGCGTCAGGCCGCTGTTTTTGGCAAGAGGGAGTTAATGATCCTCAGTAAAACACTCCACCAAGAAAGCAAGAACATTATTTACTTACACAGCAGCAGCAGTAGTCCCAGCAACATGAGCAGGACGCCGGCGGCCCCAAAAACAACAGATTTGGAACTGCGGGCCGTGCAGGTCCTGGAGCCGTGCTGGCACGTGCACACGGTCAGATCTATTGTCTGCAAGTCGTCGCAAGACTTTCCCTGCTGGTCCTTGACTTGCACTGCTACTTTGTAGACGCCTGGCCACAGTTGAGCCTGATCTCGCAGAATGACGGAAGTTCCTGAAGAAAAAAAATTTGTAATTTATTCCCATTCTTTGTAGTCACTTGCTATGGAAACAGAGAATACAATTAGCTCAAAGTCTAACCAGGGGTCGGCAACCTTTAACAGTAAAAGAGCCATTCAGGCTCATTTTCTACTGATCAAAACCTAGAAGGAGCCGATTTACTTTAGCCTTTAAGAAATTTGTATTCATTACCTTCTTTGTTTTAATAAATATGAATTATATCAATTTATGGCACAAAAAATGCAAAAATTTAAAAAGAAACTTGCATCTTTTACCTTTTACCTTTGTACAGTAGATGCCAAATTAGCCAAAAAAGCTAGCTCGTTCCTTAATTACTGGCTAAACTCCAAAATAGCCTAAAATTTCTGGTAAACTAAATTAGTCAAAAACATTAGCATGTTGCTAAAATAGAAGCTAAACTCCAAATTAGCATAAATAAACCAACTAGAGACCAAATTAGCCCCAAAAAAGCTAGGTTTTAGCTTAATTACAAGCTAAACTCCAAAATAGCCTAAAATTTCTGGTAAACTAAATTAGTCAAAAACATTAGCATGTTGCTAAAATAGAAGCTAAACTCCAAATTAGCATACATAAACCAACTAGAGGCCAAATTAGCCCCCAAAAAGAGCTAGTTTTTAGCTTAATTACAAGCTAAACTCCAAAATAGCCTAAAATTTCTGGTAAACTAAATTAGTCAAAAACATTAGCATGTTGCTAAAATAGAAGCTAAACTCCAAATTAGCATAAATAAACCAACTAGAGACCAAATTAGCCCCAAAAAAGCTAGGTTTTAGCTTAATTACAAGCTAAACTCCAAAATAGCCTAAAATTTCTGGTAAACTAAATTAGTCAAAAACATTAGCATGTTGCTAAAATAGAAGCTAAGCTCCAAATTAGCATAAATAAACCAACTAGAGGCCAAATTAGCCCCCCAAAAAACCTAGTTTTTAGCTTAGTTACAGGCTAAACTCCAAAATAGCATAACATTTCTGGTAAACTAAATTTGTCAAAAACTTTAGCATGTTGCTAAAATAGAAGCTAGACTCCAAATTAGCATAAATAAACCAACTAGAGACCAAATTAGCCCCAAAAAGCAGCTAGTTTTTAGCTTAATTACAAGCTAAACTCCAAAATAGGCTAAAATTTCTGTTAAACTAAATTAGTCAAAAACGTTAGCATGTTGCTAAAATATTAAGTAAACTCAAATTGTTTTTAAAATGACAAGAAAGATAAAAACATAGCCCCTGAATATATTTAAAGGTTTTTTGCTAATCTACTTAAAACTTTAAAAAATATTGTTTTATTGTTCTTCAACCAAAGAGCCACCATGGCGAGGTAAAAGAGACACATGTGGCTCTGGAGGCGCAGGTTGCAGACCCCTGGGCTAAACCATTTGCTGACAAAATGCTAAAATACTGAAGTTAAAATTTGGGGCTAAATATGAGTTTTCGCTGCTAGGGATGCTACGTTTGTGTTCAGGAGCTCTGACTAACCATTAAGAGGTTCTACCGTCCACTTCTGATCCCTGCTCTCAGAAATGACAGTGAAGTCAAACGGTGCAGAATTTGGGAACTCGTCTTTGTCTTCAGCAGTGACAAAGATGACGCTGTCCTCGTAGCACAAGGTCTGACTGGTGGAGGTGATTTGGGGACAGTGATCGTTGAAGTCTTCCACTTGGATGGCTATGGTTCCCGTCGCTGTGAAGGATGGCGCGTCTAAAAGACAAATCATGCATACATTTTTAGGCTGGTGAGAAGTAATTTTTTTTTTTAAACAAAGTGGTTGATAAATATCCACTAAAATCTGTTCATCTGAAGTTTAGTTCACTCCGTCCTCTGAAATGTTTAAGCGGCCATTTCTAATGACAGTCAATGTAGGTTTGGGTTACCGCGTTCAAAACTTTCACATTCACACGTAAATTTTAAGCCCGTTTTTGGGCTGTGTGTACAAAATGCGTGGTCATTGATTGCACGTTGCAAGTTAAAAGGATGACCAAAATGATAGTCTGTCTGTGTGCTGCCCCCTATAGGTTGAAACAGGGTATTACAGTTGAATTTTGTGATTGGTTAATTGATGTAAGCCCCACGTCATTTGAGAAGTTTCACGTCATCACGCTTTGCAGTTCAGTATCAAAACCCCGCCCATCTTTGGTTCTCTAACGGTCTGTTGTTAGCGTGTTAGCTTTAGCATGGCTCGCAGGTGTTTTGCCTTTGGCCATCAAAAATCTATGGCTTGCAAAACTTTCCAGAAGACTTGGAAGTTAGACAACATTGGTTTAGTGTAATTGGTAATGAATCCAGCAAACTCAATCCTGGTGATGGGATTTATAATAAATGTTTCACTCTGGATTGTTTGCTTAATACGTTAGCTTTTACTAGCTATGATGCTAGCAGGATTTTACTATTAAGACATGGTCTGGACCATGAGCGCCCGTCTTGGGAGAAGGTGGGGAGAAAAATCCTCAACCTCCAAGTTCTGTGAAAGTTCTGTGGGGATACTGGCTTCACTTTGCTCGGTACCACTCTCCATCCTGAGAGTGACTATGTTATCTCAAGCTAACCTCAACGTCAATCCCAGATTCAAACCACACTTTGCAGAGTGGAGTCAGCCTCCAACTGCCCTGTTGCGTTACCCTTTAAACCAGGTCAAAGTTTGACCACTTTGATTTTTTTTTGTGGCGCGGTGAAACTCACCAAACTCATAAATGAAGACAAACAGGACCTCTATCCTAACACAATGGTAATCCGTATCCGCTATTGCAAGGACAATAGCAATGGACTGAACAGTTTTTGTGCAACATGTGCACCGCTTTCACCAAATCTCTTCCAACTGTTGGTGGCGGACATGCACAAATAAACAGTAGAAAAAGACAAAGAAATAAAATAAAAAATAGTCCCTCCCTGCTTGTCCAGTGTGAACCCCATTGGCTAAACGCCACTACACTTCTTGTAATTTGTGCCGCTTTAAACTGGACTCACCGTTGGTGATGCATAGAATTTTGGCATAATACGTTCCATTGATCAAGTACATGGACTCTCTGTCCGGTAGTTTAGTCAGACGGATTTCAGCCGTTTTTGAATCAATAGAGATCCAGTTGTCTTCATCGTCGAGCTTCGCATACCTGCAGGAAAAGAGAAAGACAAATTTACAGACAAGATGACAAACATTAATTCGACACATATTGATTTTTGCCATGAGGATATGCTTGTGTCAGCTTGACGTGACTATTTGATTTTAGTTATTAGACAATCAAACAGCAGAATTAAGATTTCTAGATAAGGGACACAATGAAGAAAATATTTACAAACCCTGAGTTGCATTAGAAAAATGCTATTAAAAGGGGGAAAAAATGAAAATAAACACACTACAGAATGAAGCAACTGCTTAGAGATCTGGAATAATTTTTTTTAATTCTCAAAGTCCCGCTCTGATCCTCTTTTGATCTTTTATAAAAATGTTCCCGGTGGTATTTTAATGATGATTATGCTGTTTTTTGACTAAATTAAAAAATCTGAGTCATTTCCTAAGACATAGTTTCTGCAGGGAGGCAGGAGTTCATTAGAAATTCTACTCTAATTTGTTGGTGGGACTGGTAGTACAAAGCAAGCCTTCCCCTACTTCCCATCATCCCTTGTTTACACTCTCTCCTGCTCGCTTGTAACCTAATATCAGAGCTATCCAGCCAGCTCAAACATGGAAAACGAAGACGTACACGGATCTAGTCGTCTACAACTGGATGCATTGGAATGGAGCGGAATAGGACGCTTGCGACTAGCCGTTATAAGATACATTACAAGTGTTTTCAAATTGTATTTCGCTGCTGTTGATTGATGATTTTAAGATTAATTTTCTTTATACGTGAGAAAATCATGAGAAAAATGCCAATGAAAATTTTTTAAAATTTGATGTAATTGAAGTGTATCCTTAAGACCAAACTTTTGAAGATGGTTGTAGCACGAGGCTAATGAGATACTACAATTTTACACCTGCTAGAATTAGTAAAAAATGACTGAATTCTAAAAAGGATACTTTTTTTTTAAATGTATTAGTGAAATATTGAGATTGTTAATAGCATACAGTGATTTTTAGTTGGAGAAGTTCAAACAAAAATGTTCAGATCATGAATTAACATTTTAAACATTGTTCTGCTTCTTCTGGAGGGCGTTTCAGTTTGGCCACTAGGTGGCGATCGCGTTATAGCATGACACCTTATTCTAGAAGAAGAAGAAAGAATGAGGAAAAAAATGTTTTAGGCCACAAATTGTTTCTTTAAAAAATATTTCCTTTAAAGAGTTTGTAAAATGTACGTTTGAGAGTAAATAAAGATGTTCATTTAGTCAACAATGTGTGTTTAGGTTGACGTAGCGTTAGCATTAGCCGTCTTATGGGAAATTTGATTAAACTTTAACATTAAGCTAGTGGTTTTAAGATCTATGTACTAAATCGATCTATTAATCGATTCAAATCGATTAAATCAACCGAGCTGTATTGTCCGCCACAATCCAGTGACCTGTGTCGCACCTGACGTTGGTGGCAGTCTTTAGCGTGTCGCTGTCAATAGCGGTGTAAGTGGCGATGACTTGGTTCATGCTGGATCCAGCCTCCTCGGAGACCGTCACCACCTTGACGCTTGGCTGAAAGCGGGGGCCTTCTTTTTCGTTCTCCACATTTATCTTGATGGGGTAGGTTTTAGACGACGACGACCCTCCCGCGGAGCCGCCAGCGGCGCCGAAGTTGTACTCCGCCTTGTTGGAGACCCGCACAGCCAGATTTAATGCCTTCAGTTCCTCATAATCCATGGCCTGGAGATTACAGATGAATACAGATTACTGTTTTCGTCTCACTGACTGTTTTCACTCCAATAAACAAAGCGACTCTCTCTCTCTCTTCACCTTGACAACAGAGATGACTCCCTCATTGGTCGCCTCATCAGTTGTGATGCTAACATAACCGCCTTCGTTCCCCGAGACTATTTCGAAGGCAGCCAGCCAGTTGTCCGTGTTCACCAGATCCATGTCAACGGCTTTTATCCTCATGATCTCCATCCTACTGTGTTCTCTTTGATACTTCCCTCATACTGCAATGAAACCAGCAGTTATAGTGAGTTGACAATATTAGTACAATTACAGAAGAGAAAAGGGACATCGTTGCAGTTACCGATTCTCTCTCCAGCGTAGGAACATTGTCGTTTATGTCCAAAAGTTTAATCTCAATTTCTCCGGTTCCAGAGTTGCCCCCTGCTGCCCCGTTCAGATCAGAGGCAATTATAACCAACTTGTATGTGTCTTGTGTCTTAAAAACAGAAGAAAAGAAGATGTAACACAATAGATAATGCCTATTAGTGTGCCTTTTCTAGATTTGTACCTCTCTGTCAAGTTTGTTCTGTTGGACAAAGATCTCCCCAGTCACGGAGTTGATGGAGAACATTCCGGCCGCGTTGCTCGATTGATCTATTCTGTAGAAAATTTGTGAGGCGGGTTGCTTTTCTTGGTCAGCATCAGTAGCCTTGACTCTCATGACAACAGTGCCTAAAAGAAAAAATCCCAAAAAAGGTTAGACGACTTTTTAGAACAACAACTGAGAAGCATTGATAGATCTCCGTGTACCTGCTGCACTGGATTCCTTGACGTATCCCACTTGCTGCATTTCAATGACGGGTATACAGTCGTTTTCATCCTCGACTTTAATCACAAGGTCGATATCGACTTCGGCGCGGCTCCCGTTGAGGTATTTTGCCACACCTTTCAACTAAAAACACAACAAAATAAATAAATGATGGTGGTCTGTTTAGGGTCTCCATGAATCTGCAGTCTTACGTTGTACTTGCTGAACTGCTCTCTGTCCAGGATCTGGAGAATTCTCACGTTGCCAGACTTTTCTTCAATGCTGAACACACCAAAGGGGGGTTCATCATAACCTTCCCCACGTAAGGAATATCTAATTGTTGTAAAGTTTTCCTTGTCGGAACGAATCTGGAACAGAAAACAAGCAAGAATGAAGGGATTCAGGAATTAAAGGGGAAATACCATAAAATTATTATTTTTTTTTTAAATCCACTTTTTGAGCTTTTAAGTTTATTATAATGTTCATTCCTCACTATAAAGAACCCCAAAGCTGTATTTTGACCCGTTCCAGCATTTATGAGTAATTCTCTAAAAACCTGCGCCCTCCCATATCCACGAAAACAAGCGGGTCCTCCCGATCTGATGTCACAACGTGAGACAGCCCCTTCCAGGAAGAGTCTGCCCCACCCCCAGGCTAACACAAACACTTTCTTCGCAAAGCAGCTCAAGCTAGCAGTGATCAGCTGACTTTGCGAGCCCGAGAATGGCGCAAACAGACGAGGGGGTACGGGGAGGACGGCAGGAGAAAGGGAGCAGACTATTTCCTGGAGGAAAAAGGGTTCAGACTATGACCTGGTCTCTGTGCCAAATTTGAGGGATAAACGCTTGAGCCGCACTATATGTGGGTCTACATCAATATTAATAATAATAACTTTCCCCTCATTTTTTTTGTGGGCAAGTTCTAAGATGACGCCATGAAATGGGTGGAACCTTCAGGGGGCAAAAGGCGGAGCCTCAGAGATCGATTTTTTTTACTTCCAGGTATAAAAATAGTTAACAAAAATAACAAATATTTAATAAATAATTTGTTTTTTTGTGTTCCACAGGTAAAATATGATCATTTATATGGATATAGTTTACTCTGAAAGACAATCATGCTATGGTTCATTCAAAATAACTTCTTTTAAAATCACTATTTTAAAAATTTTCTAAAAACATTTTGGCTGCTTTGTGTACTTAGGTATCAAATGAATTAGAATTTTAGCTTTTTTTTTTACTTTGGACTTTAATGTGTCAGTAATATGAATGTGACATGACTAACAGTCTATTATAGTGTCTGTATCCACTGAGCTTACACACCCACTTTGACTTTTAGAAGAACAAATACAGCAAAAGAAAAGAACAAACAAGTGTTGAGGAACTACATTAGACAGAAACTCAGTAAAACTTACTCTTGCAATGTAGTCATAAGTTGTGTAGTCCTGATTTTCTACAATCCTTCTAGGGGCTACAATCCAGTTAGCCCCCACAGGAACAAGCTGCAGCTAAACAGGAAAAACGAGAAAATGTTGAAAACTGTTGCACCAATATCCACAATTTCTGTAATTTGTCACATTTAAAATGAGTAGTTTTTATCTAATTAAACATTTAAGTTTAATCAACTTAAAATATAATTTGAGAAAACTGATATTTTTAAATGTAACAAATTTTGTTGATCCAATATTTCACTTTTTACCATGTAATTTAGACAAAATGATGCGTAAAAATATATTTTTTTTACGTTTGACAATATATTAATTGTATTTTTTATTCAGAGATGTTCTTAAAAATTATGTTTTTTCCTAGAATGATCTCTGAAAAAAATTCTTCCCAAATGAAACAGCTCCGATGGAGTTGCGTAAAATCACCCAAAAGTCGCTGTTTGGCAACTTTTCCCTTGGAGTTCGTAACGCAGACGCTGCGCATTTATGGAGATAACTGTTAAATATTTGACAGTTTCGCCACACCTGCTTCAAATCTACCTTTTTACCTCGATAATGAAGGAGAGAAATCTGTGCCATTTTCGGCGTACTTACAGTGAGGAGGAGAGCCAGCAGCGCCAAAAGGCTGGATTTCAGCAGGAGAGACATTTAAGGTTTAAAAAAAAAAATCTTTATAAAAAGAAAAAGTGTTTTTCCTCGCGTAAAACAAATAAATAACAGAAAGTCCGAGCGACTTCCTCTGGTGTCTATTGTTAGTTGAGGACAGACTTCGACCCAGCCGTGATCCAGGGAGTTGCTTTATAACGGGGCGGGTCCTGTGCGCTGATAACGCACAGAGAAAGAGGCTTCGCTGACGGCACTTTGCATACCGATTCTATCTAAACATTGTTGTCTGTAAAGAAGCTAAAAGAAGGCGCAGAGACAACAGGTGGATTCAAACGGGCTTTTATCCAGAACGGTCAGCTCTAGAGTCCAGTTTGGTCAGTTTTGCGCCTGAGGCGCTGGAGAGGGAAGCATGGGCGTAGCTGCCTAAAGTTTCAGTGGAGGGCAGGCCCAGACCCACCCTGACTATTATTGTTCTTTTTTTTTTGTTGCTGACTTTCCTTAGATACTGTCTCTATATGTCAGCATAATTCAGACATTTAGATACTGAACCACAGCTCCAGTGTTTATGTTTATGTAAAGTTAAAGTTTTTTAAAGATTTTGTGTTTAATCATCACTGATGGTGTTAAAGGGTTATAGTCTCTTTTTCCCATATTTCCTTTTTTCTGCATGAAGTCACTTAAAGTCACAAAAAATAGCCTTAATTTACTTTACAAATAAAGGAATTACTCTCCGTATTACCATGATCCATTGTGGCTTTGTTTTTTTTTAAACAGTTAAGCTTTTATTTTGGTAATTGAATTCATACCTTTTATTATTTCATTATATTATCATAAGTCAAGATTATTTATACCTTTTTTACTGTGTTCATCAAATGCAATAAGTTAGTGATTTTACTAAAAGCTACGTCAAAAACTAAGCAAAAAAAAAAGAGAATTTCTTCAAAATAAAATTCCTTTTTTATTATTATTGATTTGTGAACGAAGGGACAAAAACTGCATTTATTGTCAGTATTTTTTTAGGGTGCATCATCGTTTTAGCTCTAATTCTTGGTATTTAGGGAGTATCTTGAGGGTTAAGTTTTTTTTTTTTGCTTTTCTTTTTTTCCCTTTGAGCTATTAGACTGCAGTGTCTCACAGATACTGGACAATCATTATTGTTGTTATTAATTTTTTAAAAGTGTATTTTTAGATTTCTATCCTCTGCTTTTATTAGTGCTATAGTAACAAGGTAATTTCATCTTATGGGATCAATTAAGATCTATTCTACTACATTACATTCTATAATATTATATTATAGTCGATTCAATTCTATTACATTACATTCTTTTCTGTTACATTACATTCTATAATAGTCTATTCTATTACATTACATTCTTTTCTGTTACATTACATTCTATAATAGTCTATTCTATTACATTACATTCTTTTCTATCACAGTACATCATATCCTATAATCTTCTGACCTATTCTATTCTATTACATTCTATAATATTTGATACACTTCTATGCTACTCTATTACATTGCAATCTATAATATTCTATTATTTTACATTCCTTTCTATTATATACTATTCTCACCTGAGCAATATTATTATTCATGACTAACTTTTCTTTTTCTCACATCGTTTAATAATTTATTCTCAAAATGTAGAATCTGTGAATTGATTTTAATTGGACAAAGTTATTGTACCCACATTGCAACTAACTCTTAATTCATGATTGAGAAACCATCTTTTAATTTTTTTTGTAACAATTTTTGAGCATTTATCTTATTTTGGAAGAATTCTAAAGACTTTTTTTTTTTTAGAAGTTTCATAAAGTATAAAGCAGTTTCTGCAGGAAATGAGAGTGCTAATTGTCAGTTACCATGTTTGTTAAAGATAAAAAAAAAAAAAAAAACATCAACTAATTTAACCAGTAGAGATTTTTTTTAAGAATTAAGCCTCCAAAATAATAAAAGTATATAGAAAAAAAATGATTTGTTTGTTTTTCTATTGTAGAAAACTCTGGAAGCGTTCCCAGACACATAACTCAACCGTGTATACTGGCATGAGGCACTGCTAGGTGTGGCCACCATTGACCAAGGCCAACCGGCTTCAGATTATTACATTTCTCTTTTGTAATTGCTAAACTTTATTTCAGAGAATCAGCTGCGAGGCAAAGTTTCTTAACCCTTTCTCACCTGAGGCGTCGTCTGTGACTTACTGTAACTTTTCAACCGTGAACATGATCATTCCTGCAGATTCTGAAGAAAAGTTACAATAAATTAAAGAACATAAACACTGGAGTGTGCATCAGGGGGAAACTTCTGTCTCTTTTTCACAGCGAATGTCCGCAACATTTAATTCACCTCTTGACCCGCATTTTCACACATTCGTGTAAAACTTCACCGTGACCCATGAAATTCCCAAAGCGGGCAGCAATGGGCTCACCGCGTAAAACTGCACACTCGACTGGATCCGTGTGTAAGCGGAGGAGTTGCACGAGAGAAAGGGACAGAAGGAGATTGATACTGGCACACACGGCGTTGCCATGAGACGTGAAACATTTACTCTGAAGCTTTATGACCTGCCCAACAAGCAGAGGAGAAAGGGTGCTTTCATTGGTGTCCCATTCATGCTCGATCAGTGGAATCGTGAACATAAAGGTGGATTTTTTCAGTCTTTTTTTGTCATTTTCTATAAAATTCTATAAATGCACCAAAATGAGTTTGAATCTTTGCATTTGAGGAAAAACGCAGTTTTTAATCACGTCCTAACATGCAGAAAAGCCAGTCACCATAACGGAGACGGGTCTGTCTGATTATTTAATCCTCTCCGCAGGTGTTGCCTGAGTATTATGAGTAAAATAGGCGTAACCATGGTAGGAAACCAAATTTTTTTTTGAGTGACGCTCACAGGCAATAACAACTGAAAATCCATTAATTGGAAATCTAATTCACACTCCGCCTAAGAACCGTGACTCAAAAAATGATGCAAAAACACACCTGTCACATGGGCTGAATGCATTCAAGAAATGCGGATGACAAAACTCAAAGACGCCTTTCCCTTTTTTTTTTTTTTGTAAACAAGCTCTAGGAGAACATCTTGTTTTTTAACCCCGGGGCCTGATGATGCCTGCTGTGTAATGTCTGTTGACGCATAAAGTGGATACGGAGCAGGTGTGTGTGTTTGTTACGTAAGCTTATTTTATCACCTGGCGACTAAATCATACATGAAACTAAGATACATGTGAACTGTTTTGATTAAATGTTTCAAAAAGGAAAAGTTTGACTTAACTTCAAAAGTGACTCAATTTGTTACAATGGGAAGTTTGTTGTGAGTTAGAAAGTGTTTCCCAACCCCGTTCCCTCTTATTATCTCCACACCCACGGCAGCTTCGCCTTCCTGACATTTTTCTCACCTTTCCTGTTGCAAGCCCCCCCTACTGTCCCACTTCCCAAGGCACATACTTCGCCATCGGGGCCAGTGGCTTCAGCGGGGACGTGTTTGTTAATGACCCTCACATTTATCAGTAGTTTACAGAGATAGCCCGCTCCTCTTTGTGGGAGCGTAGCCTCCCCCACATCGGGCCCACATTCCTGCGGTGTGTCAGTGCACAGTTCAGTTCTGTTCCTCCTGCAGAGCTGCAGAGGAGAAGGAGGAGGAGGAGGAGTCGGCAGGGGTCAACCTTTGTGCAACCCTGGGTGAGGTCTTTCAAAATAAAAGCAAACTAGTCATTTTTCTCTGCGGTTTGAAATACATTTGAACAGCACATTTTACCTGTAAGTCTTGTTTGTGTAATTGCATAGTGTGTACTCTAGTATTATAGGTAAGTCGAGGGGGAGGGAAGTCTAAGGTAATGTCGCCCCCTGCTGGTTGAAAGAAACCCCACGCAATTGGCAAACTCCTGCAAGCTGCAGCGTCCTGCATTTTTCTGAGCGTTCGCAGTTGCCAAAGGTGGGACAGACTGATCCATATCGAGGCTTGCTGGGTGTGTCTAGGTGTGTCTGTTGCCTCTGCGCGAAGAGCTACAACGACAGAATAAAAAAAGGGAAAACTCTAAGGAGAGGAGGAGGAGGAGGAGGAGGAGGTCAGACGAGTGAAGGGTTTGACCAAACCAGTGGAGTTGAATTTCTGTTAGTTGTTGTTTCCGCGACAGAAACCCGACTTGGACTCGTCCTCCTCTTCGGGGTCAAAGTCCGTCAATTCTTCTTCTTCTGTTTTTTTTTTTTTTTTTTTTAAGTTAATAATAATGGCGAAAGTGCTATTTTTCGTCATCTGTTTGGTAAGTTTTCCGTTATTATTTAACATGTTTTATTATTATTATTTTTGGTGGATGTTGTTGAATGTTTTGCGGGGGAGTGAATGAAACATTAATGTTTAATTCGTTAAGAAGTCCGTTTTAAAGATCGGTTTTCCCCTCCAGGTCACGTCCTGCGTGGAGTCGTGTCACCTACCCGGCTCCCTCTACGTCCTCGTCCCCCAAAACATCCCTGTCGGTTACCGAATCACAAAAGGTGATTTAAAAATATATTTAAAACAAAAAAACCGTTGTCAAACTATCTTGTTTTGTGTCCAAACTAGCTTAATTTGTGTCAGCCGCGCGCGCGCGCCTGCTAACTCGCCCCCGTTTTTTTTTTTTCCGCTTTGTTCACAGTCCAAACCTCCGACTGTGACCCTAAAACCCTGACACTGACCCTGAAGGACCCCAGCTTTAGTATCCGCGGGAACGGGGAGGTGGTGGCCGTATCCGCCGTGTCTCTACCGGACGGGGAGCGGACATTTTCCGTCCGAGCCCAGGACCAGAATGGACCGGAAAGTGCGATGGAAGTTCACCTTTACTGTAACAGAGCGCCGCAACAAGACGTAAGTCAGCCGCACACACACCCTCCTAATTATTCACCATTTTCTTTATTTAGTTTCCATATTTTTTATTTTTTTTGTGTGTCGCAGTTCAAAGGGCAAGGCCTCCTGAAGAGAACCAAAAGACGCTGGCAGCCTCCACCGACCCAGATCCTGGAGAACGACCCAGGTCCATTCCCCAAGGATGTTGAAACGGTAATAAAATCAATGGAAGTTATTTTTGATCGAAACTAGCATACTCCCTGAGACTCAAAACAAAGCCTCCCTCTCTCACAGGAGCCTTCACCACCTATTTATTTACAAATGTTCCATATTTATATCTATTTTTTCCATTTTATTTAACTAATTTTGACAATTGCATCCTGATAACACGACGGAACAAGAAATGAGGTTTGTTTAGTGGTTTGAAGTTTACAGATTAATTGAAGGTCTTTTTTTTTTCTCCCTGTTTTCTGTAGCTGGTTTCTGATTCATCAGGCTCATACGATGTATATTACACTATCAGTGGAGCTGGAGCCGATCAGTATCCAGCTGGAGTTTTCAGCCTGAACCCGAATACCGGGTTGTTACAAGTCCACAAGTCACTGGATCGAGAAGAGAGAGAAACATATAGGGTGAGTGCTTAAAATGGTTCAAGTTTGAATCCTTTATGAACAAATAAACAACTTAAAAAAAAAATTGGAGTGAAAATAATTTAAGATTTAATAGTTATGCAATAAAAAAACAATTTTAACTCTGCTAACATTTCAAACCAGATAGGGAACACTTTCTACATGACATAGTTTTATCCTTACAGTTTAACTGTGGAGTGGGTTTTACTCTTTATTTAATGCATTGGTGACGCTTAAACACAAAATCTTTGACTTTTCAACCGTTAACACGATCAACGTAATTCTAATGAGCCGCTTTTCTCCTTCATTAAATCATAGAGCTGGTTATCAATAATAATTTCCAGAAACGATTCGATTCACCAGAGCTTTGTTCGATTCAATTCTATTTTTTTTTTCTCAATTCTTTCGATCCTCTCAATTCAATTTGATTCAATTCTATTTTGAGTTTACACATTGTAACATTGAAAACATTGTTCTGCCTCTCCTGGAGGGTGTTTCAGTTTGACCACTAGGTGATGATATGATTTCACCTAATTCCAGAAGAAGAAAGTCTGAGCAAAAAACTGTTTTTGATAACAAATAGTTGCTTTAAAAAAAAACATTTCCTTAAAAGAGTTTCTAAAATTCCTGCCTGTGAGTTTATAAATGGGAAATTCCATTAAACGTTAGCATCAAGCTAGCAGACTTCAGCTTTGTGTTATATTTTTGTGAATTGATTATTGATCTGTTAAGTTTAACTGAACTCAAATACATGTTTATCAACCCGGTCTTATTAAAATTATTTTTTTTAAATATTAAATGAGTCAAAATGAGGTTTTAACGTAATAAAAAATAAAAAGATCTCAGCTAAAATTTCAAACCACTAAAGCAGGGGTGTCAAACTTAAATGTGAATAAAAACAGACAGGAAAATTATTAAGGAATAAATCAACTTAGACCTTAAATAACTTTCAATATTTTTCTCTCCATAATAATAAATTCTGTCAAAATTATACAGAAATAAAATAAAAGTAAAAAAAAGTTCAAATTTCTTTACTTCTAAGTCATTTTTATATATGAAGAAAAAAAAGATTTTGCTCTCCATAAAATATATAGTTTTATAATTATACAAGATAACATCGGGCGTGAATTTTTTTTATAATAGTTTAAAATGATCTGGAGGGCCGGATATAATTACCTCACGGGCCGGATCCGGCCCCCGGGCCTTGACTTTAACACGAGTGCACTACAGGGATACTTTGTACATTACATGTGGTTTTATCCATTCAGTTTAACTGTGGGCTGGACAGTAACATAATAATCATCATTGTGTTCATAAATGATCTATTTCTGTTGTTAAAAATAATCTTGATATGATTTTTCTTGTGCTTTTACAGTTTACTATCAGCGTTTTCAAAAAAAAACACTCACGAGGCGACAGATGAGTCAATGATTTTTGACATTTATGTTGATGATAAAAACGATAACCCTCCAGAATTTGTTGGTGACCTACAGTTCACCGTGCTGGAGCAAACTGCAGGTAAAGACGAGCAAATACACATCACCGGTCTGACCGTGCCCGACTGGAAACCCCATAAATGCATGTTTGTTTTTTTTCCATCTCAGGAGCCGTCGTGGGGAAGGTGAACGCCACAGACAAAGACAAACAACAGACTGATCACGTTAGAATTAAGTACTCGTTGAAGTCGGAGTTAAACCTCTTTACCATAAACCCTGATAGTGGCGTAATCACCACTATCACCAACACTCTAGACAGAGAGGTGAGCCTTCATGGTACTCAGCTAATATATCCCTGTCTTAGTCTATGTGTCATTTGTGCCAATTTGTCTCTAAATGTTTAAAAAAAAAATCTACATTCAGGTCAAAGACAAATACACAGTCATCGTAGAGCTCCGAGATTTAAAGGGTGCTCCTGGGGGTTTGTCTGCCACGGGGACAGCAACTATTACTCTGAGTGACATCAACGACAACCCGCCAACCTTCAGACAGACATCTGTAAGTACTTGATAGTTACACACACATGCAAACAGACAGACAAACTAACTTTTATTTCTATCCCCTAACTTTCTAGTATGAAGCCACCGTCAAAGAGAATGAAAATGAAACGCGCATCCTTGACATTCAGCTGGACGACAAAGATTTGAAAAACACACCAAACTGGATCTCCAAACTTGTCATCACCAAAGGAAACGAGAATGGAAACTTCAGGGTGGATGTGGACCCCGAAACAAACACCGCCCATCTCTACGTTGTGAAGGTGAGCCTGATGTCAGCATTGAAGTTGTGGGGCTGGGTATCGATAATTATTTCCAGAACTGATTCGGTTCGATTCACCAGAGCCTGGATCGATTCGAATCTGATTTTTAAAAATGCTTTTGATCCAGTCAATTCAGTTAAGTTTTGAGTTTACACCGTAGATACATTTGTTTAAAAATACACTAGTGTCTACTTTATGTTTTGAATATATTTATATTAATCTGATACAGTTCACATATTCTTTCCAAAGACAATATCCATGTTAAATTCCAAATTGCACAGATAACTGCTCACACCACTGTATATGTCCAGATATGTATATCAAATCAAATCAAATCAAATCATGCTTTATTTATATAGCACCTTTTGGAAAAAATTCATTTCGATCAAAGTGCTTGACATAAAAACAATCAGAATTTAAAAAGAAAAAAAGAAACAAAGAACAGGAAACATTGTGAGACCTAAACGATATCCACAACCCCCCCACCCCCACCTCTCTACACACACGGACAAACACACGCACACGTCCCTAAACACAAACACATGTCCCCAGAGGTTGGGAAAAATAAATAAATAAATATATTGAAAATATAAATAGAAATCTAAATAGAAATCTGGCTTTGTACTAAAGTGAGGAAACAATATTTTAGGGATCTGTCCACACCAGTGACCCCCAATCAAGTTCACAGAGTACACTACTATAGGACCCGCCAGGTCCTAGCAAAGAGCCAGACCTGGGAGGTCCCACTGCAGCGACCCCGTTCACTGACAAAGGACAATCACTGATGTGGAGGATCCCTCAGGGGAAGACACTGGAGTTAAAAATATAAAAGGAGTAAAAAATTAAAAATAAATAAAAACAGATATAAATAACCAGACAGGTAAATAGATAAAATAGACAGACATAAATCAGTAAAAATAAATAAATATCAACTAGTTATATACTGTTTATGTACAGATGCAGATGTATATCTAGTTATTTAAATACTCACAGCTGCAAAACATTGAAATATTACTTACCTCAAGCTTTTTTTGCACATCCATAATGTACATATCTGCACATAGTCTGGATACTGTGATTGGCATTACTCTCATAATGCACAATTTCTCTGTATATAATTTGACATATTTTTTTCAACATTTTATATTATGTCTTTTGCATTGAAACAGTTGCTGCAATTTCATTGTCCCTGTGACAATGACAATAAAGGCCTATTCTATTCTATTCTATTCTATTCTATTCTATTGTAAAATGCATTAGTGAAATAATGAGATTGTTAATATCATACAGTGTTGCATGGATTCTCAAATGAGAATCTCTAACAAAAAAGTTCAGATCATTAACATTGTAAACATTGTTCTGCTTCTCCTGGAGGACGTTTTAGTTTGGCCACTAGGTGGCGATCGCACTATAGCATTACACCTTATTTCAGAAGAAGAAAATATTAGCAAAAATCTTGTTTTAGACCACAAATGGTTACTTTAAAATGTATTTCCTTAAAAGAGTTTGGAAATTTATCCCTGTGAGTAAATGAAGATGTTCGTTAAGTCAGCAATGTATGTTCAGGTCAACCGAGCGTTAGCATTAGCCGTCCTATGGGAAATTCAATTAACCGTTAGCATCAAGCTAGCGGACTTTAGCTTTATGTGCTAAATCGATATTTTATAGTTTTATGAATCGATTATTGATCTGTTAAGCTTAAATGATTAATCGATTTTATTAACACGTAATGAGACAGTCATATTTTACTCAAAGCTTCACAAACTCAAGTGTATTTGTCAGTCATCTCAAAAAGAAATGTTTCTTCAAACCAAACTCTCCTCCTGAATTCCAGCCTCTCGATTACGAGAAGACCAAAAATATAAAGCTGGAAGTTTTAGCTCGCAACGAAGCGGATCTGACGGGCACCACCGCGCAGTGGCAGACCGTACCCATCGTTGTCTCCGTCTCCGACGTTGACGAAGGCCCAGAATTCAGCGCTCCCGTTGTTCGCTTCATGGTCAAAGAGAACACGCCAAACGGCACAGTGATTGGAAGTTACACCGCTGTGGATCCAGAGACCAAGAGCAGCAGCGGCATCAGGTAATGCTGATGCTCATAAGAGCAACACCATTCCAATCTCTATTATTTCTGCTCAACGCTGGAGGGCACACTTGAACGCAACACCTTTTTGTCACCTCAGGTACTACAAAATGCAGGACCCGGCTTCGTGGATCAATGTCGACACAAACACCGGAGAGCTTAAGGTCGCCAACACGATCGACAGAGAGTCGCCGTACGTCAATGACGGGCTGTACAACATCACCATGAGGGCGGTCGATCCCTGTAAGTTACCTCCTCCTGATATACACGGAATGTACCGAATGTTGTGATCCTGAACACACGCCAACGGCTGCAACCGCATGACAGGCGGGGCAGTCGAGACGCTCAGCCTCAGGCTCAGATCGATCGTAGATGAAAGGTTGGATTTTGGAATTTACTGTTGTGAATGCAGTGACAGTTATGCTTGCATCACCGTAATGATTACTGTTGACAACTTCCTCTAAAGGGATAATTAATGAAGTACAGTATTCTTAATGATGACGCACGTTTCCAGAGAACTGGCAAAGATATTTTCTGAGAATTGACATGCATCACGTTTGCAGCTCCGTAACTTTTCTTTTGTTTTTCAGCCTTAAAGTCGGGAGTCGGAATGGTCATCCTTGTGATAGAGGACGTCAATGACAACATGCCGGTGATCCCCTCTCAACTGGTGCTGTGTGAGAGGAAGGACCAGAGTCTGGGCTATCTGCTGGTGACAGCTGAAGACAAAGACGAGGCTCCGTTCTCTTCCCCTTTCGTTTTCTCACTAGCAAATGAACAAGAAGAAGACTGGTCCATTCAGAGGTTTAATGGTAGGTTTAAGAAAAAAAAAATCTATGTTTAATTGGATCAAAAATACAAATGCCAATAATGACAGACTCTGACTATTTTTTTTATTAAAAAAAAAACGTTCCCAGTAGTGTTTTAATTATAATGAAGTTTTTAACCAAAATTCCTCAACCTAAATGTCCTAAAAATACATTTTTCATGTTGATCTGAAACCTCTTGTTTCCAAAATTCCTCTGAGGGGGCGTGGCCTCTGGAGCTGAGCAGCCTGCCTGAATATAACCGCTCTGTGTCTCGCTAGCGTAAATCTTCACCGCTTATACATAAAAATGTCCAGCAATATGGGTAATATCCAGCCGTAACGTTTTGATCCGGACGTCAGCTCGGACGAGGAAGTGAAGATCTTCATGGACCGAACTTCTTCCAAAATCCGGATTATTTCTCCTTCCTGTTCACCAAAGACTCTTTTAGCTCATTCTCCAATGTTTATTGACGTTGCTGTGATCAATACATTCAGTCCATTGAACTGAACTTGGGAGCTGAGGATGCCAATTATGATAGCTGAAGATGCTGAAATTGATAGTTAAAAACGCTGAAGTTGATAGCTGAAATCCCTGAAGCTAAAAGATGAGAACGCCGAAGCTGATCGTCAGTTAAAATATAAGTTAAATGCCAAATTAGCCTGAAAAACTAACTAACTTGAACCTTTTTTAAAATTTCTTAGGCTGTTTTGGAATTCAGGCAAAATTTCAGCTACATGCTAGCAGTTTTGGCTGTAGCTGAAATATTAGGTAACTCTAAAATAACCTAAAAATAACCTTAAAAGAAAAAAATCCTACATTAGCTAAAACTCCTAGTTTGTAGCTGAAATATTAGCTAAATTCCAAAACAGCCTAACAAACTAAAAAAAAAAGCTTAGGTTAATCAAAACAGTAGCATGCAGCTGAAAAATTAGCTTAACTCCAACATAGCCTAAAAAAAAGCTGAATTAGCCAAAATAGCTAGCATCTTGCTGAAATGTTAGCTAAACTCCAACACAGCCTAACAAAAAGTCTAAAATAGCTTGCATATAGCTGAAATGTTAGCTAAACTCCAACATAGCATAAACAACAACAAAAGCTCAAATTAGCCAAAATAGCTAGCATCTTGCTGAAATGTTAGCTAAACTCCAACATAGCCTAACAAAAAGCCTAAAATAGCTAGCATTAAGCTGAAATATTAGCTAAACTCCAAAATAGCCCAACAAATCTTAAAAAATGCAAAAATAGTTCAAATAGCTAGCCAGAATGTCATTATAACTTCAACTTGATTACACACAGACTCCGGATAAAATAGAGGAACGACTAATCGACTATTGAATTAGTCGTAGACTATTTTAATAGTCGATTAGTCGACTAATCGTGGCAGCCCTGCAGTCAAATGAGCCGCCGTTCACATTTCTGTGGTCACATCAAGACGCTCCATAGAGTCTAGTGGAGATTTTCCAGCGTTCTCATCCCCGTTACCGTAAGTATTCCGCACAAAAATTCCAGCGACGGTTGATTTGACCACAAAAATGTGAACAGATGGGAAGATACCATCTTCTCTTCTCTTCTCTAGCGTGTCTGAGCTAGACACGCTAGCCGGACCAGATGAGGGTTAGTTTAGTGCATGTGCAGCAGAGCTGTGGTCATGAAAAGAAGATCATTCATTCAAACAGAGCCTGTCTGTGACAGTTTGACAGAGATTTAAAAGGAGAAATACTCGGAAATACAAAAACAAATGCCACACATGCATGTTAAAAACTCAAAACACCATTTCCCTTGGAGGGAGACTTTAAAGTTCATGAATATGGTTTCTCTCTTCTGTTTTTTTAGACACCACCGCCATGTTAAAGCAGGTTAAGGATCTTCCAAGAGGAAAATATGAAATTCCTCTTATTGTCGTGGATCAGCAAAGCTTCGGCACAACTCAGACAGCAACAGTGACTCTCTGCACGTGCACCAACAAAGGAGTCTGCCAGGCAAACCAGAGCTCTGTGTCATTGGGTCCTCTGGGTATTCTGGCTCTGCTGCTGCCTCTCTTCCTCCTCCTCCTCCTCGGTAAGTTTTGTTCCCACGATTAGTCCGTCACCACGCAATCGTCTCTTAAATGTGGCTAACTTTCATTATTCTCGCTCGCAGTTTTACTCCTCGCATTTTTCTGCACCACGAGGCCGGATAAAGTCCCGTTTGATGAAACCGGATACAGCGGCGGGATCCTGCTGCCGTCCAACACGGAGGCCCCCGGGGAGGAAGTGGTGAGAACTTTCGTCGGGACGCGGCGTTCTCCCGGCTAGTTTTCTCCCGGTTTAACCACGTTTCCCTTCTCCAGGACAGCGCTCTGATCCCCATCTCGAACATCGGGGGAAGCCAACAGCAGCTGAAACAGCCCTCGAAAATCTTTGACTCCACATGGGCCGGAAACAAAAGCGGGAGCACTCTCGGGGGCCACAGCATCCACGAGAACGGGTTCTACCACGCCGGCATGTCCACCACCAACATGCAGCAGTTTGGCTCTGGACAGTACGAAACCCAGAACTATGCTGGCAATTTCGTGAACCTGGACAGATATCTAGCCCAGGACCCGACCCTCGTTCAGTTCTGGCAGACGAACGGGCGCTGCATCAACCAGGTAACAAAACTGCTTCATTACTGATGGGTTATTGATGAAATACTGACCGGTTTTGAGCACAGACGAAACATGTCTAGATGCAAACAGTTTTCATTCTCTGAGGTTTAATAACATCGGAGTTATCTGTTAGAGCTCCCGCGTGAAATATAACCTCGTTCTACGGCCTGTAAACTCTGCAAACTTTAATATCTCTCAACTTCTCTGTGAGAAATGATATTTGTGAAGCTCAGCGGTGAGCCGTGTAATAACCGCCTGCCGGTCATATCCTGAGCTTCCTTGTATCAGTCGGTGGATCACACAGAGTAATAACGCTCGCCCGTCTCCCGTTCTGTTAAAGAAACTGTCCACCATGGCAGAGGAAGGGGAGGGGCGATTCGCCGACGACATCGCCCACTGCTACGGCTACGAGGGGGCGGGCTCCACGGCCGGTTCGGTCGGATGCTGCAGCAACTTGGGCGACGAGGAAAACCTGGACTTCCTGAACACGCTGGAGCCGAAGTTCAAAACTCTTGCAGACGTGTGCAAAAAGACATGAGACTTTACACGCCAGTTCATGAGTTCACTACTGACTGCAGAGTGCAAAGGCCTGGAGTCATGAATGACAGGTGTTAGTGTGTATACGGAGTTCTGTTTTGGTTTTTTGCACTGAAAACTATGCATTTACTGTTAACAACACACTTCTTTGTGTTGATCTAGAACGGGGTGGGCAAACTCCAAATGCGGCCCATCAAAATATTTAATCTGGTCCTCCAAAATATATTAAATCATGACCATAGCCCTAAAGTATATTTTATAATGATTCTCCTGCTCCTCTCCGAACGTTTTTGGGACATTAAAACTCATCACATTTTCAGCGATTTCAGAATTTTGGTATCAAACGCTCAGCTTGTTCAGGACAGTTCTGGATGTACTTTTAGTTTTTTATGCTAATTTGGAGTTTAGCTAATATTTTAGCATAATGCTAATTATGTTGGCTAATTTAGACTGTAATTTTTTTTGGCTAATTTGGAGTTTAGCTATTTTTTAACACGATGCTAGCTGTTTTGGCAAAAATAGAAATGTTTCCATTGTTTTATTTTGGCTAATTTGGGGTTAAGCTAATATTTTAGCATAATGCTAATTATGTTGGCTAATTTAGACTGTGATCTAATTTTTTTTGGCTAATTTGGAGTTTTATCTATTTTTTAACACAATGCTAGCTGTTTTGGCAAAAATAGAAATTTTTCCATTGTTTTATTTTGGCTAATTTGGAGTTAAGCTAATATTTTAGCATTATGCTAACTGTGATTTCTTAATTTAAACTGTTTTCTATTTTTTAGTTGGGAGTTTAGCTAATTTAACACAATGCAAGCTGTTTTGGCAAAATTAGACATTTTTCCATTGTTTTATTTTGGCTAATTTGGAGTTAAGCTAATATTTTAGCATTATGATAACTGTGATCTCGTAATTTAGACTGTTTTCTATTTTTTAGTTGGGAGTTTAGCTAATTAAACACGACGCTAGCTGTTTTGGCAAAATGAGACATTTTTCAAGATAATTTGGCGTTTAGCTAATATTTTAGCATTATGCTAACTGTTGGCTAATTTAGAGTTTAGCTAATGTTTTAATATGTTAGCTGCTTTGGCAAAATTAGACGTTTTTCCGGTCTTTTTAGGTAATTTGGCAATTAGCTAATATTTTAGCATGCTATGGCTTTAGCATTTTGAGCTAGCTATAAATTTCAGGCTCTTTAACTTCCAGCATTCACACTAGCATAAGCGCAGGTAATGCCATATTTTTAGTTATTGTTTTATTTTCTGGTGGGTCCCCAGAAATGATGCACTAGAAATACTTTAAATTGTGTGTATATATATATATATATTATTTTTTTTTCCTCGAACACTCCTTTATTATCTAAGAGTTTTTCCTGATCACTCATCACCATTTTAAGCACAGCGTTTCTATAATTCAGGTTTTTTGCTGACATCCACCCATTTGACACTAAAAACGACCAAAAGTTACAATTTTGAAATAAAAACCCCAAGTGTTAAAATATATAGACTTATTTTCAATGAAAATTACAGCCTGTTTTTGTCTGGATTTTATACTATTTCTCTCTTATGAAGTGGATGACCAAAACACAGCGCTCACCTGGTTCTGGTCCTGTCATCATTTAGAACCCTTCGTGGCCCACAAGTCAAAAAGTTTACCCACCCCTGCGATAGAATTTGCCTGTTAAGTGTTGGTTTTACTCCTAAAGGTGTTTATGGTGAAAAGTTAGAAACTTTTGGTGTTTTTTTTTTTTTTTACGACTCATCTGCTTTCACAGTTAATAACATTTTTATATTTATGTGTTGTTTATTTGTTTCTTAACTGACTGATCATTTGTAAACAAGAGGAGGCGCAACAACTTTTTTAAATGTTAATTTTAAACTGTAAAAGTGTACAAAAATGATTGTTTTAAAGCATTTTTAGTGATTTCCCACAAGTCAGTTCAGGCTTTGCTCTTCCAGCTGCGCCAGAATGTGGTTACGGAGGTTATTGCAACATTCTGGCAGACGTGATGTGAAAGTCTGTGCGAGGGTGTGAACGGGAGGGACGAGCGAGGTGTGGCTCCGCGGCGAACTCTTGCACAGAAGTCACATTTGAACGGGTCTGCTGTGTCAGAGCCTTCACTGAATGCTTCTTTTTTAAAGGCGTCGTCACACACGGTAAAAAAAATCAGGGATTTATGACAAATTTTGGACAGGCCAACAATATGATGTTTTTGAATAACTGAAGATACCAAACATTGAAATAAAGAGTTTTCTGTTTGACTTTGTGTTGCAGTGTAATTTTTGAGCAAACAAAACAACAAATAGTCTTTATGATGATTTTTTTTTTTTTTTTTTTTTTTGGCGAGAGTCTCAGGGTGTTTTTATTGTTGGTTTGTGATTAATCTTTAAAAAATGTGCGAGGTGTGGCACTCTTGCTCGGCTTCAAAAAACAAACAAAGCCTTTAACAACAGGTTTTGTACCAACCTTTAGTCCCTCCCTGTAAAAATCTGTTAACTCCAAGGGAGAAATGCCTCAGCCAATCTGCAGCGTTAAAGGGGCCATGTCATGATTTTCTTAAGCCTCTCAGAGTATACTGAATCCATATTTATGATCATATATTACCTTTTACACACTATAAACAAATGGTTAAATATTAGTTCTTCTTGTGAGTTTTTTTCAATCCTGAAGTAAAATGTCTCGATTCAGGAAGCTCCGCCTTCTGCTGCGTGTGGGTACCGCCCGTTTCATGACCTCATCCTAACCTGGCAGCGTGTTCTAATAGCCGGAAGTCCCTCCCCCTGTTGAAGCCGGCCGCAACAAATATATCGTTTTAAGCTCCGAGCTGCTGTAGCTGGTTCCGGTGTAGCGAGCTAGCGATTTTCGCTGTAGCGAGCTATGCTGTAGCGAGCTATGCTGTAGCGATCTCTGCTGTAGCTGGTTCCGGTGTAGCGAGCTAGTGATCTCTGCTGTAGCTGGTTCCGGTGTAGCGAGCTAGCGATCTCTGCTGTAGCTGGTTCTGCTGTAGCGAGCTAGCGATTTTCGCTGTAGCAAGCTAGCGATTTTCGCTGTAGCGAGCTATGCTGTAGCGATCTTTGCTGTGGCTGGTTTCGGTGTAGCGAGCTAGCGATCTCTGCTGTGGCTGGTTCCAGTGTAGCGAGCTAGCGATCTCTGCTGTAGCGAGCTATGCTGTAGCAATCTCTGTAGTAGCTGGTTCCGCTGTAGCGAGCTAGCGATTTTCACTGTAGTGAGCTATGGTGTAGCGATCTCTGCTGTGGCTGGTTCCAGTGAGCGAGCTAGCGCCTCTGCTGTAGCGATCTCTGCTGTAGCGAGCTATGCTGTAGCAATCTCTGTAGTAGCTGGTTCCGCTGTAGCGAGCTAGCGATTTTCACTGTAGTGAGCTATGGTGTAGCGATCTCTGCTGTGGCTGGTTCCAGTGTAGCGAGCTAGCGACCTCTGCTGTAGCGATCTCTGCTGTAGCGAGCTATGCTGTAGCAATCTCTGTAGTAGCTGGTTCCGCTGTAGCGAGCTAGCGATTTTCACTGTAGTGAGCTATGGTGTAGCGATCTCTGCTGTGGCTGGTTCCAGTGTAGCGAGCTAGCGATCTCTGCTGTAGCTGGTTCCTCTGTAGCGAGCTAGCATTTTTCGCTGTAGCGAGCTATGCTGTAGCGACCTCTGCTGTAGCTGGTTCCAGTGTAGCGAGCTAGCGATCTCTGCTGTAGCTGGTTTCGCTGTAGCAAGCTATGCTGTAGCGAACTCTGCTGTAGCTGGTTCCGCTGTAGCGAGCTAGCGATTTTCGCTGTAGCGAGCTATAATGTAGCGATCTCTGCTGTAGCTGGTTCCGCTGTAGCGAGCTAGTGATTTTCGCTGTAGCGAGCTATGCTGTAGCGAACTCTGCTGTAGCTGGTTCCGCTGTAGCGAGCTAGCGATTTTCGCTGTAGCGAGCTATAATGTAGCGATCTCTGCTGTAGCTGGTTCCGCTGTAGCGAGCTAGTGATTTTCGCTGTAGCAAGCTATGCTGTAGCGATCTCTGCTGTAGCTGGTTCCAGTGTAGCGAGCTAGCGATTTTCGCTGTAGCGAGCTATAATGTAGCGATCTCTGCTGTAGCTGGTTCCAGTGTAGCGAGCTAGTGATCTCTGCTGTAGCTGGTTCCAGTGTAGCGAGCTATTGATCTCTGCTGTAGCTGGTTCCTCTGTAGCGAGCTAGCGATCTCCGCTGTAGCGAGCTAAAGATCTCCGCTGTATTGAGACTTACTCGAGAAATACTCAGAAATGCAAGCACAATATGATTTCTTCCTTTATTTTTTCTCTTTCAGAAGAAAAATGACACTCATTCGTGTTAAAAACTCTGAAAACATAATTATCATTGGAGGGGGAACTTTAAAAGACCGTCTCGAGATGTTACGCCAGGTCACCAGGACCTGCTTGTTGTTGTGGGTATGGGAAGGGCTGCTGTTGAGAGTGCAGGTTTTTAGAAGATTACTCGGAAATGCCTGAACAAAATCAAAATACCACTTTGGGATTCTTTACAGTGAGGATTGAACAGCACAATACACTTAAAAGCTCAAATAGTAGATTTTACATGACCCCTTTAAGCTAATTTTGACAAAATGTCAGCATTTGAAGATTCAAAAATGGGCATAGATCAATAAATACGACAATAAGTTCAATTAAAATCCTTTCTGAATTCTGGAAAGTGTTGCCCTTAAGTAATACCAAAACAAAAGGAAGAGGGCTCATAAATATATTTTTCATTTGAAAAAAGTTGATGTCAACAAAGCATTTTTCAGAAGCTGGAAACGCTCCAGATAAAAAGGCCGACGGTGGCGCCCGACAGGAGAGAGCCCTAAAATGAGACAGGCTGGCTTCCATCAAACCTTTGTTAAAAAATACAACAGAATCATCTGCGCGGAGTCGAACAATGCTGTCACACTTACGTGAGGGCGTGAATATCATTTTGGTTCTCCGAGTCCCATTGGAGCCAATTAAGGGAATCTTGACAAGTCACTTAACTCAATGTAATAAAAATGAGCCGTTAACCTAAATTTCTAAAGGGGGAGACATGAACTCGATAACCTCTACTTCAGCATTTTTTTCTATTAATATTCTAAAATAGCTTAAATCTAGACTAAAAAATTATAATTTTTCTTAAGGAAAATAATTTGAAAACACAATGGTTGTGTGGTGAGGTTTGGTTCCCCCCCTTGTGGCGCCTCTGGCCACAACGTGATGAATAATAGCACTGAGACTTGGGGATGAAAGTTACTTGAACAGCAAAATCATTTGACACTGTGTATTTATAGATGCTTCCCAGTCAGTGGATGTGAAATTTATCGCGCCACTTCAAAGTGAGAACGAGGGTGGAAAGAGTCCTTATTACACACCTCACTGTGCCTTTTTCTTCTCTATTCGCACATCCTCACATAAACCTTTTGTTGTAAGAAGCAAACCCGACGCAGAAATGATGGTCTCCTCTGATGATTATCAAAAAGCCGCTTTACATACAGAGAAGACCTTGATTAGCTACATAATTCAATAGAGCGCTCTGTGTGTCCACTCTTATCAGGCCCGCTTGAGCCATCACTTTCAGTCACTTCTCTGAAGATGCAATTAATTCTAAGGCAGTAGCGTGAAATTAATGTATTGCCTGTAATTAGTTTTCCTCATACTGTGAAAACAATTTCTCTAGATAGGATGTCTTCAACCTCCACCACAGTCTGAGGACACTTGGCTCCATTTGAGTCCAATATGGAGAAGTGCCTTCATCTGCCAAGAGGCGGCGGAGCGCAGAAATTCCTTAACCCCTTGTTAACGCCGCTCTGCAGATTGATCACTTTAAGTGGCTTCCTTTGAGACATTTTTTAGCTTTTTTTTTAATTTGCCAGAGGAAATCACAAACCACAGGATTTGGGCCTTCTCATAAATCATGTCGACACATGAGAGCAGAGACTGGTTTCAGCCGATGGTGCCGTGAGCCGTGAACGCCACTAGGTGTCACATTTCCCCTCTCTGGGACAGGAGAGTGCAGGCCGTGAGCAATATTCATGCGAGGTGGTTAATTTCAGCGAGGAGACACTTTCGCTCAGTCACACATGTAACCAAACACCTCAGATCACCTCAGTTAGGCTGTGAAGTCACAGCAGCACATTTAATGTGAAGAGATGTGACAAGTTGTGGCACGACGCCCACGATGGGAGTTAGAACATGCCCCCAGTTTCCTTTCATCGTTGGAGGTGTCACTTATCTAACAAAATCAGACTTTAGGAATTGGAGGTGATCATCATTTCTTATTTTTTTTATAGTTTTCAATCATGTTTTCTCCTTTATTTAGCTTTTTTTCCAACATGAAATACCATTTATGAAAAAAAAACGCTAATTAACTCATTAATATCATATTTAGTACATGTCTAAAACTCCTATTTCATTTGCACAATCAAAACTTTATTTAAAAGCTTTTTTTAAAAGTATATTTTTTCACTTGTCTTGACTCAAAACGGCAATTGTGCAGAGTGACTTATATATATCATGTCTATGGTGTAGAACAGGGGTGGGCAAATATTTTGACTCGTGGGCCAGAAAGGGTTCTAAAATTTGGCATAAGGGCCGGACAAGGAGCAGATGGAAGGAGAGATTTGGTAATCAACCTCATAAACTAAAAAAATAACATGGAATTTAGAGAAAAACATGCTTTAATTTGGATTCAAATTCACATATATTAATTTAAAAACAGAAAATTTGGGAGTTTTAATTTCTAAATTTTGATTTTTGTTCTCTTTTGGGTGATCCAATGGGTTGATGTTCTTCAGAGGAAAATGTGAACTCAAAGAAATGCTGCATTTATGTGGTGTAGGAATAATCCGAAAGATCACCATCTGACTCAGAAAGGAACAACACGAACGTCAGAGAAACAACACCATTCATGGGAAGAAAACCAGAAATACAATGAAAATAAAACAATAAATAGGATTTTTAATTCAATGTATTTTAATTTGGAGGGCCACATTAAGTAGCTTAAGGGGCCACATGTGGCCCCCGGGCCGTAGTTTGCCCACCCCTGGTGTAGAACGACAAAAGATGACAGCCAGACGCTGTTTAAAGCAATTTTACGTAAATAAAATTAAATAATAAAGGGTAACCTAAACAATAGTAACTGAAACTGCTACAATATTTATTTTAGAAATGTCCTACCTGGTTGTATTTGTTTTCACAAATCAAAGTCAAAATGTCAGTAATCCTGCCTGCTTCAGCAAATTCCTATGGATAATATCGTGGATTATTTCTCTTTGACAACCCAGTTTAAATTCAGTGAACAGTACTTCAATGCTGCTTGTTTAATTATGAAGATAATTATGTTTTTCTACTTCTAATCTGTGCTGATGCTAATGCTAGCGCTAGCATTAGCTTTTTTATTTATGATCTGCAGATCTTTTCTGACCAGTTAAAAGTTGCTTAAATTTCTCTGCTCATATAATTATTGAAAACACATCAAAAGTCAGATAATTCCAGCGTTTCTGACATTAAAGTCAAACTTATAACTGTTTTAATGTTTTCTACTGCGGTCAGTGAGCTGCTGTTAGCTCAGCCGTGGTTCAAACATCGCTTCTCTTTGTTTTTATTCATAACTGTGTGATATCTGGGAAAATAAAGGTAAAAAAAAAAAATCACCAATTAATTGAAAACTGTTGCTAAAAATATAAAAGTGACTATTTCCACGTAATGTTATAAAATACATTCATCAGAGAGGATTTTTCTTTTATTTTGAAAGCTGAAACTACATGTCTCAATAGCTGCTCTGAACATTTTCACTAAACTAAACCATTCATGTTTTTATTTCCAAAAACATTGTTTAAAACCACAAGTAAATTTATCCCGGGAAGTGATTCAAATGCATACAGACAATGCAGCGATGTGCGCGTTTACTGAAGCTATTAAACCTTGAAAACATGAATTTCTATCGGCTTTTGTGCTAATCGCTCTTAAAATACGAGCAAATAATATCATCCTAAATAGAACCTGTTAGAATAAAATCTGCTCAAATGAAAGGTCAATATTTTGAATAAAACCTCAAATATTGAAGGATTATTTAAATTTGTGTAAATTTGTAAACGATCTAAGACAGGAAATGAAAATAAAGTTCGGCAGGACATTATAGAATAAATATTGTACATTTTTCTTTTGAAATTGGTAAGATTACCTTTTATTATTTATGTAAAAATGTGTTAAACAGCGTTCAACTGTCAGCTTTGCCGTTCTAAATGTGAAGTAACTTTTCCCTTTGTTGGGCCTGTCGCCATTTTGTCTGACGTCATCGTGAAAAGGGTCTACTTCCATCACGCTATGGGTCCGTTTGGACCCATACATACTTTCTTCAAGAACATGCAACATTTTTCGTCAGCAACAGAACTTTAATCCAAACACATCGGAACACAAACAAATCAAACTAATAACACTTATATATAAAAGTATTAGAGGGCTGAATCAGAGAAAAGTCCTTTGTGTGTCTGGACATTCCCCAGTTTGTTTATTTACTTTTTGCAAGTATATGGACAAATTAGAATCCGCTGAGGCTCACATGGTTGTGAGAGGAGGTCAGCGCATTGGCCGAAATCCACTAATAATTTTAATTTTAGGTCTAATTATTGCTTTATAAAGTTATTTTTTTAACCGGGTCAAAACGGACGCTAACACCAGAAAGAACATATTTTCAACCAAAGCATTAAAGTAAATTAATAAGTTAATAAAATTACAATTTTGCTGAAATCGAGGTTCCTGACAAAGTCCTGAAGGAATAAATAATTTTTAATTGCTGATTTTTTTTTTGCAATGCAGTGAAAAACTAAAATGAGTTGGTGACGACCCCAACGATTTTTAAAAAATCCAAATTTAAAAAAAGAATAAGTAAATTCTGTCATTTCTATGATGGTCTTAGAAGATTCAAAAAAACTGTAACCACATTCAATTCCATTCGCAAAGAAAAACAGACTTTCTGACCAACAACAAGAACATCTGGCTTTAGTGAGTGAAAGATTTGCTGTTACCTGTCTAATTTTAGTCTATTATGTATAATTTAGTCGTTTTGTTTTGCTCCACAGTCAGAGCAGTCACCTCTCTTCCCTCCCTAATCATTCTGTTTATTTTGTGTCTCCTTTAGACTTTTCTTTCATTTCTGTATTTTTAATGTCTATTTGAGTGATCTTTATCTTTATTTTGATACGTTTTTGTTACCATTTTCTTCATTTGGGGTCATTTAGATCTCATTTTCTGTGTTTCTTTGGGTTTATATAATGTTGCCAGGCATTAAAGTCTTTGTGCCTCAGCAGATAATTAATGTGTTTATTATCTTATTTATCAAAAAATGAGACACGATTACTGAGATAATTACTTTTTTTTGACATAATATCCACATTGCAGTTTTACAAAAACGCCAGTAATTAAAAAATAATTGGCAGAATGACTTGCAACTTCAAATAATTCTCATGTTAGCTAAGCATGAACTTAAATGATCTGTTAGAATGATAGCTGGTATTCACACTGATAGCCGTCTGCTGTTGCATATTAATTAGAGAATATGTTAATCAGTCGAAACCCCTGCGAGACACCTTGGTGTTAACTCACAAGGACTCAAATGATAAATAGCCTAAAGAACATAGCTTAATATTTTAATTTATACGACTAAACTCCTCCTGACTAACAGTAGAACGCCTGCAGACATCAATTTATTGTGTTCTATTGCGTTTTAAAGCCTCAAATGCATTTTTGTTCCACAATGGGGACAGAAATAGTGAAATACAAATCTTCTTTAAAAACCAAAATAATGCTTGAATTGGTTGAGCTGAGCTGCAGGAAACTTCACAATTATCTTGAAGTTCCAGTCTGACCAGCAGCTTTGTCTAAAGAAGTTGACAAACTGTTGACAGACGTGACAAATGACTTCACTTAAAATAACACAACAGCAGGAAAACTCACTTTTCAAGGGTTTTTTTTCACGAGTTCAGCACCAGTTATCAGTATTTGAAGCTTCTTATATATTTGGGCGTGCTGAGGTCACTGACTGTATAAGAACACTGGACAGAGTGACTCCTGCCCTCTAGTGTTCCAAACAGGAAGTACCTGCTGGTTCCAAAATAACAAAATTCTTCTAATGACAAACAGCTAATACTTAATCATACTGATTGATTAAATAGCATGACCTGCAAATAATTGATCTAAGTACTCTATATTATATTATGCTCGATACTAGCAATATTGGTATGAAATCAGCCCGTTCAGGACACTACGGCTTGCACTTTGGTTTTAATGAAGATTATAGTTTTTTAAATATTGAGGGAAATATGACACATAGGAAATGAATAAGAAACTAGAAAAGTGCATTACCTGCGATAATGATTGTGTGAATGCAATTTACAGAATGTGGTAGCTGAAGATGCTGAAGATTTTTGTTTTAGATTAGCCCAAAAACCCTAATTAGATGCCAAATTAGCCAAAAAAGCTAACACGTTGCTAATATGTTAGCTTAACTCAAAATTTGCCCAAAAAAACCTAAAAAGTTGCCAAATTAGCCAAAAAAGCTAACACGTTGCTAATATGTTAGCTTAACTCAAAATTTGCCCAAAAAAACCTAAAAAGTTGCCAAATTAGCCAAAAAAGCTAACACGTTGCTAATATGTTAGCTTAATTAATTAGCCCCAAAAAAAATCAAAAGTTGCCAAATTAGCCAAAAAAACTAACACGTTGCTAATATGTTAGCTTAATTAATTAGCCCCAAAAAAACTCAAAGTTGCCAAATTAGCCAAAAAAGCTAACACGTTGCTAATATGTTAGCTTAATTAATTAGCCCAAAAAGAACTCAAAAGTTGCCAAATTAGCCAAAAAAGCTAACACGTTGCTAATATGTTAGCTTAATTAATTTGCCCAAAAAAACTCAAAAGTTGCCAAATTAGCCAAAAAAGCTAACACGTTGCTAATATGTTAGCTTAACTCAAAATTTGCCCAAAAAAACTTCAAAAGTTGCCAAATTAGCCAAAAAAGCTAACACGTTGCTAATACGTTAGCTTAATTAATTAGCCCAAAAAAAACTCAAAAGTTGCCAAATTAGCCAAAAAAGCTAACACGTTGCTAATATGTTAGCTTAACTCAAAATTTGCCCAAAAAAAACTCAAAGTTGCAAATTAGCCAAAAAAAAAGCTAACACGTTGCTAATATGTTACCAATTAATTAGCCCAAAAAAACTCAAAAGTTGCCAAATTAACCAAAAAAGCTAACACGTTGCTAATATGTTAGCTTAATTAATTAGCCCAAAAAAAACTCAAAAGTTGTTAAATTAGCCAGTATTATCTACTGAGGTTTTTATGGGCTAATTAAGAGTTTAGCTTCTATTTTAGCAACAGGCTAATGTTTTTGACTTATTGGTTATGTACTGAAGTATTTATAGGCTAATTAAGAGTTTGTTTTTTTATTCTTATAACATTATTTTTTACTAATTTAGTTTACTGAGGTATTTTAGGCTATTTTGGAGTTAAGCTAGTATTTAAACAACAAGCTAGCTTTTTTTTGGCTAATTCTACTGATGTTTTTTTGTGGCTAATTTGAAGTCTAGCTAATATTTAAGCAACACATTAATTATTTTAGCAAAATTATCATGTATTAAAGATTTTTAAGCAATGTTTCTACAAATTTTTCAGAAATTTATGTTAACTTCAGCACTTTAGTTTTTAATGATATTTCCAGCATTTTAGCAAATTTAACATTTTGCACATTTTGCATTTTCAGCAAATCTCTGATTATATTAAATTACATCACCATTTTCAGCAAAAAGCTTCAGCATCTTTAGCGACTACTTTCAGTAAAAACAATCACAGTAGCATTAACGCAGGTAATGCAAATTTTCTAGTTCATATATTGTTTCTCTTAATTGTAAGACTTTAAAATTATATAATATTAAATACTTTAAGATAAAGTTGCACCATATTAAATAATTTTTGGATCAAATCATTAACAGAAAATAGGTTGATTTTATCCTCAACACTCGTGTTAATATTTTTTTTATCTAAAACTAACATTGTGAACAAAAAAATACAAAAAAAAAAGAAGAATTGATATCCTTTTGTTCCAGGATTTTATCTTAGGCTTTAAGAAACTTCTTAGTTCCAGGATATTTGAATCTACTGTCAGTTCTTTGATGTAATAGTGGACTTTACAGGGTTAAAGACCAGAAACCATCAGATTCCAGTTCTGGGTTTGTTTGCAGATGGATCTTCAGGACTCTTTCATTGGAGGGAGTGGTAATGTTCTTTTAAAAATTTGCTGGACCAGAACTTGTTTTGACGGAGAGGATTTTAAAGACATAAAAACCACCAAAAAGTTTACAAACAGATAAAATTACTGTGAAGAATTAACAACAAAAGTTGGATGGGTGGCACAAAGCTGCAGCCTTTTTTATGTTTGCATAAACCGCTTTTTTTTTGTAAGCACAAAGATACTTTCTAAATGGTTTCTCTCAGAAAAGTCTGAATACAGGGCCGCACCTACCATTAGGCAAGGGCCGGCCATCGTCTGGGGGCACAACACTTCTGGGGCCCCACTTAACCCTGCAGAGTTTAAAAATGAATTTAACTATTTGTTTTTTGTTTGCAGGTAGAACCAATTACAGCAGCCAAATAAATAAATACATAAAATGAAAAAAAAAAAAACATTAAAAAGAAGGTTAAAAATTAATAAAGCTAAAAATATTTGTTATTCCCATTATAATTTAACTCTGTCATGAAAAACCCAAATCACTAAAATAGCATTAGCCTGCTTATGGGAAAGTGTTTCATCCTCCCCCGTCTCTCTGCAGTAATGGAACATTCCGTCAACAGCAAGTTAGAGAGCAGACAGAAACTCTTTGAAAAGATGTTTAATGAAAAAACAAAATGTGGTATCTGACCATTATTATACTGTTGATTAAAAAAAAGTAAAGAAAACAATCTCACACAAAATTCTAACAAAAAACAGAACGGAATCAAAGAAACTCAAGAAGTAGATGAAGATAGGAAAGAATGACTGTTACGGCCCTGGTGTATCCTTCACTCTTTGTGTATGGTTTGTCTGTTTGTATGCTTGAGTTGTGGTGAATGAGTTGGAGTGAATGTTTCTTTCTGTAGGTGTTTAAGCTGAGAGCTGCAGCTCTGCAGAGTGTGGACCCGCCCACCTCCACCTGATCCTCGTCATGCCATCAGCTGTGGACCAGTGACTGAGGATCCACACCTGCATAAAAGATCTGACATCCTCAAGCAGAGCGGCAGCTTTTGTAACACCCTTTCTGGTGGTCAGCGTGCCCATGGTTTGAAGTGCAACCTTAAGCTCCGGTCCTCGTTTTCTGTGGACTTTGGTGGTGAAGCTTAATGTTGTAAGAAACCTTGGTGACAGTGTTTTTTTTTTTGTGTAGACATATTTGATAGACCTGGTGAGTCTCAGTCTATGACTCTCATGTGGAGAGAAATTGTGTTGTGGTGTAGAAATTAACCCTCTTTAACTTCTTTTGTTGCAATGTGTTTACGTTCATTTGCAGCTAACAGCAAATTAAAATCTGCACACTACCACAGCGCTCCAGTCTGGTTTCTTAATTTTGTGTTACACCTTCTTTTCTCTTCCCTCTTTTTTTTTTTCTTCAATTGACAATTTCATAGTGTCCTGTTTTATTTAATTCATTTTGATTTGACTGGGTGATAACATATCCAATCTATTTAAATTCAGAACTTAAATCCCTTTTTTCAAGACATAAACGGTCAATAATGTTGTGGTCCAACTGTAAATTTATTTATTTTCTAATTTGGTTTATTTTTGTCAGATGTCAAAAACTCTTTTTCCGACGGGTCTTGAGTTTTGGGATCCTCTTTTTGTCTTGTTTGATGGTCATTTAGCCTCTCTGCATCTTTTTAGGCTTGTTTAGAGAAGATAATGTTCATCTTCATCAACTTTTATTTAAAACTGAACTAAGGACTGGACATTAAAAGCTAAACATAATTTAAAAATGTAATAAATAAGTGAATAACAAGATAAAAGCAAAATGTGCATGATGAAAGAAAACATTGAGGATAAAAACACAACATGATAAAACATGAATGTAAAATCAGAGCCAAACGAGTCTTAAGTCTAGATTTAGTTATTTTTCAAATCTCTTCTTGGTTTCTGTTTTTCAGTTTTTAACTTAATTCCCTCCAGAACTCTCAGCTCCATACTTCTATAGAGTTTTACCTCTTTTTTGCTAATGTTTTGATATTTTTCATTTATCCTAGTTTTTTTTTTCCACTTGGTGATGATTTTAAACCACAACATTTTTCTTTCAGTTTTCAAATATTAAATTCTATTTTTTTGTATGATAATTTTTAAATTCCTCCATTTTTAACATTTTAAAGGTATATACAAACCACCCTGAATAATTATTATTCCTTTTTCCAGTAATTTTACTTATTTCCATAGACATATACATGTGTATGTTTTTATTTTTATTTATGTAGCTTTAAATCATTTTCCCATCTTTTCTTTTTAGTAATTTCTGTGAAAAGCAGATGTTCAGTTCAGTTCAAAGCATTTATTTCAGACTTTGACGAAAAGTATGTAAAGCAACAAATGAAAAAAGCATTGAAACAACAAAAATCTGAAAGGGAGCGAGAAGAAGAAAAAAATATCTTATAAATTCTTAGCCCTGAACAATAGAACAATATATTCCTAAACTCTGAGCACCCAAAGTGAAGTTCAGTGTCCTAACTAAAAGTTCATAATATTTTTATGTTTGGACATTGTTTCAAGCATTTACTGCTTCTGTTCCACAGTTTCACTCCACATATTGAAACACAAAACCTTTTATTTGTTTGTGCTTTATGCATGAAAAATGTATTTTTTACCCTAAGATTGTATTTTCCTCCTTTTTAATGAATAATCTTTGGATATTGGTTGGTAATAAATTATTTTCTGCCTTAAATATCATTTGAGCTGTATAATACTCTAGTATAGGAGTCTCCAACCTGTGGCTCCAGAGCCACATGTGGCTCTTTTATCTCTGTGGCTCTCTGGCTGAAGATTAGCTATTATTTTAGCAACATGCTAACGTTTTTGGCTAATTTGTTTTCTAGTGGATTTTTAGGATAATTTAGAGTTTGGATAATATTTTAGTAACATGCTGATGTTTTAAGCTATTTTTTTTTTATCTACTGATTTTTAAAAAAAAATAATTTAGAATTTAGCTTATATTTTAGCAACATGCTAATGTTTTTGACTAAATTAGTTCACTGAGGACTTTTAGACTATTTTGGGGTTCAGCTAGCATCTAAGCAACAAGCTAGCTTTTTTGCTAATAAAGTTAAAAACGTTTTAAAATATTGTCTTTTTAAGAGATGCTAGTTTATTTTTATATTTTTTTATTTTTGTTTATGACAAAAGTAGATATTTTTGGTGGCTTTGGCCTCTAATTATTTTTTTATGCTAATTAGGAGTTTAACTAATATTTAAACAATATGCTAACATTTTTTGCTAATTTGTTATCTACTAGGGATTTTAAGCTAATTTTGAGTTTAGCTTTTATTTCAGCAACATGCTAACATTTTTGGCTGATTTAATTTGCAGAAAAATGTTATGCTGATTTGAAGTTCAGCTAGTAATTAAGCAACAGGTTTGCTTTTTTGCTATTAAGGTAAAAAATGTTTAAAAAATTCTCTTTTTAAGAGACACCATTTTATTCTAGTATATCTTTTTGCTTTTGTTCGTGACAAAAGTAGACATTCATATTTATTAAAAAACAAAAAGAAAGTTATGAATGAAAATCAAAGGCTAACGTAAGTCAATGCGGCTCCTTCTAGGTTTTGATCATTAGAACAACAGCCCAAATGGCTCTTTTACTGTTAAAGGGTGCCGATCCCTGCTCTAGTAGATCATAGAATGTGAGTAATTTTGATTGTATAGTTTGTTTGTGTGCTCCAGGTAACCTGCTTAGTGAATGATTCGTATTGCTCTCTTTTGAAGAATTGAAAGTGAATGTAACGTCTTATAGTTATTTCCCAAAACTCTACAAAGTAAGAAAAGTATAGTAAGACCAATGAACAATATAAAATGTGGAGAGATTTGTGGTCCAGAACCAGTTTTACTTCTGGACAGTTTAGTGTGTAAATAATGAACAAGTGCTTCCCAGGTCAATATGTGCTGCATGGTGGTGTAGTGGTTAGCACTCTTGCCTTGCAGTGAGAAGACCCTGGTTCAAATCCCAGCTGGAGATTCAGAACCATCTCCTTGGGATCTTTCTATGTGGAATTTGCATGTTCTCCCCATGCATGTGTGGGCTAGGCACCAGAGACCCCAAAATGGGAGGGGCTATGGGAAAAGAATGAATGAATTCTTTCCAGGTCAGCTTTAAATCTATTATAACCACAATAAATTCATCTTCATAAATTCTTTCAAGTCTCACCCCATTTATGTGCATGTCAACCTTTAGATTTTTACCATTATATTTACCAAGTAACATTATTTTCTTTTACTTAAATGGAGTCAAAGTTTATTTACATCAAATCACATCTTCACTTTTTCCATCTTTACAACTTCTATAAATAGCTGCAAATCATCCCAATCACAAAAAACATATGTGTCATCAGCAAATAAACTAATTCTAATATTCTATGAACCTAAATAAATTAATTCTAATGTTCTATAAACCTTTAATAAATCATTAATATACATGATAATAGCACTGGGCCCAATACAGAGCCCTGTTTCGCACCTTTCTGGCAAAAAAATGGAAACGAGCACTTCCGACCTACACATTTAATCCAGTCTAACACTATCCCCTAATGCCATATCTTTTCAATTTATTTATTAATATGCAGTGATTAATTGTATCAAAAGCTTTTTTATTGCATCTCTTTCATTTATAAACATTTATTTTCCATTTTAAATTTTATTTTGATTGCACTTGCATGTGTTAATATAAGAAGTGCTGCATAAATGAAGATGATTGATTTTAGTGCTTCGTTTGAACAGCAGCTGAGGTTAAAATGACATCCCATAATAATCTATAAATTTGAGATCGCACACAGATACAATTAATCACTGCATATTAATAAATAAATTGAAAAAATATGGCATTAGGGGGATAGTGTTAGACTGGATTAAATGTGTAGGTCTGAGGTGCCCGTTCCCATTTTTTGGCCAAAAAGGTGCGAAACAGGGCTCTGTCTTGGGCCCAGTGCTATTATCATGTATATTAATGATTTATTAAAGGTTTATAGAACATTAGAATTAATTTATTTAGGTTTATAGAATATTAGAATTAGTTTATTTAGGTTTATAGAATAATAGAATTAGGTTTTTTTTAGGTTTATAGAATATTAGAATGAGTTTATTTGCTGATGACACAAATGTTTTTTTGTTATTGGGATGATTTGCAACAATTCCTAGAAGTTGTAAAGATGGAAAAAGTGAGGATGTGATTTGATGTAAATAAACTTTGACTACATTTAAGTAAAAAAAAATAATGTTACTTGGTAATTATAATGATAAAATCTAAAGCTTGACATGCACATAACTGGGGTGAAACTTGAAAGAATTTATGACGATGAATTTATTGGGGTTATAATAGATTAAAAGCTGACCTGGAAAAGATTCATTTATTTTCCTTAGCCGCTCTCCACTTTGGTGTCCTGGGGGTGCTGGAGCCTAACCTGGTTACTGATGGACACTTTCAGATGGTGGGGGGAAGCTGGACTATGCATGCATGGGAGAACATGCAAGCTCCATACAAAAAAGTCCCCAATTGGTGTTTCTGATTCTCCAGCTGGGATTTGAACCAGGGTCTTCTGGCTAAGAGGCATCGGCACTAACCACTACACCACCATGCAGGCCCTTCTGACACTTATTTTTTAACATTTGTGACATTGAAGATGTTACCTGTTAATTAAATTGCCATTTTATTTTTTCATGATTACGGTTGTCATGATTTTGTTGATTTTTTACTGTGTATTTTGTTGTGAGAAAACAGAAACATTTTCTGAATCTCAGATCACGCCAGATACTATAGAATTCTCTTGTGATGCCGTACTTAACCTACTGTACAAAAAAGAGCAGTAAGAATAATTCATAATGTAAGTTATCGTCATCCCACTAATCAATTATTTCTTAAATCAAAGATACTAAAACTTTTTGATTTAATAGAACACAGAATACTACAACTGAGTTACAAAGCAAGACATAATCTACTACAAGTACATCTACAATCAATGTTTTCTGACAGATTGGGTGGTTATAGTTTAAGAAAAGAAAACAATTTCAGAGTCCTCAAAGCACACACAACAGACGTGTATACATGTACATGTTTGAGTATAGATCCTTGTGTGTGTTTGATTATATGGACAGATGTTTGATAAAAAAAGAAAAAAAAAGGTACTAAATTTCCATTTCTGAAATGATTTATATTAAAGGTTAAAATGTTAATGTTAATGTAAAAAGTTATATTGTTAGGGGGTAGGATTAAAAAGGTTTTTTTAAACTTCTTCCTACTCCATTTCGAACTATATAATTGAGTTTTAATGTCTTTTATTTATAATTTATATAAAAATTTCCCGTTTTCTTGTTTTTTCACCATGTATTTTTTTTTGTATCTTCGAAATAAAGGACTAACTAACTAACTAACTAACTAAACTCTGTGGATTTACTGCAAAGTTAAGTGTGACTTTATGTCACTTTCAGAGGAACTTTTCAATGAAATTATAGCAAATTATCTTTATGATTGCTGTTATGTTTTCCGTTTTTTTTTTTTTCATTTAATGCAGGGGTCCCCAAACTACGGCCCACGGGCCACATCCCGCCCTCCTCCACTCCACCCCCAAACTGTTTTGGCTAAATTAGCCATTTTTCCAGCTTTTTAGGGGAATTTGACATTTAACTAATATTTTAGCTACATGCTAGCTATTTAAGCTAATACAGGCTTTTTAAATTGTGTTAGGCTAATTTGGAGTTTAGCTAATACTTTAGCTTTATGCTATCTTTTTTGGCTAAATTACACATTTTTCCAGTTTTTTAGGCTAATTTGGAGTTTAGCTAATATTTTAGCTACATGCTAGCTATTGATGCTGATTTAGGCTTTTTAAATTTTATTAGGCTAATTTGGCATTAAGATAATATTTTAGCTAAATGCTAGGCTATAAGCTTTTTTTTTTTTTTTAGACTAATTATGAGTTTAGCTAATATTTTAAGCTACATGCTAGTTGTTTTGGCTAATTTAGATTTTTTTGAGTTTTTTCTGTTAATTTGGCACTTCGCTGATATTTAAGCCAGCTATCAGCTTCAGTGTTTTTAGCTATCAATTTTAGCATCTTCAGCTATTAATCTACTGCAGGTAATGATAAATATCTAGTTTTTAAATAGTTTTTGCATTATCTTTTCTTGGAAGATCACAGAAATGAATTATTTTAAATTTGGCTATGTGTGACTTTCTGGAAAACCATAAATATTTACGTTTAGGCTGTGATTGCTGCACTTTATTTGTTTGCCTACAAACCGAGCCCGGCCCCCCGTCACAGAAGAAAACCGTCATGTGGCCCTCACTAGAAAAAGTTTGGGGACCCCTGATAACTTATAAGATTTTACAAAAAACTAAAAAAAAAAAAAAAAAAACTTTTTATTCCAGTTTTAATTTTTAGTGTGTCATCATAACTTTATCATTTTGAGTCTCAACTGTTATGAAAATATAATTAAAACCCAGAAAGGTTTTATATTCAGATATACAATAGGGAAAATAAAAAGACTTGACAGTATAAAAAAAAAAAAAAAAAAAGAAAAGCAAACAAGAAAGCATTTTAATTACAAACGCACAGGGATTCTTTCTCCAGACAGAACCTGGAGTGCATCTTTGGGCTTGCAAACAGAAATCACATTTTTTTACAACAATGCACTTCATGCTTTTGACAGTAGCTTAGTGAACACTCAAATCAAACACTTGGAGCAGTATCATGTCGCAGGCTGACGGCACACGTCTGATTTAAAGGTCCAGTGATCATCTGGAGTATGAAAACATGAAAGGCTATAAAAGTTCTCACTAAATGATTTCTGTGTCAATGAAGATTTTTACATTTTTCTCAAAGAATAAAACAAATTCAAGTTAAAATCAGATTTTGATCCATAGCTGATCCCCTTATTTTAGGCCCTTGTTTTTGAAGTTTTTTCCTCCTTAGCGGTCAGTGGCAGCAGCTCTTCTGCTGGTCAGGGAGGAAAAAAGCACCATAAATGTGCCGAGTATACACCCTAACATGGAGCACGAGAAATTCAACAAGCTGATCTGGTCTAAGAGAGTCTGTAAGGCGATTTCAACAGACAGAAGAAAAGAAGAGTGACAACAGGAGGCCACAGGTACAGAGAGAAATTAGTATCATCCCCGTTTATGGATGCATATTCTTGAGTTTTGTGTGCACACTTTCATTTGTAACTCATAAAATACATTATGTGCATAAGTATAAAAATTACAAAATAAAAAAAATTCAATTCACACACGTATGAAATTACACACCCAAATCCTTAAAAAGTTACACACGAATCCTGTTACGCACACACAAAACCTCAGTTACGTATGAATCTGTGGTGAGACTCTTTTCACGTCTCTCATTTTCGTCCGTGAGTGATGCGTTTAAAAACAGCTAGAATGCTCGGTCATCAGAGTTTTCTTATTAGCCAATTTAAACTTAGATTGTGAATAATATCCAGTAAAACTTGACATTTTCCCACTTTCTTAAACAGATATGCCCACTAATTAATACGAAAAAGATAATTTTATCATTTTTTTAGATCATTTTTCCCTTTAAAAATGAAAACGTTTTCTTTTCTGTTCTTAAAAAGCTTATTTAGACTTTTTTATATTAATCATAGAGGGCATATCTGTATAAGAAAGTGAGAAAATGTCAAGATTTACTGAATATTATTTACTATTTTTGTAATTATTCATATTATGTCAAAATTCAAAGCAGCTTGTAAGAAAACTGTGACGACTGAGCATTTTAAACGCATCCCTCACGGACAAATCTGTAAGACATGAAAAGAGTCTCAGCACAGATTCGTGCGTAACTCAGGTTTTGTGTGTGCGTAACAAGTGATTCAAGCGTGATTTTTTAAAGATCTGCATGTGTAATTACTTTCAAGCTGTTGTCATTGTAATTTGTGTGCGTGTAAATTTCATTTCGTATTTTTTTTCTATTTTTGTACTTATGTACAAAACTTATTTACGACTTACAAATCAAGAGTCACACACACATAAATCGGGTTGATACTAATTTCTCTCCATACATATCTAAGCAGTAAAGTCAAAGGTCAACCCAAACAGGTTCATCCGGCACCTTACAGGTCTTTTTTCAGGTTTAAAAAAACAAACTTCCCACTTTAGGAAAAAGTGCACTTTTAGGACTTAAGCAAAGATGATGAATAACAGTCCAGCCACTGTGTTCTGGCTTTGGTTAAAATCTTGAGCAAGTAAAGACCAATAACAGCAGAGTTGACTTAAAACAAAAGTAAAATTTGATTCAAAGGAAAATAATTTTTACAACAACAGGAGGAAAACGATACACAGAAAGTTGAGAATGCAAACCAGTTAAAAAAGATTTCTTGCACAGTTTTTTGAATAAAACGTTTCCTTTGGCCGTCTGCAACTCAGACGGGACAGGAAGGGGTTGGTAGAGATCGACGGTTGGAGGACGTATCAGGAGAAGGCGGAGGTTGTCCTCCTGACGGGACACCTGTGCTAAGAGGCCTGCAGCAGCCGTCTGTAGTGAGGCGTGACTTTGTGTCCAGGCAGGTGCAGGTTGAACTCCAGAGCCTCCAAGACGGGAAACTCGAAGGCTGTCAGCTCCCGGCGGTTCACTCGGAACTTCTCCTCCAGTTTCTGAGGGAGGAGGGGAGGAGAAAAGGCAATAAGTCTGTTTGTAGATGAAAATGCTGTTTCAGTGACGATCCAGCTTAAAAATGAATTTTTAAGTATTTCTTTATTTATGCCCTTTGAAAAAGATCATATTTAAACTTCCTGCTCTCAATGACGGGGAGGTAAAAAGGGGCGGGGTTGCTCCGGCAACAAGCCCCACCTACAACTCAGAGGTGATTTTTCTGCTGTTCTGCAGAACAATGACATAAAAAAATGGCTTAAAAAATGCAAAATAATAAATAAAAGATCACTGGGAATGCTTGAAAGATGATCCGAGTGAGACTTTAAAACATTATTAGATACAGTTTCAAATGAAATTAAAATCTTTTAAAATCTTAACGAAGAAAAGTACATTTAGCTTATAGTTATTAACTTCCAACAGTAATTTTAAGGTTTTTATGGGGTCAAATCAAGATTATATTTAAGTTATTTAAAACTATATTGTATATTTGAAAGAAAGACAGAAAGAAAATCTGAAAGGTTTTAAGGGTAAACATTATAAATTTAAAATTTGAAAAAGAAATGCTTTAAATCTAAGTAAAAATAAACAGAAAGGATGTTGCAACCAAGAAACAACTTTGCATAAAATAACATGATTTCTGTCACAGATGTCGATCACATAGAATCATGTACTTCATAAAGTATTGCTAATAATTCCAGAATTCATCCAATTCATATTTTTCTGATTCTTTGATCCACTCAATTCAATTTGATTCAATTTAACTTTAAACCGGATTTGTTTAGAAATCCATTAATAATCTATATTTATGTTTTGAAGATATTAATTTGAATCTGATAACGTTTACATACTGTAAAATATATTAATGAAATTGTTAATAAATTCATCAGCATCAGAAGCTGCGAGGTTTCTGACCCAGACGCACAGGTGTGCTCGGCCCCGCCCACCTCACCTGCGTCTAAGCTGCTCTGGTTGCTGTTGGCTCGGCCCAGACTCAGGCTGCGATGGCTGGCGTTCCGAGACTGGATGAAGGAGGAGGTGGAGTCCAGGGTGTTCCTCCGGCCGCCCAGAACGTTAGTCGGGTACAGGAACTGTGTGTAGGACACGTCTAGAAGAGACCAGAACTTCTGCTTCAGATCAGAACCGAAAATGTTCAATCATTCCTTATTGAAGAGATTGAAATGCTAATTACAGGTGATGCTCACTAAATTTATACAATAACAGTAGTTTGTTATTAACTCAACACCTAACAGATTGAAAAGTAATCAGTAGACTCTGGATTATTAAACCGGTAAATACAAATAAAAGAAAAGAATGGAATGGAATAAAATAAAGTTAAATATAATAAAATAAAGTTGAATTAAATAGAAAAAAAATAAAGTTAAATAGAACAGAATAAAATGAAATAACATGGAATTAAGTAAAGTTAATTAAAATACAATTTAATAAAATAAAATAGAATAAAATAAAATAGAATTGAATAAAATAAAGTTGAATAAAATGAAATAAGGTTAAATGGACTAGATAGGATGGGATAAAATAAAATAAAATATAATGGAAGAATATAAAAAAGTAAAATAAAAAAGAACGATAAATAGAACAATAAAACAGAGTGGAAAAATAGAATAAAATAAAGTTAATAGAAAAAAATACAGTTAATTAGAATAGAATAAAATAGAGAACAATGGAATATTATAAAATGTAATTAAATTGGGGCCAGGAATCAATTAAAAAAAAAAACAAATTATTGATCGCAAAATAGGAAAAATTAATTGCGATTAATCAACATCATTATTATTATTTTTGTTTGTTACTGTATTTGCCAGTCACTTATTATCTGCAAATAATGATAATATGAAATCACACACAAAATTGTAAATTTTGAACGTTAATTTTTAATCTTTTGGAACCAAGCGTCTAAAACTATTTTTGAATTTACTTCGATATTTTCCTTTTTCTCCTAAAAAAAACTTTTATTATGCTTGTGAAAATTAATAAAAACAACTTTTTTTTTTAATCGTTTGTCTCGCGGCGTTGGGGAGTGGGACTTTTTTTTGTCATATCTTTACTTCAATGCAAGTTATTCAAGTTATACTCCGACCAATCAGGGGTTTAAGGGTGCAAAAGCAAGGTAAAAGAGGGTAGTTTAGAGAGAGTAGAAGATGGAGGGTAACATCGTGAAACAACCAGGTGGTTACACACATACCTGTTGGCTAAAATAGTCTTCACATACATACCTTCCCTCACTTAAGGCATTTTCTCCATTTCTTTTTGCTGAACATTCTTCTTGAAGACAAATATTCTTTTACCTGAAGTGTTTGGCTGCAATTCAAAGCATTTCGTCGGGCTGACACTCTGAATAATCAGAATAAAGTCTATAGTGAATGCTGCTATGAAAGGATGAAAGCTGTTATTTGCAGAAAAACCTTGAGCAAAGCTTAAACTCTTAAAAATACAGTGTTTCTCCGAACAAGATGGAACCAAAGTATGCATTAAAGGAACTGAGCTGGTCATTGAAGTATGTGTGCTTTGACTGCTTTAAAGCAACATTTGAATATGTCAGCACTCAGGATTGGTGTTAAAAATGACTTTAGACACTTCAGTACAATAAAAAAAGTAAATGACGGCAAGGCTTATTATTGTAATAAAAAGTCTGTTTGCAGCTTGTTTTTTCCATCTATCTGTGAGCTGGCGGTCTTCTGTTGAAAGGTTTTGTTGTTGGTGGACTCAGTCCTTTTCACACAAACCCATCGACTATTCATCGTTTTTATTTTTCTATTTCTATGAGCATTTTTAAAGCTGAGGAAACATATTTGCTGAAAAATGTGATCACACGTAAACTCACCATCTGAGGGCTCAGGAATGGAACTTGCAATTTCATTTTTCAGAAAATGAAGCTCTTCTTTTTCAGTTAAACTCTTCAGGAAAGAATGAACTGAATAAACATCAGGGCTGGGTATCGATAAAGATTTCCAGAAACGATTTGAATCGATTCACAAGAGCCTGGATCGATTCGATTCTGATTTTTTTAAATATTCTTTCAATCCCCTCATTTCAATTTGATTCAATTTTGTGCTCACATAGTTTACACATTTGTTCAGAAATAAACTAATAATCTACTATAAAACTACTATTAAAATAAAAAACATTGTAAACATTGTTCTGCCTCTCCTGGAGGGTGTTTCAGTTTGGCCACTAGGTGGCGATAGCGCTATAGCCTTACACCGTATTCCAGAAGAAGAAGACAGTATGAGTGAAAAAAATTATGTTTTAGACCACAAATAGTTATTTTAAAAAATATTTCCTTAGAAGAGTTTGTAAAGTTTATACCTGTGAGTTTATAAAGATGTTCATGTAGTCAGCAAAGTATGTTTAGGTCGACCGAACGTTAGCATTAGCCATCCTATTAAACGTTAGCATCAAGCTAGCAGACTTTAGCTTTATGTACTAAATCAATCCATATGAATTATCGGTTTATTAAGCTTAAATTCTCAAATTAAAAAACCTCTAGAAACAAATTTTCAAATAAAATATAGTTGGAGAAAGACTTTAATAACCAGCTTGGTCCTTCTGTATCATATGACTTGATGTGGGTGTTCTCAAAAGGGGTTGTCAGTGCCGTTCTTTGAAAGACATCCAGATTATGGCTAGAGTCTCATTTTGATGACCTACACCGATAATTTGCAGATAAGCTGCATTCATTGCATCCCACATCCCGATCCCAGCCAGTGGCTCCGTGTCGCCATGCAGCTATTTCTGCTGCGGAGTCACGCTTCTGACCTCCAGTCTGTGGAAGGGTTGTTTTTCGATGTGTGGTTGAGATATTCAGCTGCTGTTTTTATTTATTGAACAGGAGTGCAATAAACGGGAGGTCGGAGTTCAGCTGCAAGACAAGAGACGAGAAAAAAAAAACAATAAACGAACAGTTCCTTTTCATCCAGCTGTTGTTAGACAATATGTCCTTCTAATTTCTAGACTGAAATATGTCATTCAATGTAAGCCTATTGTACCGGTTAAATTATCGTCTTACAAACCACAAGTGATGACTGAGAGGTCATTATTTAGCTGAAAGGTTCAAGTTTCTTCTTTTATCTTTCTAAGAAAGAGAAGGAAACACCTTGTGTTTTCCTCTCAAGTCCTGTAATTTGCTTTAAATGAAGGCTTCAGCTAAGTGAACGCCGTTTAATGAAACAGATAAAAACGTGTCGACGGTGTCAGCGTCGCTGCCGGGTAAGATAAAGATCTTCACCGTCGCTGTTGCCTGTCAGCGGAGCCGCGTCGGACACAATGCGCTCATTTGATGTAAACAGAGAAAGAGAAAACCTGACAACATTCTCTCTGTGTAGTTATTATAATCAAAGTCAGCCCTTCTTGCAAAGCTGTACTGTCATGTTTCACTAACTGCTAGATTTCACCCGCCGAGCTGCAAGGATTTAGCGGCTGAGCATTCTGGGATCAGCGGAGTGCAGCTTGAAAGAAAGAGACAGAGGCGGTTAGACAGGCTGAGAAGTGGAGGATAAACAGGTAGATTAGGCGCATGAAGAGGAGAGGCAAAGTGCTTGACTTAACCGTGCAAACACGCTGAACCCTTTCAATGTGGGTGCTGGGGATTTGATTTTGTGGACTGATGTTAAACGGTAATTCAGCGTACAAACGGAGGCAAACCCGGCTCTTAGAGCGAAACCCCCGCAGTGAAGATCTATAAGACTGATCAGACCACCTCTGGGGGAGCTGCTGATTTCGCCTCAATGCCTGTCTTTTGGCTGAGAGCAGAGAAAGACTTCAGCAGAACGCAGTCAGGGGTTATGCCCTGATAACCGCGCAGTCTTAAGTCTGGAGTTTAATTGGCCCACTGCGCATTTTACTTCAGGGGATGTTTTGACACTGTAGGTGTCAAAACAACATGAGCTAAAGGTTGATGCTTTAGACTCGCAGCGTGCGGCTGAATCTCAGCCCCCTCAGACCTTTGAGCTCAGTGGCCAAATCAAGAAAAGGCACATCTTGATGAGGATAATTAGTTTCATTTCAATTTCATTTATATAGCCCTATATCACAAAAAAAAAAAAAAAGTCTCATTGGGCTTCATGCCGGTACAGAAGAAGGTCGGTCATAAGATATAAACAATTGCTAAACTAAACCGGTTATCCCTGTCCTTAGACCCTCTCTCTCGGTAAGGAAAAACTCCAAAAAAAACTTTATTCAGGAAAAAAGAAGAAACCTTCGGGATGCAGACATCAAGGAGTGATCCTCTCCCAAGACGGACAATTAACCACGACTTTTACAGAGGAATTAGCTTATCTAACTCTGCAACTACGTATTTGAATAGAGTTCAGCCAGATAAGACTGGGGGGACAGGTGGGGGCGAGGTCCACAGCCAAGACGAGCCAGAGGCGTGGTCCACGACTAAGAACAGGAGCACAGACGATCCACCAGGAATCACTCACACTCTTACCTCGGGCTTGCACCGCTAGCGTTACGGCGCCGATGCGTGCGCCGCAGTCTTTACGTAACTTTAAAAGTGCGAGCGGGACTTCCACTGCAGGCGTTCACGTCCTGTGTCTGTGGACCGGCCTCTGCGGCATTGCAAATTCTTTTCGTTTGGTTCAAATTTTGACGGACGCCGCAGCTGATCTGCAGCACTTTTTGTGAAGTTTGGGGCTATTCACGACTTTGTATGTATGTATGTATGTATGGAAACCACGCGAGCAAATGGAAAGTGCACCCGGTATACTTTTAAAATAAAACAAAATTTCTGCTGAACTTGGCCAGTGTAAGCCATCTGCTGTAGCTAGTCCACTCCCACAACGCAACGGAGCCGTGACGCTAGCGGTGTAAACCCGGGGTTAGAGGCGAGATGATGAGCCAGAGGCGTGGTCCACGGCCAAGAAGAAGAGCACAGACGATCCATCTGTGATCTGAAATCTCTCCCGCTCCCCCAGAAGGGGAGTGGGACAGAGGAACAACACGTGAATCGCACTGCACCAAACAGAAGCACAGACAATTAAATATAGAAATAACACAGAATAGAAGAGAGATGAATGATAATAGAGAACAGAACCCCGCCTGAAGCGGATAATAGCGATGATAACAAATCTAAAATTATTAGCGTTTCTGTATTAATCTAGACCCACGAGAGCTTCAGCTGAGGGAATCCACCGCCAGGACCCGGTTTATCAAAACAACTTCCCTCTGCTGAGTTCCGAGGAGAAATTTGTGTAATGGATGCTATAAAATTTATAATACAGTTTGACTTCAAGCAATGAAATTTGAAATAAATAGAGCATATATAGAAACATGCATTTAGACACTAAAAATCAGCCTCAGCTATTTTTTTGATCAAACAAGCAGCAAACTCTACATCCACAAGTGGATCCATTAAAAAAATCTACAGCAGACCGGATCTCTCACGCACTCCAGAGACCACTTTGTTGTTGTCTCAGACCAAAGTCTGAGGAGCTCTAAACCTCACAGACAAACCTTACAAGTTGATTCCTTTCATGTTTTCCGACTGAGCTTAAAAGACATTTTTATATATCCACCAACACTGATACGAACAGTACATATTTTATTGATTTGCTGTCAGAGCTGGGATCAACATCATGCTATCAAAAGACTCGGTGCATACTAACACAGCCATCTGACGGCATGCAGAGCGCAGATGGACTTGAAAATGACTCGGCGTGCTGCAGAAAACACAGAATCTATATCTCATGCAGCTGGTTAAACATAAGTGGAGTCTTGCAAATCTGTGTTCTTGCAAATCTGTTCTCTGTTTAAATCGCTTGGCTTGCTTCCTTCCACAATTGGCAGCCAAAAGACTGAGGTCTGTGAAGAACTAATTCAACTGAGTTTGCAAATTAGATAATCAATGTAAAAGAAAGCACTCCAAGTATTGAAAACTGTTCAATATTTGTTATCTAACAATTTAGTAATGAAATAAAGTCAAAAACTTGCAGAGTTTTCTGATATTTTTCTGGTTTTGACAAAAAAAAATTAATTTATTCCTATGTAAATATTCAAGCACTTTAAGGAGGATTGAAGTTACTAATATTATACACTAAATAATTCCTTTTCTATTCTTTAGATCAGTGTTTTTCAACCAGTGTGCCGCGGCACACTAGTGTGCCGTGGGAGATGGTCAGGTGTACCGTGGCAAATAACCAATTTTCACATACGTAAAACATTTACCATCACTAGGGAATCCGCTCTGCGTTCATCCAAACGGGCCCTGATTTAATTCTGGTAGATAGTTTAGAATATGCAAGATTGTAAAATATTTTTTTCAATGTTTCTATAAATGACTTTTAATCAGAATAATGTTACCGCAATCTGGCCGCAAAACCAGCTGCAAGGTCGGCTTTCAGAAAAGTTCCGCCCCCTTCAACTGTCTCCACCAATCATTGTTGGAGGCTTGATCACATGTCATCAATCTGACCAATCAGAAGTGGTTAACGTCCTCACTTCCTTGTTCCTTTTCGGCTCATAAAATCTCTCGTTTCTAACAAAAACAGCCGCTACAGCTCGTGTTTAGCGGTGTAACTTCCTGCAGGATCCGGTGTCAGACAGTTTAAGAAGTGAACAAAAGAATGAAGCTCAGAAATGTGAGTATATCCGGAATACGCGCGAGTTTATGCACTACATCCCCCAGGATGCATTGGGGAAAGCAGACTTTCTCAAATGGTGGGGGGTGCGGTGCGACCCAGGGATCATACCATTTATTTTAGTTACTAAACAGTTGATCGGAGGACAGACAGTGACCGGGATATCCACACAGAGAGAAGAATATTGAATTAAACCTCAAGAATTGTGATGGAAAAATATTTAACGGAGATTAAAAAAAACAACGAGAGAAATAGAGTGCGCGTGCTGGGGAGGGGGGGTGTTTGTACAGGAGCGCAAGAGCTGAGAGAGAGAGAGAGAGAGAGAGAGAAGAGAGAGAGAGAGAGAGAGAGAGAGAGAGAGAGAACATCAACACAAAACCTTCAAGAAACTCGAGACATTAGAAAAGAATAAAAAAACTGGAACCATTTGATTTTTTTGACAGTATGAAGGAACAGAGTTTGTTAAATAAAGCAAAAAAACAACATAAAAAGTCATTTTGCAGCTGAAAAAGCCGCTGTTTTCAGAGAGCTAATGCAAAAGAACAGAATTTTTGAGAAAAGCCAGAATTCCCATCACGACTGTGGAGGGAAACAAGGAAAGATTGTTGTTTTTACTTTGAAAGTTTTGGAAGTATTCTTAAAAAAATAAAAACATTAATAAAAACGGATTATTTATAAGTTTTTTTTAATAATTTTTTTTTAATCAGTCTTTAATGATAATAAATGTAGACTGTTTTGAAGAGGTATAAGTTTAACTTGAGAAAATTGACTAATGGTACCAATGATATTTGCAGCAGAAAGTTGTGTTTGTGTGTGTGGAGGGGGGTACGAGAATTGACATTGAGAAACACTGGGTTAAAATGACAGCGCCTCTGTGCTGCAATGACGCTTCCCACTTATTTAAAAAATGTAAATTAGATTGTACATCAATACCGTTTAAAATTTTTTACCTTTTGGATACTAGTGTGCCGCGGGATTTTTTTCATTGAAAAAGTGTGCCTTGGCTCAAAAAAGGTTGAAAAACACTGCTTTAGATTAATTTATATATTTTTTTATTTTACCCTAAAAATGTTAATCTGAAACATATAAGACAGCTTTGCAAACATGTTTTTTTTTTTTTTTCCAAAACTGCAAAATCCATGCAAACAGTTCAGTGAGGGGCGTGGGAATGTAGGGAAAAGCAGTTCAGCTGTTTTTTAAGATTTTTATTTATTTTTTTTTTTGTAGCAGTAAACAGAAAGATTTATAGCAACATAAACAAGTCACATTCTTAGAGAATCATTTTAATTGTGAACCGACCACCAACATATTTCAGTTTGACCACACATATCATATATTGTGCTATTCAGTTTAGAGAGTTTTATGTTCTGCTAACTCGAGGGGAAAGATACAGCTAAAAACTTTAAATGTTTTTTGAGAACAACACATTATATGAGGAACAGCTGTGCATTTTTTAAGGGGTCATACCATAAAAAATATCACATTTTTTAACTTTTAGTGTATAGTACTGTTTTTCCTCAAGATAAAGAACCCCAAAGTGGTATTTTGATCCATTCACACATTTCTGAAAATCTGCACTGCTTACAGCAGCTCCTCCCATACCCACGATAACTAGCAGAACCGCCCCCTCCAGAAGGAGTCTGCTCCGCCCCCAGGCTATCAGCTAGGTAGCTTTCAGCTAGCTTTGCGAACCCCCTAACCGCCTCTCTGTTGTTGTGAGCCAGTTTAGCGATGGCCAAGAAATGCTCGACTATTTCCTGGTGGAGAAAGGGAGCAGACTATTTCCTGTTGGAGAGCGACGTCAGAAAGGTTCGCGTGAAAAAGATTTTTGATACGGAAATGAATTAATGCTTCAAAAAGAAAAGAAACGTTCACAGCCAGTGCTAATCCAAACAATGTTTTCATCATTTCAATAAATCCTGATATGTTCATTTGAATTTTTCAACATAGTTTGTACATCAATATTTTCTTTTTTAGCAAATATTTAATAAATAATTCATTTTTAAGTGTTTTGAAGTTAATATATGATCATACAGAGTCCTCAGCATAAATGAGTACACCCCGCCACATTTTTAAGGAAATCTTTAGTGTCCTTTCAGAATCAACATTACACTATATTACAAAATACTCCCACAAATGTGGGTCATTGATTGCATATGTAGTAGAGTGGTAAATGGCCGGCCAATTCCCTCCGTTTCTAAGATACTTAAAATTTGCAAATCTATTAGTTACAGTAATAATTTATTTTAATGACTTTTCCTTCTGTGACTATTAGATGTTTTATGATAAGTGTAACTGTTAGTGTATTGTTGCTTGTTGTGTTTAACCAGTAGAGGGATGCGTCGCGGAAGTTATCGCTGGACATTTTATTTTGAAAAGATGCAAAGCAGTCGTCTTCCTGTTCGACTTCCTGTCTAGCTGTCTGCTCCGTGGTCGTTTCATCTGCCTGAGAAACAAAATATCCACAAAGTTTTATGGTAATTTATTCTAAACATGTAAAACTTTTACTTCATTTGAGTTATTTGTTGGTATTTTTGCATTATTATTTAGTTTTACATGGAAGGAAATGTGCAAGGAAGCCGTGACAGACGCGTAGTGAGAAAACGGCGCCATTTCCAGCGTTCCTGAGTGTACAGAGAAAAATTGTGAGATTTTGTTTGTTTGGTTATTTATTTGTAACTTTTCCAATGACTTGTAAGTTATTTTGGTTTTTGTGTTCATTCTCTGTGGTCAGAGTCCACTGCCGTAATTTTTATTTTACTTAATTTAACATTTTTGTACTCTGAGATTTTGTTTTACTTACAGAAAGCAAGTCTGTGACTGTTTTTGAGTGTGATTTAGAAATAATAAATTGCTGTATAAAACCCCAGTCATCGTGTCCTGTGAGGAAACATCACTTCTCCAGGCTACACATACTAGATTTGTTGATTTATACGCACAAAAAGGGGATTTTTTTCAAGCCCTTGTTGCAAAAATAGTACACCCGAGGTATAGTCTTAAGAGAAAAGCCACACTTAACACTACAAAATTCTAATTAACAGGTATTCAACCACAGGTAAGTCTGATGAGTCATTTAAGACCTTTCCAGGACACATGTAACTATAAAACAGCATTGGTTAGTAAAGCCATTTCCATTTCACGTGCTGTCAGACATGGCTCCTCATAGACGTGCTTGTCGGCGCCTCTGTAGAGTTCTTCAAAACATATCAACCTGAGCTACCACCTTGTTTCATCATTTTCAATAATTTGGCAATGAATGAAGTCAAGAAAAATCTTACCAGTTCTCCTCCCACATGTGCACATTTATGAGACGACATATGGCAAGCGACAGGGGTCAATAATTGCTTGGAAAAGCGCCTATTGATGTGCAAATTGCGTCCAGTGTGAATGCAGCTTCAGGGATCGATCAGATCAATTTAAAAAAAAACTAACTCAACAAAAGACAGAATTTTGAAATTCTGGCTTTTCATTGTTTTTCTCTCCAACATGCCAAAAGTATCCCATCCAACTCTCCTGCTGATTACCTGCACAATATAACAGAAATCAATTCATCGGTAGTGAGTGGTAGCTAACAGAATAATGGAGGAGGAAAAATCAATACAAGTACACTTGGCAGTCTTTCCTTTCTTCTAACCTTTCATCCTTTCCAGCAAGAGGTCAAATCAAAGCATCATCATCAGCATTTCCATCACAGAGAGTGAATTGTGTCAATTCCATGAAAATCCGTCTAGACAGCGTTCAAGACTTTATTGTTTACCCAGCGGAATCCAGATATTTTGGAATTCTGTGTGATTTATCAATAAGTAGCTTCAAAAATATCTATTTGACTTTTAAATATCAATTTTCCTGGGAATGAAAAGCTTCAGTGAAAGCATTTTGGCACATGAAGGGCTCTGAAACACATTAGGATCAGGCTTGGCAGGAGCTCTTCTAATATGTGTTCGGTCAGTAACCGGTCCTGGCAGGGGGAGCTCGCCATGTGTCCATGCAAATACAGAATACCTGGGGATGCTGACCTTTTGCTGGGCTGGTGTCCGGTGTGATCAATCCCACTTTTATGGAATGGATTCATTACTGGGCGCCTTTGATTGCCTTCAGACAAGCCCTGCTGCCATAGATGGAACCTTCTGAAATAACATTCCTGCCTCTTGAACTTTGTCATTTTTGCTGTTACCAGCAAAGATCACACAGACCTGATTTAGACCATATGTGGAGGATGTTTAAAAATACACGGTTATTTTTTAAGATATTTATAATTTTCAGATTAGGTTTCTGTTTTTACTATTTCTGGAGCTCGTCAGTCTGGTGAGTAGCCAACAACAATATCTGTGCTTAAAATAAACAATATTAGACGAGTAAATAGAACATAAAACGTCATGATGACTTCTCATTGCTAATTCATAACAAAATTAAATATGTATTTCAATTCATTTATTGATTTTCTTTTCCTAATGATAGTTATAACATATTGCGTAAATCATTCTTTCATAGAATGATCAATAAACTCTATTGTTACTCTAAAACTTGATTGTTTTTTTCTCCATTAATATTAAATGAGTATTATATATCGCTTACATGATTTGTGATTAATGTAACTGTTTACTGAAATAATGTTTTATGAGATTAATCAATAATCAACAAGAACTTCACTTTGTTGCTTGAAAAAAATAAATAAAAAAACATCTACTTGCATTTGATCTGATCAAAACCGGATTACATGACTATACAAAAGTGTAAAATGAAGTAACTACGTAGGGGTTATATAAATTCACTTCTTCCCACTCCTTTTCAAGCAACCGATCAAACTCTACTCGACTTTAATTCAGAAAATTAATGAACCAAATGTGACATTAGCGTGTTTTGTTTTTTGTTGTTTTCCATTTTCTAATCAATGCATTTCATTATTTCTGTGATGAGTTTGAAATATTTTTGCGTTTTGTCCTGTATTTTTCATAGTCTATGCTTGAAATAAACCAATCAATCAATCAATCAACCAATCAATCAATCAATCAATCAATCAATCAATCAATCAATCAATCAATCAATCAATCAATCAATCAATCAATCAATCAATCAATCAATCAATCCATTTATATGAAACAATCTGAAAAACTGAATAAAAGAAACAAAATAATCAATTAAATAAAAAAAAATTTTAAACAAAAATACAATCATTATTTGTTATTTAATTATAGTTCTGGGGTAGAAAATTTAAAAAAGAAGATACCTGTCCATTCTCTAATATTTTTGTTATTTTCAAATATGTTTTTAAAATACTGAAAGTTATTTTTGAGTTATAGTGAAGCTTTGGCGCAATTTCAATAAGGAAGATCTACTCTCCCAGGTGTGCAGGGCGTTCATCGCTACTCTCACGTCATCAATTGGTAAACACGGGAGCCAATAGCGAAGTACTCACTCACTTCATGGCCAATCACAATCGAATGTCTACCTTTAAATTCAGTGACGTTTTGTTTTTCCGCATTGCAGACTTTGCGCCGGCCCACCTCCTCCCCTTCTCCCCCCGGCTTGACTGGCGCTGTCCTGTGTACCACCATCAGCGTCTGGGCTCTGGTTCCAAGTGTCCTGTGGCTCCGTTTCTTCCCGAATCCCGTGTGGGGGATTTCTTCACTTGGTCAAAGATCATCATATCAAGCAGATTTCTACAGACCAGAGCCCAATCGCCAAAGAAAAGACTTATTCATGCAGCTTGTTAAATCATCACAATTAAAATTTTCTACGCAGTTCTGAGTTCTCTCCTTATTGAAATGTGTACATAGTTGTAGATGTACCTTGTCTAAGAGGAGTCAAAGAAACAGTGACTACGGTGGCCCTGAAGGGCAAATCTCAGCAACAAAGCGTTCGACGCTAAAATATTTTGAAGATCACAACATTTAAAAAATAGATACTTATAATAATATCGAGTTATCAACACTGATAATTCACAGGAGCCACCTCACTCAACATAAAATGTTCAAAATGAATCTAATCCAGACATTTTATTTTTTTTAATCGTACGGCAGCAGCAAATGTTGAAGATTCTGCTGATGCCTCAACATGACACGGTGGGAGTTGTGTTTGTGACCGTAGATGAAGAAGATATCCATTATAACATCATATCAAATGACCTTGAGTTGAAATGATGGACAAACATCAACCAATCAGAGATGTTTTATTTTACCTACTTTCTATTTTTGTTTAAATGAATTTCTTTTTTCATTTGGGTTTTTGGAGTTTTGTTTTCTAAAATGCAAATCTGTTTTTTTTTTTTAATATTTGTTTTGCTTTTTTAATTTTTGTAATATTGAAAATGTTTTTGCGTCAAATCACATCAGATTTGCACTTCCGGGCCACCGTACATAACCACATGCAGCCATTAATGTCTCCTAACTGACAATTTTTTCTAATGTTTCATTTTGTTTTCTGAAAAGTATTTTTGTTTAACTACTTTTTTTTCTCTTTTTGGTTTCTGGACTTTTTTTTCTAAAAATAATTTAGTTTTTTTTAATATTTGTTTTGCTTTTTTTCATTTTTGTGTTCTTGAGAATGTTTTTGCGTCAAATCACATTAGATTTGAACTTCCAGGCCACCATACGTAATCACATACAGCTGTAAATGTCACTTGAATGACAGTTTCTTTATTTATTAATTTAATAAGTCAGTTTCAAAGTAATTCTGACAGAAAGAAATTTAAAGAAACCCAGCCACTTCCTGTTAATTCACTGCAATCATCTAAAGCTCATCACGATGAAGAATAAAGTTTGACCTTCAAAAACTCCCACATTTTCACTTTATAAATACAGGATCGCTGCTACCTAAAAAGAACATTTCATTTATGCTGTATTTGTAGGATTATAATATTTTATACATAATTTTATCTGAAAAATTCCATCAGAATAAGTAAATACACAGGAAATAATGTAATTAAAAATAATCCACATTATGTTTTAGAGCCTAAAACAGTCAGACAACATAAACAAAATCATTCATTTTATCATTTTGATGCATTTTTTTATTAAGTGTTAAATATCACATCTCAATATTTGCTAAAATTATACTTTTGAAAAAAAAAACAACACTATTTCTGAAGCATTTTTGTGAGTTTTAGGAGCTCCAAATATGCGCATGTTTACTGCCGTATGATTTCACCCATCGTCTGCGTCTGATCCTCTTATACTGCACCACGGTGACAAGGTTGTCTTCTAGAGGCGACTGTAAAGTGAAGGACAGCTTTTGGGAGAAACGCGCTCTCGGTAAGTGGGTTGAGAGAATATTTAAAGGACTTTTACTTTGAAAGCAGATGCTCAAGTGGGAAGACCGGAGGTGGAGGTGAGACCAAAGTAATTACATTCATGAAAGTGGAAGCTGTGTAAACTTTTGATTTTAAATAATAGTTTTTATTGTTCTACATAAATAAATAGAAGTGTTTTATTTTATTGAATATTTTCCTGGAAAATGTTTTCTTGTTTTTTTTTTTTTTCCACCACATTTCTCAGATAAGATTTAGTGTTACCTGAAAGTTTTCCCAAAAGAAAAAGTTTTGTATTCTACAACCAGTAAAAGTCTGTTTGCAAAATAACTCGAGCTTGAACCCAGGGTTATATATCTGATCAGATTGTATTTACTTTTTTCTCCTTCCAGTTGCTGCAGGTACATTGGGGCACTTTCCAGGTTTCTCATGTCCCTACTAGTCTGGATAAAAACAGCGGTTTGGGTCAGGAGGGGCATCCGCCACCGTAAAACTGAAGCCAAATTCCCTGAAGGGGGAACAGCGGAAAAAAAAAAAAATGGAGGAAACAAATCCTTTTTCTCCTTCCACCAGAGGTCCCCAGTGTGTCACTTACTTCATATGCTCTTTGTTCTTAATAAACACTCATGCTTAGCTGTTCTCTCCAGCTCTGTTCTCTCTGCCAACATTTATTTGTGTGTTTTGAATGAAAATGTAACTTTAAAGACAAACACCTTCCTGCCAATGCTTTTATTTGTTTTCTGTAAATTTCTTGTTTGTGACTAAATGTCACGCAGGGAATAGAGCTGGATCAGTGACTAAATGTCTTTGTTAAGGAACATTACCTACCTAGTTAGAGCACGTCAGCCGTCACAGCTGTGTTTACTCCATACTGTTATAACTCTCAACAGTTTTCAGAGGAAATTTGACCTTCTTGACTTGGCTTCTGAGGAAATGCTGGTCATTCTTAACCCTTTAGCACTGGAGCTAAATTGAGGCCAGTTTTATTTGAAACCCAAATTTAAAAAATGTGAAAAAAATATTGGTGTTTGGACAAAAAAAAAGCAAAATGTCCAAAACTTTTTGATATTCTAAAAATAAATAATAATAAAATATAATAAATTAAAAAATATAAATAAATATTTTCTAAAAAATAATATTTCAACTTTAAATGTTCTATTTTTTAGGTTTCAAAACTTTTTTTAAAAATTATTGAAATCTTCTATTGGCCCCGTTGAGTCAGTAGCTGCGTTTACATGAGCAAAATAAATAGATCTGTGCACGAGTCTAAAAAAAACTGTATCTGATTGTAACAAACGTTTCCTGGAATTATTTTGACACGCGCAGAACTTTCTAAAATGCCGGAAATAGTCGTAGAAGAAGAAATAGTGAGTTCCATTATAAACAAAGATTCTGTATAGAGCAAGATGATACCCTGAACGTGTTTTTAATATAATTAATAATATTTATAAGTGACTGTTCGCTCATTATTTTCTTAATCCGTGCAGCAATATGCACTGTGGCTGCACGTAAATACGTGGGAATAACATCAGCCTTTATTCTGTCTGGGTGTGGTTGGAAAAACAGATTTTTTACACGGTTTCTAAGGACTTTTCGGTACGCGAAGCGGCATCTCCGCGTTAAAAAGCTGACTCGTACCTTCCTGAAGCCTCTGGAAAAGACAGTTCTCCCGGGAGACACGGTTTCCCAGAATCCGGTGGGTCTCTCGCGCAGAACAGCAGGACGGAGTGCGGTCCGAGGCTCACACCAGAACAAGAAGCCCCGCCTTCCCGACCCCCCTTGCTTACAGACGGTTCGCTCGCGGAGAGCAGCCGATTGGTTCTGTTCGCGCTCCAAAGACTGCCATACTTTCTATGCATGGCGTAAAATCCAGCGCAGTGATGACACACGATCTGAATGTGTGTTTACATGGACTACCATCGGATCAACAATCGGTACTTCACACCTGTCTTGCTCCGAAGGAAATCTGGATCCGATTGAGTCAGAGTATTCAGAACGACATGTTTACATGACGCATTTCTGTTCTGATCAGGGGTTTATTCCGATTACTTGTGTCTATGTAAACGAAGCTAGTGGAAGTTACCACCCTCATCAGTTTTGATTGGTCCTTCATGTTAGCCCCACCCCAAAAGAGTTTTGAAACTGAAATTTTCAGATTAAAAAAAAAAAGAAATTTGAAACTGAAAACAAGTTTTGAAATTAAAAATTTGATATCTGAAACCTATAAAATGGAACACATGAAGCTGAAAATAAGTTTATTTTAGAATAGCAAAAAAGTTTGCAAAACACCAAAATTCTTTTCAATTTGGGTTTCAAATAATATTGGCCCCAATTCAGCTCCATGCAGAACTCCAGCGTCTAAGTTCTTTGATTTTGACTATAATTTATTAATTGGTTCCAGTAGATAAAATCGTGTTAAAGGTTGAAAAGTTTCAGTCTTTTGAAGATGTGTTTTCACGTCACCAGTGACGCCTCAGGTTTTACAGGGTTAACTCCATGAAGTTATACAAACAGTTTTTGGAAATATTTTAGTCACATTTTCTTTGTGATTTGTAGTCAAATGGATCAAAAATGTGTTTTTCAGGTGACAGGAGGAGCAGCTACTAGTCAGCTGATATTTGCATTTGGATTCTGTCCTAAAATGTAATAATGCTTTATAACAAAAAATATTTTTTTTGTTTGTTTCAGAGCAAAAATAGTCAGTTAGGAAAATCAGACTAAAATGGAGCTTCTGTTCATCTGAAGCTGTAATTGTCCACATCAGGTGGCTGGAGTAGAACGGTTGTCATGGAGACCCAGAATCATCAGGATGCAATGGTGCAGAGCAAAATTGGATATTAGTCAGAAATTACAATCTTTCAAGAAGAGGAACTGTAATTCTGTGCAACAAAACACAAAAAGAAGAAACATTTCTATGGGTGGATATTTAAAACAAAAAAGCTAATTCCGAAATGGAATAAACAAGTTAATGTGACATTTGGGACAGTTTCAGCTGCAATATTGATCGCAGCTGACATTCAGCAGCAGAAACCCAAAATACAAACAATTCTCAAGTGGAATTACTCGCCAATTAAAATTCATTTTCTGTCACGTCTGTGCAATAAAACGGAAATGGAGGAAGAGAAATTAACAGGATAGAATCATTCCAAAAGAAAATCACATGGAAAATGAGTCACTAGTGCTTGACGTTAAAGGGTCACCAAACCGTAAATCAACTTTTTTTGGCTGTTGAGCTCTATAAATGGGGTTTTAAAATTGTCTTCTGTTAGTCATTGCCAAATTTTTAACAAATTTAAATAAACTTAAAATTGTGTTAACGCTTTTGTGAACTGATTCTCCAGCTCTTAAGTTTTTCGGCTTGTGACAACTCACACACTTTTATCGATCTTTGTATCAAAAGATTTAGCTTTTTCAGGAAATTACTGCTGTATTTTTGGTATTCATAAACTTTATAGTTCTTGAAATATTTTTGGGCTGATTTGGAGTTCAGCTAATATTAGCAACATGCTAACGTTTTTGGCTAATTCATTATGTTTTTAGGCTAATTTAGAGTTTAGCTTCTATGCTAACGTTTTTGACTAATTTAGTTTACTGAGGAGTTTTAGGCTATTTTGGAGTTTAGCTAGTATTTACGCAACAAGCTAGCTTTTTAAATCAACTAAGATTTTTTGGGCTAATTTGGAGTTTAGCTCCTATTTAAAGTTCCCCTCCAATGCAAATTATGCTTCTTGAGTTTTTAACATATATGTGTGGCATTTTTCTTCTGAAAGAGAAAAAATATAATAAGAAATCATTTTGTGTTTGCATTTCTGAGTATTTCTCCTTTTAAATCGCTGTCAATCAAACGCTGGCTGAAATACTCAGTTTGAATTCCCGAGCTTTGCTTACGTCACTAAAGTTGGCCCGGAAGTCGCATAGGGGCCGAAGAAAGAAGATAACGTTCCACTTCTGTGCTATAAAGGATTGTAATTCAGTGAAAAAGCCATCCTGATGTTAGCTTTCATTATTTTCCCAGAAAATCTGAGGATAAAATGGATTGGATTTACAGCAGCAACCCAGCTAGTGCTGCTTGCTGCTGCAATGCAGCCTAAATGATCATGTTTTATTTTATTTTAGTTTTTTTTATGGGCTTTTCAAAGTGTTTGTAGCATGTCTGGGGGGATAAGGTGTGGGGTTACGCAGCTCAGCACCATAAGCCACGCCCACACAGAAGAATTTTTGGAAACGAAGGCTTCAGATCAACAGAAAAAACATTTAGGATGTGGAATTTTTGCTAAAAACTTCACAGGGAACATTTAAAGAAATAGCATGTATTATGGAATTTTAAAGCAATTAATTACAAATTTTTCAAAAAATTAGATCAACTTCAGCGTTCATTTATAGTTTTTTCATAACATTTCCAGTCTTTTAGTAAATTTAACATTTTGAAAATATTTTTTTTCAGAAAAATCCCACCATTTTTCGAAAAAAGCTTCAGCAAAAAGCATTCACACTAGCATTAATATAAAAATGAAAGTATAAATGTTTGCGTGTGAGTTCATTTTGTGATTATTCACTGAAAATTGAATTGAATTGGACTTTATTCATATCCCCGAGGGATAAATTTATGTGTCATGGCACCCATATATCTAAACATTTGCAAAACACATATTCCTTTGAACATAAATATGAACACCTATCTACAATAACTATATACTATACAATACTATAAAAATACTATGTAACACAATACTATACAAAACAATACTATACAATACAGTACTGTACAGTACAGTACAGTACAGTACAGTACAGTACAATACAATACAATACTATACTATACAATACTATACAATAAGTCCAGATAAAAAGTAATAAATAGGGAAAAATAACAGTAAATTAATATACAAAACAAATAAAGGTGGCAAAAAGTAATCCCACCCACAAGAGTTGAACAAAACTATAACCAGCAAGAAAAAACAATCTAAAAAATCGCGGAGATGCCAAAACAAGCAGCCGTTCGAACAGCGCCATTCGTTTTTTTTTTTTTTTTTAAACATATGGTCGGCAAATACTGTAGCTTAAAAAAAAAGTTAACAGCCCAATTTTAAGATTTAAGTATTTCTTTCAGAACAGCAACATGTTTTAATGACGGCACCTACACAAAGACAGAGAATTTGGATGTTACATGCTCCACACACACACACCGCTGCTGTATCGCGTTACAGAGAAACAGGAGTCGAGCACGCTTCTGGAAGCCACCTGTTGCACTGACGGATCACATATGTTTCAGCACTTTAACCATATTTGACACACGGTTTTAATGATATACTGCGTTTGTGTGGATTTAATGTAAAGCAGACAATGTTTTCATAACTACAATCCAAAGATGAATATTATTTTAAGTACAAAAACTTTGAGGCTTTTATTGTGAAAAAAAAACTACCACAAGAACATACAGAAGAGGCTGTTAAAACGCTAACAAAACAGCTCCAAACATAAGACCAAGCATGAGTGCCCCCTGTGTGATCTGATTTACAATTCTATTAAAAGGTAAAGTGAACATTTGGGCGATTTATCACGGCTTATGATATCCATTTAAAGTAGAAATGATCTCTAAACCATAAATCTAAAACACAGAGTCCCTGGTGACGACGGCGCGGTGACTCAGACCGCAGCCTCCAAGTAGCCATAACGACAGAGAACAGGGCAGATGAAGGTTGCATGTAATTACACATCCTCTCAGGCTTAACGAGGTCACTCGTTCCGTGCGCGCGAGGATTCATCCGTAAGCAAACGGGGACGCAGGTTCCCGTTAGGGTCAAGTTCTTGGATCCGAAGGTGTAAATGGATTTACAGTTTCTACAAACTCAAACGTACCTCGGCTACAGTTCTGACGAACGGATGACGGACTGCTTTGATTCCTTGTGTCTATATTTAAAATGAACTCAGTGTCCTGTTTAAATCAAAGGTATTTTTGACTTTGAAGTGTTATTTCTTTCATCAATGTTTGTCAGGGGAGCTAGCTCTGTCATCCAACAGCTGCAGCTTCTTTCCTTCTGAGTGTAAAAACATGGATGTCAGGTTGATGGGTGTAGTTTGAATGTCAGCGTGAGCGGCTGTTTGTCTCACTCGTCTGTGCCGCTCTGCGTAGGCCTTAAACCCCGTCTCGCTCTCATTAGATCCATCACGAGCCATCGATTTTCCACACAAGATTTTATGTAATTTCTTCAACTGCAAACTGTTTCATACTTCCAAAGATCTATTTTTTGGATATTCAAAATACTTGACTAGGTTTAAAGTGGCTTTAGCTTAAAAACTTTTCCAGTTTTTCTCAGCACGATTAAATTTTTTTTGTTTTTTGTCTCATTAGGATCTAGAAATAAAAAAAATTATTATTAACATAAGTCAAAATTATTTTGCTCTATAATCTTGTCAATCAAAACACTGGAATAAAAGTTCAAAAAACTAGAATTCCTCTGTAATTTAGTTTAAAGTTCAAGAAATGTCAACAAGTTAAATTCATTTTCATATTTTTATAGTGAGAATAACTGCTGATTTGAGATTTTACATGGATTTATTAAGACGGGCCAACCTGTACTAAGATCGTTTTTTTATTTTGTCCAACAAAGAGTAAATCCATATTAATATATTTCAATTAAGTCCATAAAAGTTTAAAAAATCCAGACAATTTGATAAGAATTACCAAAAAAATACAAATTTTTGGGCAGTTTAATGCTACATATTTATAATAATTCTAACAGTGAGCTTTTTTAGCTTATGTATCTCTTTTTGAATGCTCGTGTGGAACTTCTTTTTTCATTTTGATATTGTATTATATCAAAGTAAAAAATACTTGCTGCATAAACTGATAACTTGACTACTTTCTAGAGATTTTCTTCTGATATTTGTGTCTTTCTCCCCTGTTTTAGGCTAACTGGTTTTTGCAGTGTATGAAGACACTGCAAAAACTGAAGTCGTACTGTCTGCTTTCTAGTTTAAGTGTCTTTTTTATGCTTGATATAAAACCAAATTAACGTATTAATCCACGTGATCAATTAAAAAAAAAAAAAACGTGTTAATATTTGTTAACGCTAACCATGTTCTGCGGTGTGCCGGATGGAGCGTGCATTCATTTCTGATAATGCTTACTTCGTCTAGCATTATCCTGCTTATACTATGGTCACTTACATGAGAAACGAATATTCAATGGAGTTTTTTGTACTTTATTCTTGTTATTGTTTTGGATTAGATTTTTTCACATCACTATGTCTTACGTGGTGCGGCTCATTGCCACTGTAACACGTCAATGTCTCACCTACCCGGAAGTGACTTTGACTGCAGAATCAGTCTAAAGAATCAGTATAGAGAGAAAGTTCACCTCTTACCGCTTGCTTTTGTCCAGACCATGAAGGACATTTTGTTTTGAAGAAGCCTGCGTGTATAAAACATTTGGGCTGAGTGATCGGAACTTCTTTTTTAGGTGGGCATCAACACCAAATAGCCAATCAACAGCCAATCGGAATCGAGTATTCACTCGGACCAACGTTTGTTTCTTACGGCTGCATGTCAGCATCTTTGTTCTCTGCTTATCTTACAGTTGATGTGTTTTGTGCACTTCTGAGTTGACACAGTCAAGTTAAAAAATGTTGATGATAAAAATTTTCTCTCCCGCTTTTATTTGTTCAAAATCAGCATTTGTTGTATAAAGTAAAAATAAATTAATCGTGGTTAATGCAAAGTATGATTATCCTGATTATTTTTTTAATTAATCAACAGCACTACTTATTGGTAACGTTTTAGTGAGATGTGCTTTTAAGAAAAAGTATCTTAAATATATTTTTTTCTGAAAGCATCTTATTTTAAGGTATATCTGTAATGAATATTTTGTACTCATAATTTTCTCATATGTTTTTATCACTTAAAATGTGTATTCCGATTCTTATTTTAATTTATCCAGAAAAAGGGAAAGTTTTTTATTGTAGCACTTAAAAGTGCTACATTTATTCATGTAAATGTACTTAAATTCTAAGACACAGTAGTTTCAATGATCAGTTATTTATCTAAATATCAGTGTTTATAGATAATCTCAAAATAACATTTTTTATTGAAAGTTCAGAAAATCACAACATATTTTGAGGCATCTTACCCAAAAAACTAGTAGTTCTGTTTTTAGATTTGTTCTCGTATAACAAGGAAAACATTTTGCATTCCTCATCTTTTAACGTCTTTCCAGTGTTTATGGTTTAATATATGTGCTTATGCAAATTTCTTATGCATAAAACTTCTACATAACACCTGTTATCCTCCAACAAGTTTCTGTTTTCTTGCTTTCATGCAAATTGTCCACAAAAACAAGTTAAAGTTTGCAGCTTTGCAGACTAAGAAAAGAATTTCTGTACTTCACTGTAAACTTTTTTTTTTTTTTTAAAGGGGGCTTCTTCAACCATTAATAAATCTTTTTCCACTGTTACAGTCGCAGTGGCTCCATTTGCAGAGACTATTTACATGGCCCGAGGTCGTCTCTTCTGTACTAAGAAATGTAAAAGCTGCTGCAGACTCAGTCTTGTCACTCCATCTACCCCCTTCTGTGCTTCAGCGCCGGGATTTTTCTCACACAGAAATGATCACAACAGAGACATAAAACCATTTTTATGAGACCAGCCACAAACTGACAAGACGCTGAACTTTACAGGAGAGTGTTGGGCTTTAATCAGTTTTTGCTTTGATATTGTTTCGTAGGCTCCGCCATCCAATCCCACACTTTTTTTCTCATTTGCTTTTCTGTGATGGAAAAAAAAAAAAATCACTACTCAGTAACTTGGAAGTGGACAGCCGATGTTCTTTGGTGAACATCAAGGAAAGTTTGACGATGCGAGTTTAAAAAGTCGTTTTATTTTGTCATACTTTTGCAGTTTGATTGGAATCAGATTGCTGAATTTCTTCTTTTTTTATCTAAAAGCTTGTGTACATTTTTGTGTGTGAGAGAAGTTTTATCTTTACATTTATTTTTGTTTGGATTTTATTTTTGCCAAAATGTGCACATATTTAGGACAGTGTCTCTGTGTTTGGCAAGTACATGTACTTATGGGCAGGCTCTACAAAAGTTTTAGGCCCAATCTGAATTCTCCCTTCTTCCTTCCACTTCTAGAGGCATTTGTCCTAAATAGCTTTTTTAAGGGTAAACCTTTCAAGATCCAGAACTCTCCGTCATGAGGAGGATTCACGTCGCTCTGTGCTTCAAATGAAAAGCACTTTTCTTCATGTAGGTGTAAAGCAAAGAAGTTTACGTCTAAATGTAAGTACAGTTTTGTCTCCACATATTCACGTTTCTTTATTTGCAGATTCACGTATTTGCGGTTTCATGTGTTTGCAGTTTCATGTGTTTGCGATTTCACGTGTTCGCAGTTTCACGTGTTCGCAGTTTCACGTGTTCGCGGTTTCACATGTTCGCAGTTTCACATGTTCGCGGTTTCATGTGTTTTCAGTTACACATATTCACAGTTTCATGGGTTCGCAGTTTCACGTGTTTGCGGTTTCCATGTGTTTGCGGTTTCATGTATTTTCGGTTTCACGTGTTTTCAGTTTCACACATTCGCGGTTTCACATGTTCGCAGTTTCATGTGTGTCCGGTTTCACATGTTCGCGGTTTTACGTGTTTGCGGTTTCATGTATTTTCAGTTACACATATTCGTAGTTTCATGGGTTCGCAGTTTCACGTGTTCGCGGTTTCACATGTTCGCAGTTTCACATGTTCGCAGTTTCATGTGTGTCCGATTTCACGTGTTCGCGGTTTCATGTGTTTTCAGTTTTACATATTCGCAGTTTCAAGTGTTCATGGTTTTATGTGTTTGTGTTTTCTTTATTCGCAGCTTCACGTATTTGCGGTTTCACGTGTTCATACCTTCTCACGTTCGCAGTTTCATGTGTTACCCGTTTCACTTATTTATAGTTTCACATGTTTGCGGTTTCATGTATTTGCGGTTTGCAAAAAGCCAAACTTTACACTTTAATAAACCTTTCTGATTTTCTTTTTTGTGTTTATAGCTTTGTTTTTAACATGCACTATGGTACCATGGTCTATGGTATTGGGGTGTTTTTTTAAATGCAACAATTTTGATTTATTGAAACTAAAATTTGTGCAAATATAGGATGTGGGATTTCATGATTGGTAGCTGGGTTGACTAATGTGATCGGACCAGAGCTTTAAACTGTGATGTATCCAGGAAATTTTCATTTTAAGAAAATTACTGAAGTGTTTAAGTTAATTGAATTTTCATGAGTAAATTTATAAAGCCTCACAATCAAAGTTCACCTAAACTGACACAGAAAAAAGTAAAAAAAAAAACCTCATAGAGAGCATGAATTATGATTATTAAGAAACCATTTCAACCCTGATGATTCCAAAGGAGCCAAATTGTTTTATTATATACTAATGATCTATAAAAGTGTCAAGCAGATATCACTGAAAAAGGTTTCTGTGTAAACAGGTAAAAGGCAACAGTGGAGAGAGGACACTGCCGTCAATGTGACGTATTAGGATGAAACCTCCAGGAGAACCAGACTCTGTAAGGTCGTCCTTCTGTGGTGACCGGCGGGAATCAGAAAGGACAGGAAAAAGACAAAACACTGGAACTTCTGCTGTGAATCTAACATGCAAGTCAGTAACTGCAGCAAGAAGAGAAGCAAAGAACCAAAAGAAATCTCTCCTGGAACATCTGCTTTAGCACAAAAGCAATAATTAGCAGTCAGGAACCAGAAAGCAGAAGGCTTCATTATCACGGTGCAGAGATTTATGTATTTATGTGTCTATGACCCCACCCAATCTGTCATTGTAGAGGTGGGTGGAGGACATCAGTTCAGGGCGCCTGTCCCACTGCAGGCTCAATTTGAAGTATTTAGATTCATGTTGTTGACGTCAGAGATTACAGACTTTGTGTTGCAAAAGAGACTTCAAAAGGAAGCTTAAAGTTCTTCTTTAGTATTTAAAAACATTTAATTATTTTTTGCTTGTTTGTGTCAGTGTATATAAGTTCTTGAAAAGTAACACAAAATTCCAAAGTCAAAGATTGTTCTGTCAGCCTGTAAAGCCAAAATGATTGTGGATTTTTTTCTCTGTGAGCATGCTGTGGGTGACATGTCGCAGTGAACACATAAACAACATGTAAGGTAAGGGGGAAGTACGTGAGATGCAGGTATGTCGTTTTGATTTTATGCAGTATTTGGGAGTTACCGGTTCTTGAACCTATCAGTCTGTCAGAACAGGCAGACGGCTGGTTCCAAGTGATGCAGGTTTATTAACCCAGCTAAAAGTTAGGGTCAGGTGGGCAAAAGTAAGCAACAAGCATGGGGGGATCAGGGAGAAACCAGAGTGGTCAGGATCCAGTCAAGGGTCAGGGCAGGCAGCAAACAAGCAGAATCAAAGATGAAGCAGGATCAGGTGAACAGGAGATCAGGTCCAGATAGAAACGCCTCAGAACTCTTAGCGCTCTGAGGCTTGTGAGGCTTTTGCGCAATGAGGCTCTGTGCATTGCTTTTGCAAATGAGAAACAGCGGAGCAGCATCAAGGAACTTTGGGCTGGGGTTGCTGGGATATGAAGTGCTTTCAGTACTCTGGAGACTGCTCCCACCACCGACTCCAACAACTAGAGCAGGGGTGGGTAAACTTTTTGACCTTTGGGCCAAAAATTTTACAAAAGGGTCAGACCAAGAAGAGATGACTGGGATGCTGATTGGTAATCCATCTCATTAGAGAAAGAAATAACAGGAAATCTGGATAAAAACGTGTTTTATTTTTGATTAATAACAAATATTTATATTATAAACAGAACATTTTGGAGGTTTATTTTAAAACTGTGACAGTTAAGATCATGCGGGTGGATGCAGCACTGCGCAGATCGCCTGGATTGCGGTGCATGCTGGGTAGTTTACACTCTGACGTCACTTGACATCATGAAAATATTGCAGGAAAGAGGCAGGTGCAAGGCGCCTACTCAGGCACGTGCAGCTGGAAATCTGGCGCTGGCTTCAAGCCGTCTGGATGTCTACAAAACAATGCATTGTGGGAAACGGTGTTCTGGCAGTTCTTGTACTTCGACATGATGCCAATCGGAAATAACTGGCGCTAAATGAAGGAAATCTGTTGATTTTGTAACGCTTTTTGGAAAATAGTGAATCACTCATGTAATAATGAACAATATTTTAACTAATTGGTGGTTTTATGTTATTGTTGCCTTTAAAAGTTAACTTTAATTTCAATTGTAATAATTCCTCTGGGACAATAGATATTAAATTAACCCAGTGGCTATTTTTCATCTGTTGTCCACAGACAGATTTCGACAATTATTGTTAAAAACATTATAGTAAAGTTCATACTAAGGGGGAGACATTCAACGGAATGTTAAGGACATCCATGACTTCCTTTTCGTACAGTTTTGCTCTTCCCCTTCATCTCAGGCGCCTTTCCCCGCCCCCGCCTGGTCTCGCCAACGACCCGGGCGAGGCACGAATCATCTCAAACACACCTTACAGTTCACATTTTACTGTCATTGGACCAATGGTTTGATGTTCTTCACGGAAAAACAGAAACTTAAATAAATGCTGCGTTCGTGTGGTGTTGGAAAGATCGGAAAAATGACTGCCCAACTCGGAAAACACACAAAAATGACAAATAACTTCTTGAACCTAAACAAAGGCCAATATATTTATTATGTGCAAAAGGAAATAATACAGGGGGAAAAAAGCAAAACAAGGATAATCATTATAATTGATTCCCATTTGGAGGGCCAGATTAAATAGTCTATGGGCCGCAGTTTGCCCACCCCTGGACTTAGAGCGTGGCGTGAGGTCACTGTACGATAGCAGCCATTACTTCTACAGTCATTGTTCCTACTCTGTTCACATCATGAGCCAATCACGTTTTCCGAGAACGGATCATATTCAGACTAAGAAAACTCAGAGCAAACCAAAGCTCCATCCGATTTGAAACTAATCAAGACCCACTAAAAGATGGGTGAGAGCGGTTCCTGGTCTTGGATCAGGGTCCGCTTTGGTGCATTTAGACGGAAAATTTGTTTCAAGGGACACAAATTCTGGTTCGCTTTAAACAAATCAAATGTTTTCAGTGTGAATACACTCTTAGATGACTGTCATAGAGTGATTTTTTTTAATATCTTTCTCCAAAACGTATTGCCAATGAGACACAGCTGAAGGGTCTTCCAGTTACCTGTGAGAGATTGTAATGTCAGCGATGTGGTGGTCTACAGGTATTTTTGGAAAGGTTAATGCTATTATGAAGACATTTTGTCTTTATGAACATTTTTAAAGGCGATGCACCGAACTGATAAAAAATCTATCATTAAGTAAGAAAAGCTCCCCACTGCAGCCTCTCCTCTCCTGCCTCCGTCCTTATCTTCCTGCAGGTGTAGAAAAGCCTCTCGCAGGCTCCATCCTCCGTGTACTCCTCCATGTTCTTCAGGACTTATTAGTTTTAATGAGAAAAGCTTTCCTTTGGGGCGCTAATTTCAGCCGCTGTCTGATGAGCAGAAATTACATGTCTAATGGAATGGAATAGTTGGGCAAATTAAAGAAATGAAACATGCTTTTTTCATGCTTTTTTTCGCCACATTAAATTACACTTTCATGTGGACCACATTCACACAAAAACGCGGAAAACTTTTCTTTTTTTGTGTGCCTTAATTGGTTTTTTTTACGTTTGTTTTTTATTATGAACTTCACTGACTGCAATGTTAAGGAAGATTCCTTAATTTATGCCTGAAACAGAATTATAGCAGAACAGAGAAGAAACATATATACTGTTCATGTAATAATCTGTTTCTCGTGTAGAGCTTCACTTATAATAAAGAAAATCATATTTCTGCCCCTGGAGAAACAATTTAGAGGCAGCTTGAGCTAAATGGTTCGTCTTTATTGTAAAGATTTTACCTACTGAGGACTCTGCAAGCATCTTTTTCTGCCTCTGGCAATAGTATCAGGTAACTTTTCCTCCTGAATAAACGGATATCCATTATCAGAACAACTTTTCTGCTATAAGGGCAAATCTGTCCGTGCAGCTATATCTATAAGGAAACTTGTTCTTTTCACCTTGTCCAGCTTTCAAGGTCAGCGGGGGGAAAGATGACGCTCGCCGACTCACAGCCAATTAATTTTTTCATGTTCATATGGCAGCTGGATCATTGTGCAGTGCTGCCTCGTGGTCCTCTAATGGTCGGCTGTGCACTTGCATGTTGGTCACAAGAAGAGAAACTGACCCACACAGAGCATGGCTGATTGATTTTTTCTTTCCCTTTGGCTGTTGGATAAAGGAAAAAGCAAATAAGAGAGGAGAGGAATGTTTGCTTTGCCTCCCACATGTGAGCCGATCTCAAAATGTCTTAAAAAGAAAGGGAGAAAAATGGCAAAGGAGAAGAAAAGATGCAGCTGCCAGCATTAAAATTAAACACAAACTGCACTTGAGGGAAGAGGGTTGGTGAGCGCTTATGGAGAAAGCTCCGGGAAACAGACATGAGGGCCCAGAGGTCGCACCTTGACATGTGTAAGTGTGTGTGTTGTTTGAAACTGACATGTCAAGGGAGCAAACTTCAAAAGTTCTCCAACATTTTTTAAGGTCTGGCCAAACTTCTCAAATACAAAAAAAAAAAAAACTTGAACACTTGAAACACAATAAGATGTAATCTATCAGGAAAAATACTGACTTTAATGAGGTAAAATGCTTCTGTCTCCAAGGCTATAATTATTCTCCGAGGTGAAAAGAAAAAGATTGAATTGATCTGCTTCATTTTATCTCAATAAAACGATGCTGCTGTGTTGATGTAGAGCAAAAATAAAACATTAATGGACACATTCTGGCAGCTTTTAAGACCCTCCAGGATACAAGACAGATGCATGAAGAACAATAACTGCATGTACTGGTTTATAAACAGCACTAGAGCACACAGCTCTTTTCTTTATTCCACCTCTTCTAGCTAAAGAAACTTTAACAGCTTCACCCATTAAATGCATTTAAAAAAAAAAAACATGGAGACAGAGAGCTGCACAAGCTGGCTCTCCTTGTTTTTGCCACTACCGCCTCTCAGGTGCAGCTGACTCTCCATTTGTTTTTCTGAAAAAATAAAAAAAACTATACCAAGAAAAAGGGATCGTCGTAATGATCACAGTGTATTTTTTTAGCTTGTGGAACCACATGCATACAAATCTGTGTTGTTTTTCAGAGGTAAATACAAAAATATACATTTTAACTAGTAATCGTTACAGCTGTCCAACTCCTCAGGTTGTTTGAGAAGCAGAATAAAAAAGATGTTTAGAGTTGTGCTGCTTCTGCAGATGGAACACAACCCTTTTTTTCAAATGTTTTATTAAAGTTTGCTTCAAGCATATTAATAGTAAAACTGCATTCAAAACAGTGGATAATAATAAAAACTAGAAAAGTGCATTACCTCCGATAATGCATGTGTGAATGCATTTTTGCTGGAAATGCTAGCTGTAATTAGCATTAATTGCATTAATTTGCATTAATTGCATTAAATTGCATGAAATGTGTAAATTGCTTAAGGTGCATGAAGTGTTTAAATTCTGTAAAGTGCTTAAGTTGTGTAAAGTGCATTAAAAGTTGTAAATTAGCCAAAAAAGCTAACACGTTGCTAATTTGCTAGCTTAACCCTGAATTAGCATAAAAAACCAAAAAAAGTTGCCAAATTTGCCAAAAAGCTAACACGTTGCTAATATGCTAGCTTAACTCCACATTAGCCCAAAACCCAAAAAAGTTGCTAAATTAGCCAAAAAAGCTAACACGTTGCTAATATGTTAGCTTAACTCCAAATTAGCCCAAAAAAACCAAAAAAGTTGCCAAATTAGCAAAAAAGCTAACACGTTGCTAATTTGCTAGCTTAACCCTGAATTAGCACAAAAAACCAAAAAAGTTGCCAAATTTGCCAAAAAAGCTAACACGTTGCTAATATGCTAGCTTAACTCCACATTAGCCCAAAAAACCCAAAAAAGTTGCTAAATTAGCCAAAAAAAGCTAACACGTTGCTAATATGTTAGCTTAACTCCAAATTAGCCCAAAAAAACCAAAAAAGTTGCCAAATTAGCCAAAAAAGCTAACACGTTGCTAATTTGCTAGCTTAAACCTGAATTAGCCCAAAAAAACCAAAAAAGTTGCCAAATTAGCCAAAAAAGCTAACACGTTGCTAATTTGCTAGCTTAAACCTGAATTAGCCCAAAAAAAACCAAAAAAGTTGCCAAATTAGCCAAAAAAGCTAACACGTTCTAATATGTTAGCTTAACTCCAAATTAGCCAAAAAAACCAAAAAAGTTGCCAAATTAGCCAAAAAAGCTAACACGTTGCTAATATGCTAGCTTAACTCCAAATTAGCCCAAAAAACCAAAAAAGTTGCTAAATTAGCCAAAAAAGCTAACACGTTGCTAATATGCTAGCTTAACTCCAAATTAGCCCAAAAAAACCTAAAAAGTTGCCAAATTAGCCAAAAAAGCTAACACGTTGCTAATATGTTAGCTTAACTCCAAATTAGCCAAAAAAACCAAAAAAAGTTGCAAAATTAGCCAAAAAAGCTAACACGTTGCTAATATGTTAGCCAAAATTAGCCCAAAAAAACCTAAAAAGTTGCCAAATTAGCCAAAAAAGCTAACTCGTTGCTAATATTGTTAGCTTAACTCAAAATTAGCCCAAAAAACCTAAAAAGTTGCCAAATTAGCCAAAAAAGCTAACACGTTGCTAATTTGCTAGCTGAAACCTGAATTAGCCAAAAAAACCTAAAAAGTTGCCAATTTAGCCAAAAAGAAGAACACGTTGCTAATATGTTAGCTTAACTTAAAATTAGCTTTTAAAAACCTAAGTAGTTACAAATTAGCCAAAAAAGCTAACATTTTGCTAGTATGATAGCTTGTAAATAGTGTAAATTTCACAATGCCTAGTAAAGGCACGAATTTTCTGAACATGCTGGATGTTAAAATTGCATAAAATGCTGAATTGCCAAAATTGCTCAAATTGTGTAAAATTGTGTAGTTGTGTAAAGTTGTGTTAAATTTGTGTAACTTGTGTAATTGTAATAATGTGTGGCAAAAGCATGAATTTCCTGAACATGCGGATGTGTAAAATTGCATAAAATGCTGAATTTGCTTAAAATTTGCTCAAATTGTGTAAAATTGTGTAGTTGGGTAAAGTGTTGTTAAATTGTGTAACTTAGGTAGTTGTAATAATGTGTAGTAAAAGCATGAATTTGCTGAACATGCTGGATGTGTAAAATTGCTTAAAATGCGGAATTTGAACTGAAAATTTGCACAAATTTGTGTAAAATTTGTGTAGTTGTAAAGTAAAGGTGTGTTAAATTGTGTAACTTGTGTAGTTGTAATAATGTGTAGTAAAAGCATGAATTTTGCTGAACATGCTGGATGTGTAAAATTGCTTAAAATGCGGAATTTGCTGAAAATTTGCACAAATTTGTGTAAAATTGTGTAGTTGTGTAAAGGTGTGTTAAATTTGTGTAACTTGTGTAGTTGTAATAATGTGTGTAGTAAAAGCATGAATTTGCTGAAACATGCTGGATGTGTAAAATTGCTTAAAATGCGGAATTTGCTAAAATTTGCCACAAATTTGTGTAAAATTGTGTAAAACTGTGTAGTTGTGTAAAATTGTGTTAAATTTGTGTAACTTGTGTAGTTGTAATATTGTTGTAGTAAAGGCATGATTTCCTGAAGTTGCTGGATGTGTAAAACTGCTTAAATTGCATAAAGTGTGTAATTTGCAGGAATTTGTAAAAAATCCTATTAGTTATAATGGGGCTGAAAAAACGCACAAATTGTGTAACTACGCAAAAACTGTAAAGTTCACAACTACTAATAATACAAGCATCAATGTCCTGAACGAGCGGACGTTTTGATACCAAGATTGTGTAAGTTGCATAAAGTGTGATAAAGTTTTTAAGTTCCAAAAAACGTACGGAAGATGAAATAAATAATAACTAGAAAAGTGCATTACCTCCGATAATGCATGTGTGAATGCATTTTGCGGAATGTGGTTGCTGAAGATGGGAAAATTCTTGCTAAACTGCAAAATAGCTTAAAAAACTGAAATAATGCTTAAATTAGCTTAAATATTAGCTAAACTGCAAATGCTTAAAAAAACTGAAATAATGCTTAAATTAGCTAAAATATTAGCTAAAACTGCAAAATGGCTTAAAAAAACTGAAATAATGCTTAAATTAGCTTAAATATTAGCTAAACTGCAAAAAATGGCTTAAAAAAAACTGAAATAATGCTTAAATTAGCTTAAATATTGGCTAAACTGCAAAATGGCTTAAAAAAACTGAAAATAATGCTTAAATTAGCTTAAATATTGGCTAAACTGCAAAATGGCTTAAAAAAACTGAAAATAATGCTTAAATTAGCTAAAATATTAGCTAAACTGCAAAATGGCTTAAAAAAACTGAAATAATGCTTAAATTAGCTTAAATATTAGCTAAACTGCAAAAATGGCTTAAAAAACTGAAATAATGCTTAAATTAGCTTAAATATTGGCTAAACTGCAAAATGGCTTAAAAAACTGAAATAATGCTTAAATTAGCTTAATATTAGCTAAACTGCAAAATGCTTAAAAACTGAAATAATGCTTAAATTAGCTTAAAAATTGGCTAAACTGCAAAATGGCTTAAAAAAAAACTGAAATAATGCTTAATTAGCTTAAATATTAGCTAAACTGCAAAATGGCTTAAAAAAACTGAAATAATGCTTAAATTAGCTTAAATATTAGCTAAACTGCAAAATGGCTTTAAAAAAACTGAAAATAATGCTTAAATTAGCTTAAATATTAGCTAAACTGCAAAATGGCTTAAAAAAACTGAAATAATGCTTAAATTAGCTTAAATATTAGCTAAACTGCAAAATGGCTTAAAAAAACTGAAATAATGCTTAAATTAGCTAAAACAGCTACCATGAGCTAAAATATTAGGCTAAACTGTTAAGTAACCCAAAAAACTGAGAATCGGCCTAAATCAGCCTAAATTTGCCAAAACAGCTCAAATGTTGCTAAAATATAACCTAAATCCACAATGACCTTAAAAAACCTAGAAAAATGTCAAATTCAAGCTTATCCAAGGTGTCAAATGAGCTCTGAAAGCTGCAGGTCTGTTTTTTGCATCTATTTTAATGGTAAAAGCCTGCAGGCAGCCAAAACGACAGAAAGCTTCAAAAAACCCCCTTAAAACTCTTTTCCAATGTATTTTAATAGGCTGCCTGGAGCCAACCGCCGAGAATTCCGTGAGTGGGGGCTGCTTTTCCCCCTTTTTTCTCTGTCCTGAGTGGACCAAACCGACGAAAAAGTTCTGGTCGTCATAGCAGCGGCTCCTCAGCAGAGGCACGAGGAGGGGCTTCACCCCTTTTTATGCCTGTGGCTGAGACCAACAGACGTCAGTTGCCCCATAAAACACCATTCAAAACTGATTCTCGCTCAAAGGGGACATTTCGACTTTACCTGGATATCTTAAAACCGTAAGGAGCTTCAAAAAAAAAAAGTACAAGTTCAAAAGTCCTGAAGAGGCTGAAGAGTTTAAAAGTTGAACGGCTTCTGTAGCTCAAAGTTACTTGAATTCTATTACTTTAAAAAAGTTCAAATTTGAATGAAAAAAGGTGACTTGAAGATTCCGCAGCTTGTTCAATGGGCTTAAAAAAGTGGAAGTTGGTTGAATACTTTAAAAAGTTCAAAGTTTAATGCTTAAAACTTCGAGCAGCAATCTACTTAAAGAGCTGAACACTTAATGCTTAAATCACCTGAATTGCTTAAAAGGTGAAGAGTTAAAGAGCTTCAAAAAACGTACGAAAGAAAAAAATAATAATAACTAGAAAAGTGCATACCTCGATAATGCATTGTGAATGCATTTTGCTGGAAATGCTAGCTGTAATTAGCATTAATTGCGTTAATTTGCATTAATTGTATGAATTTGTATGAATTGTGTAAATTGTATGAGGTTGCATTAAAGTGTTTAAATTCTGTAAAGTGCTTAAGTTGTAGTAAAAGTTGCATTAAAAGTTGTTTAATTAGCCAAAAAAAAAAGCTAACACATTGCTAATTGCTAGCTTAACCCTGAATTAGCAACAAAAAAACCTAAAAAGTTGCCAAATTAGCCAAAAAAGCCTAACACGTTTGCTAAATTTGCTAGCTTTAAACCGAAATTAGCCAAAAAAGCTAAAAAAATTAGCTTAACTCCAAATTAGAAGTTGCCAAATTAGCCAAAAAGCTAACACGTTGCTAATATGCTAGTTAACTAAACCAAAAAAGTTGAATTAGCCCAAAAAGCTAACAAAATTTTGCCAAATTAGCCAAAAAAGCCTAAAGCTAACACGTTGGCTAATATGCTAGCTTAACTCCACATTAGCCCAAAAAAACCAAAAAAGTTGCCAAATTAGCCAAAAAAGCTAAACACGTTGCTAATATGCTAGCTTAACCTGAATTAGCCCACCAAATTAGCAAAAAAAAAAGCTAACATTAAAGTTAGCCAAAATTAGCCGAAAAAAGCTAACACGTTGCTAATATGTTAGCTTAACTCCAAATTAGCCCAAAAAAAAGCCAAAAAAAATGTTGCCAAATTAGCCAAAAAAACCTAACACGTTGCTAATATGTTAGCCTTAACTAGCCAAATTATTCCCAAAAAAAACCAAAAAATGTTGCCAAAATTAGCCAAAAAAGCTTAACACGTGCCTAATGAATTAGCTAGCTTAAGCTCCAAATTTAAAGCCCAAAAAACTAAAAAAAGTTGCTAGCTTAACCTGAATTAGCCCAAAAAACCAAAAAAGCCTAAATTAGCCAAAAAAGCTAACACGTTGCTAATATGTTAGCTTAACTCCAATTAGCCCAAAAAAAACTAAAAAGTAGCCAAATTAGCCAAAAAAGCTAACACGTTGCTAATATGCTAGCTTAAACCTGAATTAGCCCAAAAAAACCTAAAAAGTTGCCAAATTAGCCAAAAAAGCTAACACGTGCTAATTTACTAGCTTAACCTGAATTAGCCCCAAAAAACCTAAAAAGTTGCCAAATTAGCCAAAAAAGCTAAGACGTTGCTAATATGTTAGCTTAAGTCCAAAGTAGCCCAGAAAAAACCTCAAAAGTTGCCAAAATTGCGCTAATTTACCTTAATTAGCATTAATTACTGTTAATTACCGTTAATATGCGTTAATTAGTTTATATTGTATTAATTACTTTAATTGAATTAATTGTATAAAGTGTTTAAATTCTGTAAAGTGCTTAAGTTGTATAAAGTGCTTAATTTGTGTAAAGTGCATTAATTGCTTTAATTGCAGTATTTAGCATTAATAGCATTAATTAACGTAATTTGTATTGAATTAGCATAATTGCTAAAATTGTGTAAATTGTATTAATTGCATAAAGTGTTTAATTCTGTAAGTGCTTAAATTGTTTGTAAAGTGCTTAATTTGTGTAAAGTGCATAATTGCTTTAATTGTAGTAATTAGCATTAATTAGCATTAATGCGTTAATTTGCATTAATGTATTAATTTGCATAATTGTATTAAATTGTATAAATGTGAAATTGGTAAGGTGCATAAAGTGTTTAAATCTGTGAAGTGCTTAATTGTGTAAAGTGCATTAATTGCTTTAATTGTAGTAATTAGCATTAATTAGCATTAATTGCGTTAATTGCATTAATTGTATTAATTTGTATGAATTGTGTAAATTTGTAAGGTGCATAAAGTGTTTAAATTCTGTGAAGTGCTAATTTTTGTGTAAATTGCTTAAGTTCTGTGAAGTTTTAAATTTCCCCATTGACTTATAATGGGCTAATAATTAGCATAAATTGCGCTAAATCTCGAAAACTGTAAAATTTGTGAAAACCAAAAATACAAGCAGGAATGTCCTTAACGAGCCGAACGTTTTGATACCAAGATTGCGTAACTTGCATAAAGTGTGCTTGAGTTTTTACGTGCCGAAAAACGTACGGAAGAAAACTTGAACGATCACTATAGTGTGAATGCATTGTAATGCATTCACACAATAATAATAATAATAACTAGAAATTGCATTACCTCCGATAATGCATGTGTGAATGCATCGTTGCTGGAAATGCTAGCTGTAATTAGCATTAATTGCGTTAATTTGTGTAACTTGTGTAGTTGTAATAATGTGTAGTAAAAGCATGAATTTGCTGAACATGCTGGATGTGTAAAATTGCTTAAAATGCGGAATTTGCTGAAAATTTGCACAAATTTGCGTAAAATTGTGTAGTTGTTTAAAGTTGTGTTATATTTGTGTAACTTGTGTAGTTGTAATAATGTGTAGTAAAAGCATGAATTTCCTGAACATGCTGGATGTGTAAAATTGCATAAAATGCTGAATTTGCTTTAAATTGTGTAAAATTGTGTAAAATTGTGTAGTTGTGTAAAGTTGTGTTAAATTTGTGTAACTTGTGTAATTGTAATAATGTGTAGTAAAAGCATGAATTTGCTGAACATGCTGGATGTGTAAAATTGCTTAAAATGCGGAATTTGCTGAAAATTTGCACAAATTTGTGTAAAATTGTGTAAAACTGTGTAGTTGTGTAAAATTGTGTTAAATTTGTGTAACTTGTGTAGTTGTAATATTGTGTAGTAAGGCATGGATTTCCTGAAGTTGCTGGATGTGTAAAACTGCTTAAATTGCATAAAGTGTGTAATTTGCAGGAATTTGTAAAAAATCCTATTAGTTATAATGGGGCTGAAAAAACGCACAAATTGTGTAACTACGCAAAAACTGTAAAGTTCACAACTACTAATAATACAAGCATCAATGTCCTGAACGAGCCGGACGTTTTGATACCAAGATTGTGTAAGTTGCATAAAGTGTGATAAAGTTTTTACGTTCCAAAAAACGTACGGAAGATGAAATAAATAATAATAATAATAACTAGAAATTGCATTACCTCCGATAATGCATGTGTGAATGCATCGTTGCTGGAAATGCTAGCTGTAATTAGCATTAATTGCGTTAATTTGTGTAACTTGTGTAGTTGTAATAATGTGTAGTAAAAGCATGAATTTGCTGAACATGCTGGATGTGTAAAATTGCTTAAAATGCGGAATTTGCTGAAAATTTGCACAAATTTGCGTAAAATTGTGTAGTTGTTTAAAGTTGTGTTATATTTGTGTAACTTGTGTAGTTGTAATAATGTGTAGTAAAAGCATGAATTTCCTGAACATGCTGGATGTGTAAAATTGCATAAAATGCTGAATTTGCTTTAAATTGTGTAAAATTGTGTAAAATTGTGTAGTTGTGTAAAGTTGTGTTAAATTTGTGTAACTTGTGTAATTGTAATAATGTGTAGTAAAAGCATGAATTTGCTGAACATGCTGGATGTGTAAAATTGCTTAAAATGCGGAATTTGCTGAAAATTTGCACAAATTTGTGTAAAATTGTGTAAAACTGTGTAGTTGTGTAAAATTGTGTTAAATTTGTGTAACTTGTGTAGTTGTAATATTGTGTAGTAAAGGCATGGATTTCCTGAAGTTGCTGGATGTGTAAAACTGCTTAAATTGCATAAAGTGTGTAATTTGCAGGAATTTGTAAAAAATCCTATTAGTTATAATGGGGCTGAAAAAACGCACAAATTGTGTAACTACGCAAAAACTGTAAAGTTCACAACTACTAATAATACAAGCATCAATGTCCTGAACGAGCCGGACGTTTTGATACCAAGATTGTGTAAGTTGCATAAAGTGTGATAAAGTTTTTACGTTCCAAAAAACGTACGGAAGATGAAATAAATAATAATAATAATAACTAGAAATTGCATTACCTCCGATAATGCATGTGTGAATGCATCGTTGCTGGAAATGCTAGCTGTAATTAGCATTAATTGCGTTAATTTGTGTAACTTGTGTAGTTGTAATAATGTGTAGTAAAAGCATGAATTTGCTGAACATGCTGGATGTGTAAAATTGCTTAAAATGCTGAATTTGCTTAAAATTTGCTCAAATTGTGTAAAATTGTGTAGTTGTGTAAAGTTGTGTTAAATTTGTGTAACTTGTGTAGTTGTAATAATGTGTAGTAAAAGCATGAATTTGCTGAACATGCTGGATGTGTAAAATTGCTTAAAATGCGGAATTTGCTGAAAATTTGCACAAATTTGTCTAAAATTGTGTAAAACTGTGTAGTTGTGTAAAATTGTGTTAAATTTGTGTAACTTGTGTAGTTGTAATATTGTGTAGTAAAGGCATGGATTTCCTGAAGTTGCTGGATGTGTAAAACTGCTTAAATTGCATAAAGTGTGTAATTTGCAGGAATTTGTAAAAAATCCTATTAGTTATAATGGGGCTGAAAAAAACGCACAAATTGTGTAACTACGCAAAAACTGTAAAGTTCACAACTACTAATAATACAAGCATCAATGTCCTGAACGAGCCGGACGTTTTGATACCAAGATTGTGTAAGTTGCATAAAGTGTGATAAAGTTTTTACGTTCCAAAAAACGTACGGAAGATGAAATAAATAATAATAATAATAATAATAAAGAGAAACAGGATCACTATAGTGTGAATGCATTGTAATGCATTCACACAATAAAGAGAAACAGGATCACTATAGTGTGAATGCATTGTAATGCATTCACACAATAAAGAGAAACAGGATCACTATAGTGTGAATGCATTGTAATGCATTCACACAATAATAATAAAGAGAAACAGGATCACTATAGTGTGAATGCATTGTAATGCATTCACACAATAAGAGCAACAACAAGAAAAATAATACAGACAACTAAGGATCCAACAATATTCAATATAAAACAGAATCGTTCAATACGTGATTTAAAATGACATTTTTCACAAAACACATTTTATGAATCTGTAAAAGGCTTCCACAAACGATTTTATTAGTCGACTAATTGGGTCATGTGCAAAGTTGGTGTAAAGCACAAATCTTAACCATCATTAGCTTTAAACTATCTAAAAATAAAGACAATGAAGATGATAGTTTATTAAACTTTAAATGAATCATACAGCCTCTGTGCTTCATTAGTTTCTGGTATTAAAACAAGATTAAATCAAATGAAAGATAAGAAATATACTTTCCATCAAACTCGATTTGACAGATGACCTTTGACCTTACACCATCTATAAAACTCGTTTTGACAGGTGAACTTTGACCCTTTACAATCCATCAAACTCGTTTTGACAGGTGCCCCGCCCCTCAAGATGACGTAACAATATAATATCAGTTTTATACTGAAGGGTATATAGGGTCAAAGGTCAAAATGAGTTTAATCGAAAGTATATTCCTGATCTCTCTAATGAGGTCGGCATCTGAAACAAAGTTACTATTTTTCACAAAAGAAAAAGTTTTGGTCTCACTTACTCAAATAAAAAAAAAAAAAAAAAGACATTTTGCAAAAATATAAGTTGTAATGTTTACAAGTATACAAGAGTTCTATTTAAATGTGATTCTATAATAAATGCAAAGAACTTAAAAAAAATCTGAACATTTGTTCTGGTATTAGTCTTTGCAAAATAAATCATCTGTGCAATAGTAGGATTTCAGGGTTTATTTTTTCTTGCTCCATATATATCGAACCGCGAGCAAGCTATTGTTGCATCCCTACAGACAGCATAAAAAATGCTACTATTAAGTTAATGTTAATAGCGTTACAGTCTCAGTCAAGTTACACAACTAGTACTACAATTTATGTTCCTTTATTTCTGTATTTTGCTCATTTTATTGGTTTGTAAGTATACTGTATGTTATAGTAAATTAATAGTTCTTTGTGTTCAAAACAAGAGGAATTGAGGATATATTCTAAACCACATGTGTCAAAGTCAAGGCCCCCCAGGTAATAATATCCGGCCCTCCAGATAATTTTATTTTATTACTATTAATGGCACGATGTTATCTTGCGCTTATTTCTAACTTGTATAATTTTGACAAAATATATTTTTATTGAGAGTAAAATATTGAAAGTTATTTAAGGTTTAAATTGATTTTTTCTGGAATAATATTCCTGCCTGTTTTTATTATTCATAATTAAGTTAAAAAGAGTTTTAAAGTTTTAAAAATTGGCATTCTGCTTGCTTATTATAGCATTTACTAAGATTCTAAGATTTCTAATGCTATTTTGGAGTTTAGCTAATATTTACACGCTAGCTGTTTTGGCAAATTTAGCGTTTTTTCATTTTTTAGGCTGTTTTGAATTTTAGCTATATTTTCAGCTACTTCTTAGCTGCTTTGGGTACTTTAGGCTTATTTAGTTTTTTTGGCTGTTTTGGAGTTTAGCTAATATTTACATGCTAACTGTTTTGTCTAACTTAGGCTTTTTTCTGTTTTTTAGACTATTTAGAAGTTTAGGTATTTTTTCAGCTACTTCTTAGCTGCTTTGGGTACTTTAGGGTTTTTTAGGCTATTTTGGAGTTTAGCTAATATTTAAGCTACATGCTACTTGTTTTGGCTAATTTAGGCTTTTTTTTTGATTTTTGGGCTGTTTTGGAGTTAGCCTAATATTGACATGCTAGCTGTTTTGGCTACATTTGGCTTTTTTTTTTAGGATACTTTGAAGTTTGCTATTTTTCCAGCTACACGCTAGCTGTTTTATTTAACCAATTTTTTTAGGCTAATTTGGCATTTAGCTAATATTTTAGCTAACTGTCAGCTTCAGTATTTACAGCCATTAGCTTCACTGATTTCAGCTAACAACTTCAGCATTTTCAGCTATCAGCTTCAGTGTTTTTAGCTATCCATTTCAGCATTTTCAGCTTACAGCATTCGCACTAGCATTATCGCAGGTAATGCTATATCACTAGGTCATAACTATGTTAAAAAGTTACAATTTTAAAGTTTAAAAATGCAGTTTTAGAGTTCAATAATTGTTTATCCTGTTTGGCCCCCGACCTAAGGATGGTTTTGGATTTTGACCCCTTGTGCGATTGACTTTGACTCCCCTGTTCTAAATGGAAGAAAGATCCAGACTCTCAGGAAGGACAATGATCAGCTGTGACCGGCGAGCCTCTGAAAACCAAGCAAAACACATTCTGGGCTGAGAAACAAAAATTATAGAACTGCAAATAAATATCTCCCTCTGTCTTTCAGTAATCTCAGTATAGAGTTTGCTATGGTTTATATAACTTTGTGTTCACGTCTCACTGAGTGATGGGTGCAAGATGTGCAGAGATTGTGAGTGCCAGCACAAACAGAAAAAAATAAATTCCCCAGATTGTTAACCTTGACGATTAACCTCCACAGCGAAGAGATTACAGAAAAAGGTTAGACGCATACCAGGTCACCAGTGTTAGACCTCTTCTTGTAATTTATTTATTTGTTTGCATCAAATATTCCCATCCTCACGCCACAATGTACTATTTATAGACGATCGACTTCAAACTTAACCTTCAAAGTAATTCAGCGCTGCATAAGATTATTCTTGTCCTGCGGTGAGGGATTACTGTACAGATGCAGGGTTTTTAAATCCATGAGCTGGAACAGCTCTAAGTTCTGAGTGGGGGGAACAGCGTGGTGCAACATAAACACTCGTGAATTTCATCAACTATTGTGGCTGGAACAGGTACAGAGATAAACGTAGGTATTGTTTCCTTTGGCTTTTTGTGAAGCGGCAGCTTTGATATTGAGCAAAAAATGTGTTTTTGGGTGATTTTGCTTCTCTCGTTGCAAAGAACTGAGCCAGTTTTTGACATGAACGCCTGGATTTGGATGTCATACTTGAACCCCACTTCACCTGCGTTGCTTTTATTTCCAGAATTTTTGAAGAAAAAAAAAATCTGCAGCAACATGCTTCTCCTTTAGCTGGTCAAGAGGAAATAAAAAGCAGGAAGAAATGCATTGCATTAAAGCATGGCGTGCGCCGCCAGGAGAATTACCTATAATAAACGAAAGCACAAGCAGGAGAGTAGGAGATAAAGCGAGGCAGTGAAACTGCAGGGATATACCCACCATTTGCAGATTTGTTGTGTGAAATGGCTGGCCATTATCTGGACAGCCAGAGAGCTTTAGCGCCGCGTGAAGAATGTGAAGGTGTGTCCTGGCGTGTAATTAACAGATAAACTTGATGGTTCATTAAATGCATATGCAGTGTCGCACATTCACTGTGCTGGTATTGATCGTCCGAACATCTCGGCGTACCTCCCTGCTCACCAGACTTCTGACACTCTGCATCCATCACCCCACCTACCTCCAACATATTTATAGAATTTTAATTAGCTCTGAGCTCAAGCCAGCATCATTAGCTTTTCTCTGCATTTTTTCAGCAAACAGTCATGCATGGTAATAATGGTGTTGTAAGACAGAAACGGAGAGCACAAGGGCGCAGCATCAGGCAGAGGGAACACAGTGGAAAAGGTTGACGGCATAAAATGACAATGAAAAATGAAAGCACCTGAGGGCGAGAGAGCGAGAGAGGAAAAAACTGAAAAACACATGAAATGTGGACGGTAATGTCACCTTGAAATTATGTCAGCATGATTAAATGATTAGCATCAACCATTTCTCTGTGGTCTCTGGAAACAGGAAATGCAACTGGAAGTGATGTGAAGTTCTTCTTTTGTTTGACGCCAAGGGTTGTTCTTTGAAAGGACAATACAATTTTTTTAACTTATGAATCCCCACTGGAATGTGTTGTAAAAATGATTAAAATAGAAAAGATGAAAACTTAAGAAAGTAGAAATGTATTCACCGATCGTCTTTTGATCTATTTTTAAGGCAGCTGTCTTTTAAATACGTTTAACAAAAACAAAAAAGGCCTTTGTGATTTTCACAGAAATAGTTTACGGGATCAAATCAGGATCAGCTTAAAGGGTCACCAAACCATAAGTTAACTTTTTCGCTGTTGACATCTATAAATGAGGCTTTAAAAGTGTTGTCTAGGGCTGTAACGAGTATCTGGGTGCTTGGGTATTCGCGATCTTCTCCCAAAAATTCGAGTATGAATATTCGCGACGTCCAAAATCGCTGATTCGCGATCTTTATATAGTATGTTGTAGTAAAATATGATCAAAATATCGTCTGGGTATGATGTATTTTTGCTCTGAAATGCAGATTAATGTAGGATTTTAAGTTCACGAACTAAAACAAAGCCGAAAGAGCAGCGGAACGGTCACCGGAAGTAAACACATCTTTTCAAAGTAAAACTAGCGAAAGCTGTTTCCGTTCAAAAACCGAGACTGAAGTTCTGTTCACTGACATAAACTCTGAGAAAATAAATTAGCTTTAACATCGGATCTTTATCTCCAGTGTTTACATTCTTTTAGTTTTGATAACTCTTCAACAGTTGACGCAAATAATGAAACTTCAGCTTATTCTGAAGTGGAGAAACGCAGCCTCGAAATGCTGAAAGGCGGATATAATCAACGTGAATCCGCTGATTCTGCTGTGGAAAATAAAATACTTTTTGCCATAGAGGCCAACATGTAAAGCTTAGAATGTAAAATATTAAATTAAATTATACAAAACAACAGGGATTTTTATCCTTTTATGTTGTTTATGTTACTGCTGAACTTAACCAGAGGGTTGACAAATTTTAATTTTCCTCCATCTAGAAAATATACACATAGCAATAAACATAATATTAAAAAGTAAGAATCGTGGTTCGATTCTTGAATTGTTGAGCTTGATTCGTGAATCGTATCGGATTGCAACCTAAGCAATGATCCACAGCCAAGTGCTGTCTACTGGGCATAGCCACATTTTGACAAATAAATATGCTTAATTCTTAAAAATATAATCAAAAACCATCTTTGTGCTGTGTTAGCACCCCTACAGGTTGAAATGGGGTATTACAGTTGAATTTTGTGATTGGTCAAACCGTGTAGGTTTCAGAAGTCTGACATCATGATCTGCAGCTTCAGTAATGATAACAGTCCTGTCCCCAAGCCCCACCCCTCTGACTGGATTTTTAAATTTCAGATGTGGGTGGAGTCAGCCTTCAACCTCCTGGTTTGGTGACCCTTTAAAGTGAACGGATTGAAAACTTGAATAATAGACACTGCAACTGAAAAAAAATTTAAAGTTGAAAACCGAAAAAAAAGAAAATTTGAAAACAAAGACATTGTAAAATTGAAAAATAATTAAAATAAAAAAAAAACACTGAAACTGAAAATTTGAAAAAGAAAAAAATCAGAAAACTTGAAATAAAAAAACTATAAATGTAAAAATGATTGATTGAAAAAAAA